>JALPQD010000492.1:453826-823826 GCA_023101885.1 Typhlomys cinereus
GTGTGTGTGTGTGTGTGTGTGTGTGTGTGTGTGTGTATGTGTGTAGAACCACAGGCGCCTCCACGGGCGCCTCCACGGGGTGTGTATGTGTGTAGAACCATGGACCGCCTCCACCTCCTCCTTGTTTACTCTGCCCTGGGACTCACAAGCTCCGCCCTACCCGGAGCAGAAACGCAGGCCGCCCCCGCTTCTGCCGGCGTCTATTCGTGGGGTCTAGGATCCAAACTCAGGACCTTCCGCCTGAAAGGCAGAGACCTAACCCTGAGCCACCTCTCCAGCCCCTTATCACAACCTCTTCATGTAAGCTGGTGAGAAATAGTGTATGAGGAATAAGGACTGTGGCGACGTAAACTTGGTTTCCAATCATGACTCTAACTAGTAAGTTGTGGAACCTTTGCTTGAATTATTTCTAAGTCACTATTATTTCATCTGAAGTTGATAACTCCTGTCTCATAAGGTATTTATGAAGCACATATGTTAAAGCCTCACATTAGTAGAGCTCTAAAACAGAATACATACAATTTCAGATTAAAAAACAATGAAAGTTATGCGAAAAGAGATTTACAGTTGAAGGATACAACATGAGGTTAACACGGCTGGCAAATTTTAAAGACATCTAGGAAGAACGCATGACTTCATATCAAATGCCTAAGTAACATTATGTTTGCTTTCTTGGCTTCTGACCACAAACTCCATGATTTTCTGAGGAAAAATTGTCAGACCTTTAAAAATGTCTTCTTATATATGATAAACACATGTAATTATATCTGACAATTTAAACAAAAAATAATCTGCATTAGCTTTGCTTAGGTTAGTACAAAGCACAAACACATGTATTTTGGCAGTTGCTAATATTTTCTTTGACACACAAGTAGTACTAGAATAAAAAATAAAGTAAAACTCCATCTTTGTGGTCACCATGTGACTTTTTTTCTTTTGTCTCTAGAACTCTTGCCATTTCATTATAACAATACACTTTAAGCTTTTTCCTGTGGTATATCTAAATGGCCAGAATCATTTATGTTTTGGATGCAGGGTAAGATAACAATCGCTTGAGGTCAAACCTTGCAATTCCACCTTGATGATCTGATAATTAAGATAGCTACACCATGATTAAGGGACAAATAATATACACAACAAAACTATGCTGGACAGAAAGAGTTGGTATAGGATTTAATTGGGCTAGTCAGAATTGTGTGGCAATTGAAAACATAAGCTAGTTCTGGTTTTCTGCACTTAATATTTTTGGATACTGATTGACAATGTGTAGCTAAAATCCATGGAATACAAATCATGTATCAAAAGATTATTACAAAAGCACTTAGCACATTATTTGAAGTTATTTTTTAAGTATCTACTTAGTTTATTACATATGAATTTCTAAAAATCAGGAATTATGACTCGTGTTTACTAGGTTCAAAAATGAGAGCTTATTGTTGAAAATATTTCACTGAAAGGAAGCTGGAATGACATTATAGGCAGACTCCCTTCATTCAAAATTTTTGATTACAATGTATGGGAACAAATTCTGAAGCTGGCTATCCTTTCACATTGACTCAGCATATATTTTTAGAACCACAATCAGAGCGCATTTTTGTGTGTGTGTGTGTGTGCGCGCATGTGTGTGTGCGCGCATGTGTGTGTGTGTATGTGTGTGTGTGTAGGTCAGAAGTTGATATAAAGTTTCTTCCTTAAGCAAATCCTGCTCTCCATTTGTTTTTTTGAGGAAAAAGTCTCTTATTGAATGTAGTAGTCATTGATTCAGCAAACCTTGTTGACCAATGAGCTATAGACGACTAACTGTTTCCATTGCTGCAGCACTCAGGTAAGTAGTCACACCTGACATTACCTAAGTGCTGGAAGTTTTAACTCAGGTCCTCATACTTAATGTCAGTCACTTTATTGACCAAGTCTCAGAGCATATTGTCACCAGACTTAGGGTATATTCCTATTTAAACTCACAATGTCAAACACTCTCAGGCCTTATTCCACAACCCACAATTCACTTTTAGGAGCTTTTCTCCTATAAAGACAATCATATAGAGAAATAGTTTTTTGGAAACCACACATTCATTAAGTGTAATGGGACCCCCAAATCTTCATAGGGCAAAGATTTCTAATAATCAAGCATGCAGTGAGATGCAGACAGATCAGTAAGAAATAATATATCAGTCTAGACAAGATACGATAATAGCAACACTGATGAGAATGGAAGAAAGATGGATTCCAGAGAGATCGAGATAAATTCTTCTAGTTGAAACAGCATGTTGAACATATAAAATTGCATTGCTGACTTGGAAAAGGAAGAGCCAATGTTCTATGATATAAAGAGACCCAAACTTGATGGGTTAACAGAATGCCCTTTATTTTAGATATGCTAGATTTAGAATGTCTGGTATATTATTAATCTTGAAATGTTCTGAAGGGAACTGTTTGTTTAATGCTATAGATTAAGAAGGTTAAGGCTAAAAATATAAATCTTCCTATCCCCAAAATCATGTGATTGTTGATAAAGGCATCCAAATCCCTTGGGGGGCGTGTTAAGCTGTAAATTGCTGAATTCCATTCCCAGAGTTTCTGAGGTAAGATCTGAGAATTTTCTTCTTTAATGAATTCCCAGATTCTGCTGATGCTGCTGGGTCAGTGTACACAATTTAAAAATGAATGATCTAGATAAATAAATAAATCTATTTTAAAGATATTTTAGCATGACTTCTTAATAAATTGCTTGTACCAATGCCAGTATCTTTTCCCATGTAGTTTAAATCATGTCTAGCAGCTCTAATAGATTGAACAGAAAGAAAAATCATGTTTTCATTTGTTAGCAATTATTTTGACTTTCCAATATTGATAAATTATTTGGCGATAAAGAATATACTGTAAAATACATGTGCAATTTACAGAAAAGTCACGCACAAAATTCTGTTTCCTTTAAGATATGCTATAAAAGCTGCCTGCATTCTGTTGATAGACTTTCTCTTCCTCTCTCTGCTAGGTTTTTCAGCAGTCAAATATTTATCGAAAACTTATGTCCCATATGGGCAGTGGCTTGAAAAGCACTTAGCTGTTTACATTGCTACTTATTATAAATGAATTATCCTTAAGTATGTATGTGACTGTTTGTAGGATTAGATAAATTTGGAAAGCTCTGATAAGAAGGTGCTTGAATCAGAGTTTGCGCAGAATCCTTAAAAAACACAGGTAACCTACAACCTTAGTTGTGTTAGCAGAGGAAACAGATTGCTGAGAATATGCAAGCAGTAGGAATTATTAACCAGTTAACATCAACAAATTCATTTTTGATCCATAAGTTTTCACATGCAAGTATTCCCTAATGAGTCATAATATTAATTATTAAAATCTAGTGAAAACCTACCTTGAGTAGATTTTTCTTCTTTCCTCTTTCTACTCTGGCTGTTGTAATTCATCCTCAGTTCTTGGTTATATTCATGGAGAGTTTCTCTGGAGTTGAATGACTGTCTTGGTTTTTTCCCATCTTCACTTTCATCTGAAGAACTGGTATAAGCTAGATCCATTTCATGCTTAACTTTTGACAGAGGCTGGTAGGGCTTGCAGTCAGTTTGCTCCATCTCTGATTAAGCAAGCCCAGTTTCATGAACAAAAGGAGTAGGAAGTCTTTTAATGAAAGCAGTCCTAGAAGAGAGTGAAAAACACATGCCTTCATAGATTTGTCATTTTGCAAGGAAACACATCTGGCATATTCACAATTGGTACTGATAATACTATCAAAGGAATGAAGCAAAAGACAAACTAGATGACATGAACCTAGCTGGAGGCAATAATAACCCTCTGTGTTACATGCATACATTGTCAAGTATTTAGGATGAAGCTGGAGGTAGCAGTAGTAGAAAATGCTCGAAGTAAAAGAAAGATGGATTACAAAAAATTATATTGGAATGCAAATAAAGGAAAGCATTGCAATATGCCTGGCATGCATTTTCAATGTTAAAGCCTATGGTTTGATTAGGAAACATTATCAGATTTGGAAATGACCAGGAGTACAAATATTAAACTAATACAATTCACATTTGAAATGAAAATTGTAATAAGAGGCATTTTCACGAACACATTCTTGCCTCTGATTTAACATTAAATTTAAGACAGAGGCTCTGAAGAAGGAAAGGATTGTGAGTGAAAGAGGCAGCTATACCAGAACTCATGAAATAAAGTGTCCTTGAGGGAGACTAAGGTCTTTGTGTTCATATTGTGGCTTTTGAGCCTTGAGCCTACAGAGCATTTTTAATAACTTAGGTGGTGGTAAATTTTTGTTCTTCATAATATTGAGAAGATGTAAACAGAACATCTGGTACTATGCTAGCACAGGAACAGCAGGATCTAAATCGGGTTTAGAAATAGCAATATTAAACTTTATGATAAACCACTGAAAGAGCTCTCCTCCAGTCTCTGAAAGCTGAACTACTGCAACTCTTAGGGCTAGTAGAGGCATTAGCTTCCTTTCTTATCATAGACAGTTTTGCAAAGATCAAGTGCCATTTAACTTGTCAAAGTGTTTTGGCATATTAAAAGTACTGCAAAAATATTCATGATTTTTATTACATAATTTTTAACATTTGCCTGCACTGCAACTCTGCAGCTTGCTTCTTTCACACAATACTTAGATGCCTAGTATGAAAACAAATACCTATGATTGTCTTCTTTTACAAGGAAATGGACAACTTTTTCTTCAGCATTTCACCATTTCATTTGTATTTTTCAAACAGTGTCTTGCTCTGTTCCCCAAAATTTTCTGTAACTCATTATGTATTCCATAGTGTCCTCACACCTGTGACCCTTGTGTCTTAACTGCTTAGGTATTGGGATTATAGGCCTGAGTCAAAATGCCTGGATACCATATGTATTTTAAGAAAAGAACTCGCTAGATAGCTCAAGCTGGTCTTAGACATGATTCTCTTCTCACAGCATTCCAAGGGCTACAGTCACCAGTTTGAGGTTCTAGGTATGGCTCTGATGTGTAAATAATTATTGTGTTATAAAATGTAATATCTCACTTGTGGAAATTCCTATTACATTTATGGCAAGCATACAAGATACAGAAATTTTTCAGTGAGTTTTATGGATCGACTGCTTCCTACTTTATAGTATGAGCAAAGCTTTACAAGTTGAGATCTTATTTCCCTGATCAAATTTTAACATCTTCGAAGGTAAAACTTGAAACATGCTTTATAGTTGTGACATTTTTAGTATTATATTAGGAACATACACAGTAGAGTCTACTTTTTAATTTCCATGAATGATCTTAGAATATCTCTTTAGCTGCTTTAAATTAATATTGAAGATGAGCATCTTTATGAAGTACGGATAAAAAATTATAAAGGAACATATTGGATTCAACAATGTTTTAATCTAAGGAATTCTCGTGATTACATAAATTTTCTAGATATTAATAGTTCTTCCATTTTTTTAGCTCCAACATGGATGGATTCATTGAGACACAGACTTAAATATTTAACTGATTGCTCAGTATCTCCACACGGTTATCTATATGGTCTCTATATTTGGTATGTTCAAAATGGCACTCCCAATTCTTACTTTTTGCAAAAGGCCAAAAAAGTTAGTCACCTTTGATTCGTATCATCTTCCACTATTATGAGCATTCCAGAAATAAACTCAGAACCCAATGATTTTGGTCCACTTAACTTACTATACATTGAATCAGATCACTTCCTACCTGGATTATTCTCTTCATTGGTCTGTTGCTTGTATCCATTACCCTTTGATAGCATTTCTTCACTCATTGCAATAATTATAGTCTTTTAATATATGTTATTCACATTCTCTTATGCTTAGAAGTATGGTCCTATTTCCTTCCAATGTCAAAAGTTCTACAGTGGTCTGCAGATCTTTATCCTCACTACAAAATCATCTCCTTTTTGATTTCTCCTAATTGAGGAACTATAGCTGTCCTAACATTCTAGCTATTCCTGAATACACCTGCTGTGTTTCCCTCCTCAGAGACTTTAAAACTTCCCACTGAAAAATGCCCCAAATGCCATACTCATTCCCCCTTACATCCTTCAAAGAACGTTATTACCAAACACATACCCTATATTATACCTGTCTTTTTCATTATCTACTCCACAGAGGGAAGGCATTGCATGGTCTATTCATTAGCATATCCCTTATAATAATCAGTATGAATTGCATATAGTAAATGTTTGACCAGTATATTATGACACAGTAAATAAAAATTTGTTGTACATTGTCAACATATACCAGAAAGAAGGTGGAAAAATAGTTTCTTCCCTCAAAAAACTTACAACCCTGAAGTAAGCAATAAGTGAATAACTGTAATAAAAAGGATAATGAGATGACTATGACAAAGCATTGTTGAACAGTATAGATGAAGGTATTGAGAAAATGTTGTTTTTAATTCTGTTTATTGGTTTATTAGGACAACTGCTACCATATTCACTAAAGGTCCTTTGAACATCTATGCTCTCAAGCCAATCTTAATCACTTTCTTTTCATATTCCTATAGTATATTTCCAGAAAATAAGAAGTTGTCTGACTTTGTGATACATAAATCCATTAATAATGAAATTATCAATTAAGGATTATATAGAGAAAAACAGCTTGGTAGCAGAATAATCATTTTATAAGTCTACACTGATTGGGAGTCTTCACTGATATTAATGATATTCAAATGTGACAGTTAAAATTAAAACAAAGCTTTCATTTATAGTGTTTAATGTTATATTTCAGCTACATTGATTTATCATGTTCTTTACTTTTATGCAGTGGAAACTAGAAATCTTCTTTTTCCTCAGTATGTTGTTTGCTATATATGTATAAGAAAGAGAGAGGAAAAGGAAGAACAAGACAGAGACTCATATTGTCATTATGAGCCATTTTCAGAGTTCAAATCATAGTTATTCACTGTCACAAATCAGCTAAGTATGAGGGATGTCACATACATTCAGTGACTTTAACTGTCTTTGGAATCAAACATCCTTTGAAGTGGCAAACTCAGAGAAGCACTTTGAAGCTTCTACCATAACTTTAGTGGCCTTAAAATTAGTATCAGTTAGTTAATAGAGGTAATGAGAGAAACACAACAGCCCTCTTTACCCATGTATGTAAGGCATACAGGTCTGCACATGAGGGCTTGACAAATAGCCATCTGTGTATTTGTCAAAACCTCCACAATCAGAACTTGACTTTACTAAGAAATAGTGCCTTTTATTTAAATAAAAAAGACTCAAAATTTACATTATCAAAATATTTGTATTTCTACAGCAACAAAGTTTTAAAGTACAATAATTCTGATAAGGTGTTATTCCAAATACTTCATGAAAAATTATTCATAATTGCTGTATGAACTTTTACATTCAGTGACCAAATATGAAATACTTTTTTTATAAGAAAAGCCTCAAAATTTTATTATCCACTTCCAAACAATTTTGTGTTGATGAACCAAGGGTATGAAATACTTTGAATATAACATTGGGAATTTCCTTAACCTTCCTTATGAATGCGTTTTGGTAACTCCTGGACTTCAGGTGCTTGTCATAGAGGATTCCAGTTTGTGACAAGTTACAGACATGAAACAAATGTGATCTGGAGTGGTATTATTTCTGAGACAAATGGCTAAGAAAGTGTTAGATTATCTGCCTTCCCAGATTCAAGAGTCCTTTAAAGAGAACTCACCTGGTTTTCATTTTACTGTTTACAGTGTCATTCATCCTTTCATTAGTTCATTCATAAAACAAGCACTTCTGTATTCTGCTTCAGGCACAGCACAAGATGTTGGGTTATGAAGTTGAATTGCAATGGTTAGATATGGTCTCAGACCATAAGAGGTCTTGATTTGAATAAAGAACAACGGAAGGTGGCAGAAAGTGTAAGAAAGGAATGTGCTATACCATAGATGTTAAAGGGAGGAGGGAAAAGCGCTCCCTTCTAAATGGGGTGTGGTGTGTGGGGGGAGGGGTTCACGAAGACTTCTGATTCACTTCCAAGTTGATTCTTGAAAGTTAGTGGAATTTAAAACATGAAATTCTTGATATCCAATGCAAAGTGAATGTTATTTAGACATGATGAAGACACCATTAAGATGGAGACATGATAAATATAGGTCTATTTACATGAAATGATTTTATTTCTATATTTTTGGATAAAGATAAACATTAGAACAAACCAAATAAGTATGCAAAATACATGTTGTTATCGAAAATATTGAAGAGCAAAGAAGTCAGTCAACTTAGCTATAACTGCAGATTTATTGAGATAGTTCAAAGTAGAAATTCACATGTCACCATCTGTGGTTTACCCTTGTTGTTTTGACTCTATTTGCTAACAAGGTGAGCTTTAATTAACTTCAGAAAAGATTTCTGGAAATTTAGGTTAATTAATTCTGGTCTCCATATAACTAGGAAAAGACAACTTGATATGTCGAAATCATTACTCTTACAGAATCATCACAATTAAAACAATAGCTGCAACATAATTAGCAGCTTATTCATCTGGAAGTTATCAAGTATCACAAACTGTTTAATGATTTTTACATATTAACTCCTTTAATTCTTATACTCCTCATCTTCCAGTTTAAGAAATCCATGGAACAGAGAAGGTAAGTGATATACCAAGGGCACACAGAGCTGAGATTTCAGGTCCTATAATGTCTCCCATGGTTATGCTCCTAATTCTTATTGCACATTTTCTTCCAGAGGAATAACTAGATGAGTGATATTGAGTACATAACATTTCTTCTCTGAGAGTAGTATTTCTCTTAATATAAGGTTAAGTCATTGAATTATCTCATAGTTAAGGATCTCTGGTTGTATATGACAAAAGGAAAGTTGGGATTGATTTTTTCCTAAAGTGGTGACTATATTCAAGGCTGTGTTTGCATTATTAATCACCCCTATGTTTCTTCTGTTTCCTTCCTCTTCCAAAAATCCAATCTCCTATTACTTACTCTGAACTACTGTATGGTATCGAAATAGAACCATTGCTTTGGAATGTATACATTTTCACACACATGTGTCTGAACATATGTAATAATATCACTTCCTCTGTACCTTTGTTTTCATTCTTAATTGTCCTCTCAAAATAGAAACATGTTTCTGGTTTACCTGTAACAGGGAGGATTATCCTACACATAACAGCTATTTCAAAACTCAAGTGTTAACCAAAAACTCTCCTTCCACTTCAGAAAATAGTAAAAGATACACAGAACATTGCTTAAGCTTAGCAAGCCTTCACAGTATAATGTATAGAAGAAAGGAGGTTACATAGTACCTAGGGAATAGCTAGCAAAAGACTCCAGATCTGAAAATATTAAAACAATTTCTCCCTAATAGAAACCTTTTACATTAATGTAGAATGACTGATTCAGAGTGTGAAATTCTGACTGATTTTTCTTCACCTCTCTGTTTTATTTAAGGAAATATTGAAATAGGTAACTTCCATGGGAGTTGTTTGCAATATTAATACAAAAATTAATTTCTTGTAAAATTAAAGAATTACATTCCTCCATAATTCTACCACCTATAAAAGTGGTGGCTATCATTATGATTCATTTGGCTCATTTCATTATGCTTCCCTTCTGATTTTTTCATGTTTTTGCACAATTTCTAAAATCATAATATTAACAGCTTTACAGGGTGGCTGTTCCATAATATACATGCTTATGCTCTTCTTGTTGGATATTTATGTTCAAACTAATTTCTGATTATTATCTGAAGCTATAAGAAGATACCATGAATGTATTTAATATTTTTATTTTTTATTTAGGGTAGATTCCAATTACTCATATTAATAAGCCAAAAAGTTTGAAAAGTTTTGTAGTTTTGAGGTATTGGAATGACATACATTGCCATTAACAATGAATGAGACACTATCATTTTATTGTGAAATTACCCTTGGTCAATTTTTAATGTTATTTTTAATATCTATCCAAATATACAAATTAAGAATACTATTTATTAATTTACATTTCCTTGCTTATAACTGACTGAACTTTTTCATATTTGGTAGTTCTATTTCTTATTTTTTTGTGAACTACCTACAGCTTTTGTATATTTATCCATTAGGAACCTTAGTGAGTTTTTTTCAGTTAAACTGGAATTGATATCATCCAATAAATAACATGACTATTTTGAATTTTTATTGTAGCTGTCATTTAAAGTGAATTATTTGCCATTTTCATTTTTATTCTTTTATGGTAAATATAACAAGATGTAACACAGTTAACTGAATAAACATAGTTGCTTTTGAAAAATGTAGCAAGCTTAACAAAGCTAAGAATATTTCCAAAACCAATTTGTTATTACTTACTAAGCATTATTAAATTTACTAAATGGCTCTTTGATTTACTTATATAGTTACTCACAAAATGAATTGAATTTTGGCTGAATTCTAACTTGAAAATTATCAATTTCTATGTGCCTGACTAGACATATAAAGCCAAAGAACTAATTTGATTTTGTATAGAATTGGCCGATTCTTTTCATGTCAAACAGATACACCAAACTGTTTCAGTTAAAGAGAAATAAATTACCCACTATTAGAATACAGGCTGAGAATTTTAAATGGATCTTCTTATCCTAAAAATGATGGCTTTTGAAGTAAACTGCTTTTGTAGGTATTTTACGATGATGAAGGAGGCAGTAATCCAGAGTTGAAATGATATTCTGTTTACTGCATTGTTTCATATGTATCTGTTTAAGCTAATTGTTATATTAGCATTTTTAAAATCTTACAATGGAAAATGAAAAGTTCTGCCTAGAAAAATATTGCTCCAAAATGGATTTGACTCATTTGTGAGAACAGCTGCAGTAGATATTCTTATGGTGTCTTGGCAGACACGCTCTTTAAGCCATTATGAAAGAGAATAATGGAAGTTGTCTGATTTTACAACTAAGTAGTGAGCCCTTTCTTCCTCCCGCCCGCCTGTTCGCCTGACCAAGCTCCCAGTCCTCCATCCCAGGTGAGTTCACCCAGCCTCCCAGGTGGCCCCGAGTCCCAGCTCCTACTACCAGCCAGCCCCAAGGACACCCGGGCTGCCCTCGGTGCCCCAGCCCCTTTCATCCTCCTGCCCACCTGTCGCCCCACAGGACAGGACTTGCTCACATTCCTCCCCCTGGAGCATGGGTGGGCCACTAAGCCAAGTCCCAGGTCCCAGGTGAAGAATTCTGCCATCAACATCAGCCCCTCTGCCTCTCCGACCCACCGGGAACACTCACACGTGGTCCACCGAAGACACACTGGTACTCAGAATTCAACAGAATCCAAAGGAAACTCAAGCAAAGGTCTAAGAGTCAAAGGCCATAGATCTGAAGCCCTCTACAATCATCCTATCACATGGGAGAGATTCTTCACATCCAGCCCAAAGACAAGTAAACCTCCTTTTTTTTACCTTACTGTTCCTTTCTAGTATTAATCACTGTAGATTAACTTTTCCATACAGCCACCCCCAAAACATATACATCTTCAGGGAGTACACCACTCACCCTCACATATCACCAAGATATTAAATCATAAAAGTGCATTAGCATACTAATATTCACCCCCTATCTACTGAACCTGATTTAACTGATGTACTAACAGCCTAATAGCCTCATCTAGGAAATAGCAATAACAAAACACAAACGTACCCAACTCCAAGGCAAGCACTAGTAATAACTGCCCAAGTGTAGTAATACCAACTAAGTCAGTTCAGTCAAAAACACACAGAAACTGAAAGGTCATAAAACAAAAAACAACAATGCCCAAGTAAAAGTGCAGATCCAGAGAAACAAAACCCAAGAAGACCAATCTCCCACAAAAAAATTAACCCCATAATGATGGATTCCAACCAGAACAAATTCACAGAAAATAGCCAAGAAAGCCAGACCCAAGATAACGACTTTCAAAGTATGATCATTACCATGATTACTACTATGAAAGAGGAAATCCAAGAGAAGTTAAACAACCACATTGACCAATTTGAACAGGAACACAAGCACTTGGAGGAGTCGAGAAAAACAGTTCAAGAAACAAAAATAGGCATAGAGCAGTTAAAACAGTCTCAGGCAGAGTTTAAAATTGAACTAAAAGACAAGTTATCTTCAACCCAAAACTCAACAGAGTCTTATCAGCAGAATTAATGAAGCAGAAAATAGAATTTCGATCTTGAAGACAAAGTGGGAGAATTAACCAGCTCAATGGAAGAGACTGTTAAAGCCAAAAAGATACTTGAGAGGAACATTCAAGAGATATGGGACACCCTGAAGAAGCCTAACATGGGCATTCATGGAAGTCTAAAGCAAGAATCTCAAAATACCACACCTGAGGAAATTTTTCAAATTATAAATGAAAACCTCCCTCAACTAAAGAATGAGAGGCCCATCCAAATACAAGAGGCATTTTGCACTCCAAACAGATATGACCATGATAGAAACTCACCATGGCAAATAATAGTCAAAACACTCCACATTCAAGACAAAGAAAAGGTGCTGAGAGCTTCAGAAAAAAAGCGCAAGTCACTTTTAAAGGTAACCCTATTAAAATAACAAATGACTTCTCAATGGAAACAATAAAAACAAGAACAGGTTGGAGAGACATACTTGAAGTATTAAATGAGCAAAAATGCCAACCCAGACTGATACACCGGACAAAACTATCTGTCATGAGTGAGGGAGAAAGAAAAATTTTCCAGCACAAAAACAACTTGAAGGGATACATGTCTACCAAACCAGGCCTTCAAAAATGTTAGAAATGATACTCAAACTTGAAGGAAAAAACAGTCATATCCAGGACGACAGAAGGGAAGTATAATACCCCCAAAACATAAATGTCAAACAATACACTTACAAAATCCACTAAACATAAAAAATGTCCAGAATTAAAAATAATTTCTCTGCTTCTGGGTGCTTGCACCTCATTGGAGAGGAGGGCTCAGAGGAGAGTCTGGCATGCACATTAAAGGATGCTCCAAGGATGGGAGGGGGAGGCACTGGGGGATGGGAAGGCAGGGGGAGGGAGGGGAGTGGGGAGGCGGGCATAGGACAGTGGGAGGTTGGAGGGAGGGAGGGGACCTGTGTACCTGTTAAGTTTGTATGAGTGGAAATAAAAAAAATTCTCCATTATAACATTAAATGTCAATGGTATTAACTTACCGATTAAGAGACACGTATTACAAACTTGGATTAAAAACAACAAACTATCAATCTGCTGCCTTCAGGACACTCATCTCACCACATAAGATAGGCACATCCTAAAAATGAAATGCTGGTACAACATTCTGAAAGCTAATGGAACCAGGAAACAGGCAGAGGTAGCCATTATGCTGTCAGACAAAGTGGACTTCAAACCAAAAAAAAAAAAAAATAATAGACACAGATGGATACTACATTTTAGTCACAGGTACAATTCAACAGGAAGACTTCACAATACTGAACATATATGCACCCAATATGGGCCCCTCCACATTCATTAAGAAAACCCAACTGGGGCTGGAGAGGTGGCTCAGGGGTTAAGCCTCCGCCTTGCAGAGGGAAGATCTTGAGTTCGAATTCCAGATCCCACGTATAGACGCCAGGCAGAAGCGGGGGCGGCCTGCACTTCTGGTCCTGGAAGGGCGGAGCCCCTGAATCCCGGGGCAGAAGGAGGTGGAGGAGTCCATGGTGGTTCGCGAGTTCCTCCGTGGTTCTACACATACACAGACATACACACACAAACGCGCACGCGCGCGCACATGCACATGCACATGCACACAGTTGAATAAATAATAATAAAAAAATAATAAAAAAAAGAAAACCCAACTGCATCTAAAGCAAGAAATCAACCCTCAAATGATAATTCTTGGGGATTTCAACACTGCCTTCTCAACATGGGATAGATCAACAGGTCAAAAGCTTAACAGAGACAATTTGGAACTTAATCAAACCATTAAAGAAATGGACCCTACAGATCTCTATAGAACTTTGCATCCACACACCAAAGAATACACACTTTTCTCAGCAACACATGGAACTTTCTCCAAAATGGATCACATATTGGGCCACAAAACGAATCTCCACAGATACAGGAAAGTTGAAATTATAGCCTATGCCCTATCAGACCCCCGTGGCCTAAAGCTGGACATACACAACACAACAAACAACAGAAAATACACTAACTCCTGGAAACTTAACACTATGATGCTGAATGAGAACTGGATTCAGGAAGAAATTAAAAAGGAAATTTAAGATTATCTGAAAGCAAACGATAATGAAAATACAATTTACCAAAATCTCTGGGACACAATGAAAGCTGTCCTAAGAAGTAAGTTCATAGCTCTTAATGCTTACATCAAAACAATGGGAACATCAGAAATAAATAACTTAACGATGCAGCTTAAAGCTTTAGAGAAACTAGAGCAATCTGATCCCAAAAGCAGTAGAAGAGAGGAGATTAGCAAACTAAGGGGAGGAATATCAGAAATTGAGATTAGGAAAACGATAGAGAGAATCAACCAGTCAAAAAGCTGGTTCTTTGAAAAAAATCAGTAAGATTGATTCACCCCTAGCTAAATTAACCAAAAGCAAGAGAGAGAAAACAAAAATTAACAAAATTAGAAATGAAAATGGAGTTATCACTACTGATATCCAAGAAATCCAGAGAATTATAACATCATATTTCAAAAACTTATACTCAGTGAAATTTGACAACACAAAAGAGACGGATGAATTCCTAACTAAACAAAACTTACCTAAATTGAATTAGAAAGTTGCAAATTATTTAAATAGTCCTATAACACATGAGGAAATTGAGGAAATAATCTCGAATCTTCCCAACAAAAAATGTCCTGGACCAAATGGATTCACCAGAGTTCTACCAGACATTTAAGGAGCTTATAACACCAATACTCCTTAAACTGTTCCATCAAATAACAAAGGAAGGAACACTACCAAATTCCTTCTATGAAGCTAATATCGTCTTAATATCAAAACCTAATAAAGATACACTTAAAAAAGAAAACTATAGGCCAATCTCTCTGATAGACACAAATGCAAAATTCTCAACAAAGTCTTAGCAAATAGGATTCAAAAACATATCAAAAAGATCATTCACGGGGACCAAGTAGGCTTCATCCCAGACACACAAGGTTGCTTCAACATATACAAACCGATAAATGTAATTCATGATATAAACCAGTCCAAAGTCCAAGACTACATGATACTTTCGATAGATGCAGAAAAAGCTTTTGACAAGATCCAACAGCCTTTTATGATCAAAGCTCCAGAGTCAGTTGTAATGGAAGAAACCTTTATCAATATCATAAAAGCTGTATACAACAATCCTTCAGCAATGATTATACTCAATGGGGAAAAACTTGAAGCATTCCTGCTTCGTTAAGGAACTAGACAAGGCTGTCCTCTCTCACCACTCCTGTTCAATATTGTACTTGAATTCTTAGCTGAAGCCATAAGACAAGAAAGTGTCAAAAAAGGGATTCAAATCGACAAGGATGAAATCAAATTATCCCTATTTGCAGATGACATGATCTTATACTTGAGTGATCCCAAAAACTCCACCAGGAAGCTCCTGGAACTAATTGAGAAGTTCAATGGGGTGGCAGGATACAAAATAAATGTCCAAAAATAGTGGCCTTCCTTTATGCCCAGAATGAAAGAAGTGAAAAATCCCTGAGAGAAACAATCCCATTTACTATAGCCCCTAAAAAAATTAAATACCTTGGTATAAACCTAATCAAGGAAGTAAGGGAACTTTACAATGAAAACTTTAAAACCCTAAAGAAAGAAATAGCAGAAGACACCAGAAGGTGGAAAGACCTCCCATGTTCCTGTATTGGCAGAATCAACATCATAAAAATGACCCTGCTACCAAAGGCAATATACAAATTCAATGCTATACCAATTAATATCCCAAAGCAATTCTTTAAAGAGGTTGACCAAACAAACTCAAAATTCATATGGAGGCACAAAAGACCCAGGATAGCAAAGACAATCCTGAATAATAAAAGCACTGCTGGAGGTATCACCATACCAAACCTTAGTGTATACTACAAATCCATACTTATAAAAACATCCTGGAACTGGCTGCAAACTAGACACAGATCAATGGATAAGGGTTGAAGACACAGATAAAAACCCACACAACTACAGCCATTTTGATCTTTGACAAAGGGGCCCAAAAAATCCAATGGAAAAAGAAAAGTATCTTCAACAAATGGTGCTGGCAAAACTGGATCTCCACATGCAGAAGATTAAAACTGAACCCGTACTTGTCACCATGTACAAGAATTAATTCCAAATGGATCAAGTACCTCAATACAAGGCCAGAGACTATAAAAACCATAGTTGAAACGGTAGGGAACTCCCTCGAGCTGATTGGGCTAGGCCAACATTTCCTAAACAGACATCCAATGGCACAGTCACTACAACCAACTCTCAATAGATGGGGTATTTTGAAAGTAGAGCTTCTGTTCAGATAAAGAGATTGTAACAGGAGCACAAAGGCAATCCACAGAATGGGAGAAAATCTTCACTAACCACATATCTGATAGAGCTCTATTATCCAGAGTGCACAAAGAACTTAGAAAACTAAACACCAAGGAAACTAATGGCCCAATTAAAAAATGGGTCTTCAAACTTAAAAGAAACTTTACCGGGGATGAAATTAAAATGTCTAACAAATATCTGAAAAAATTCTCCACATCCTTAGCCATCAGGGAAATGCAAATCAAAACTTCCCTGAGACATCATCTCACCCCCGTCAGGATGGCAAAAAACCACAATACAAAAAACACCAACTGCTGAAGAGGATGTGGAGAGAGGGGAACTCTCCTACATTGCTGGTGGGAATGCAGGCACATACAGCCACTCTGGCGAGCCGTCTGGAGATTCTTAAAGAAATTAAAAATTGAAATGCCATATGACCCTGCTATTCCACTTTTCGGAATAACCCCCCATACAGCAAAAATTCACCTCGATAACATAAGCATGACTATGTTCATAGCAGCACTGTTTTCAATAGCAAAGTCATGGAATCAACCCAAATGTCCAAAAGTTGACGAGTGGATAAGGAAAATGTTGTACATCTATTAAAGGATTCTCTGGGGTTTGGGGTTGGAGGCCCTGGGGGATGGGGAGGAGGGGTGAGGAGAGGGGGTGCAGGGGGTCGGGGGGAGGAGGAGGGAGGGAGGGAACCGGTGTACCTATTAAGTTTGTATGAGCAGAAATAATAATAAAAAATGTTAAAAAAAAGAAAAGTGGTACATCTATGCAATGGAGTACTACTCAGCCATCAAAAATGATGAATTAATGGAATTTGCCGGGAAATGGATGGAATTAGAAAAAATTATGTTGAGTGAAGTATCCCAGACACAGAAAATTAAGCACCATATGTATTCCCTAATAGGTGGATCCTAGTAGCAAACCCACTTAGAGACAAACTCAACGATAAATCTCTGTAATACCTACAGTAATTGGAAAGATTATAAACAGGAGAGAAGGAGAAGGAGGGCCCCACCAGAAACAAGGAGAGAGGGGATCATGCTACAGCACAGATAATAGGCCACCATCAAGGACTGCAAGTAAGAAGTGAGACATCTGGTTAAGCTCACAGACTGTCCTTCCTGGTCACTTGCAACTGATGGGGTATGATCTTACCAGAAAGGGAGGGCATACAGTCTGGCAGATAGAAGGTAACCATTTTGCAATGGGAGACTGACCGACCCCTCAGCGCAGTCTCCTACTCTTATTCCATCTACCTTTGAATCTATCCTTATAATAAGACTCTATTTTAACAGTTTTTTGTCTCTGGCAAGAGAATGACATCCAATACCCACCAGGATGGAGCCAAGGGCATTGCAGGAGCAACAAAACTGAAAAAAAAAAACCATAATTCAGAACATCAGAGACTCTTTATCAACCACCTGGAATCAGGCCTGCCTAATTTCTCCCCATCCTAAAGCTTAGGGAAAATTGAGAAAGAGGGGCAGTAAGATTGTGAGAGCACAAGGATGGGAGGAGTCATGACATGCAAGATACTCCACACAAATTAAGGCCGAAGCAATTATAATAGGACTCCACATGATCTGCGCAATGACCAACATATCATTGACCCCTCAAAGTCTAGCATGTACTAAAGGCACTAGGATCCTTAGAAGGAAGGGATTAACAGTCACAATAGTATTCCTATACTTAAGGGGAACACAAGAAAGAGTTTTAGGAATTGCCACTGAGTCCTTAGACCTCATCAGAGAGGAGGACCCAGAGGAAAGTTTGATATACACATTAAAGATGCTTCAGAGATAGGGGGAGGGGGCACTGGGAGAAATGGAGGGAGGGGTTAAAGTAAGGGGAAAAGGGGGTTGGGAACAGGGAGGTCCAGAGAGGGGTGGAGGGAAGGAGGGGACAGGGGTAGGGACAGGGGTACCTATTATGTTTGTATGAATGGAAAAATAAATTTAATGAAAGATTTTATCTTTAGTATGCATATGTTGTATTTTGGTCTATTATATGTTATGGAGTGTTTCTTTTTTCTCTCCTGGATATTTGATGTTTTATATGACTCTTTAATCAAAACTGATATCTTTTTTCTTAAGGAAGGAAATTTTTCTCTATTATCTCATTAATTAAGGAAGAAGGACCTTCCTCTTGTGTGTCCCCTTCTGGGATACCCAAGATCCTTATGTTAGACATTTTGGTGGTTCTCCAGAGTTTCTTCTATGTTCCATTCAAGCATGCTTTTCACTTCATCATTTTCCTTGATTGACTTATCAACTTCTCCTTATTTGTTTTTCAGGTATGTGGCTCTGTCTTCTCCATGATCAGTTCTATATTTGAGACTCTCTATTGAATTTCTTACTGAACAATTTGAGGTTTTAGTTGACTTTTATTTCAGCCTGAATTTTTTTTCAGTGTTTCCATGGTTGTTTGTAGATCACTTTTCTTCTTTGTTTCTAGATTTCACTCATGTCTCCAACTCTCTGTCTAGCTGCATCTTGTTTGCTTTCTTCTTCTTCTTCTTCTTCTTCTTCTTCTTCTTCTTCTTCTTCTTCTTCTTCTTCTTCTTCTTCTTCTTCTTTTTCGATGTGATGTGGGCAACTTGCAGTTAGGCTATTGCTTATTTTCTTTGATTTTTATTGTTATTTGCTTGTGTCTACTGCATGCATTGGGGTTCTATTTGTGTATACAACTTTCATTAAGGATAGGTATTGATTGAAGCTCTTGGTGAATTCTCTGGGATGCTGTGTTTCAGCATTTGGATGATGTTTATAGGGTAAACGTTTTTTCTACATTAGTTATGAGAGGTTGTTAAATCCACTTAATACAAGAGGCAGAAATCCCAGGGTTCTCTGACTATAGGAGTGTGGATGTTTCTCAGATGATATTTTTGAAGTTGGTGTTGTGCTGTTTTATTATTCAGAATCTTATTTTCTCTTTACTCTTGTATTTTGGTGTTATATTGGATCTTCTACCTAGACTTATTGTGTGTGCGTGTGTGTGTGTGTGTGTGTGTGTGTGTGTGTGTGTGTGTGTGTGTGTGGTATGCATTATTAGCAGAGGGTAAGTAGGGTTTTTGGCTGCATGGGCAGGATACAGTAGAGGGGAGCAGAGTCAGGGAGAATTTTGGGACTTCACTTCTGACCTGGAACATTTAAGCCAGCCTTATCTCAGCTGTGGACAAGTGCAGCAGGGAGAGCAGAGTCAGGCTGTGTCCTTGGAACTCAGCTCTGATCCAGGAGGCTGAGGACAGCCTTACCTGGGCCATAGACAAGCATAGCTTGATGGCTTTTTGGGTGCAAAATATCCAAGATATCCACTGTACAGTAGATCTGTACATTGTCATCTGATTCCCCATAGATTCAGAGAAATATAAATGATGCATATACTTAGATATTGAATGTGTCTTTCTTCTTCAAAGACAGAAATTCTTGGAAAAGTAAGTAAAAACTAAAAGTGAAAGTAATCAAACTATATTAATAGCATATGGAAGAAAGCAATTTGGTTTTCCATTATAGAATACAATATTTGCCTTTTTCTTGTCACCAACAGAATGTAATATGTTCAAATGGTTCCCAGTTGAGATCAAAGAATATAATCTACCTCTTGTGGGTCAGGAAAGGGAATTGCTGACCAGCAGGACACCAGGATGCATTGGAAGAAGAGATCTTGGAAGACTTTTTAAGAACATACAAGTTTTCTTTTAGTACCACAAACTGTTTTATACCAGCTCAAAAGAAATTTCCAGGGAAAAAAATGGCAGCTCAGAGGACATCTTATTTAAGGAGGGAAACAGACTGCGAGGCAGGGGGCATCTTTGCCAGAACTACAGATGTCACTCTGGATAACTTGTCAGTACTTCTTAAAAGAAGTTGGTTAATATGTAGAAAGAAATATCTTTTTTTAACATTTTTATTATTATTTCCCCTCATACAAACTTAATAGGTAGACCAGTTCCCTCCCCACCTCCTCCTCCCCCCCGAACCCCCTGCTCCCCCTCGTCCCTCCCCATCTCCCAGTGCCTCCCCCCCAATTCCCAGAGAGTCCTTTATTGTGTATGCCTAACTCTCCTCTTGGTCCTCCTTTCCGATGATGTAAAAGGACCCAGTGGCATTTCCCTGAACCCTTTCTCGTGTTCACCTTAAGCATAGGAACACTACTGTGGCCATCAATCCCTTGCCTCCAAGGATCTTGGTGCCTTTAGCCGATGTTAGACTTTGTGAGGTCAATAGTGTGACGGACATGGCGCAGGGCATGCAAAGTCCTATTATGATTGCTTCAGCCCTATCTAGTGTGGAGACTCTTCAAATCATTGCTCCCCCCATCCTTTTGCTCTTACATTCTTACCGCCCCCTCTTCCGCAGATGTCCCTGAGCTTCAGGATGAGGGGAGATTAGGCTGGCTTAGTTCTATGTGGATGATATAGAGTCTCTGAAGTTCTGGATTGTGGTTTGTTGATTTTCTTTTGCAGTTTTTCTGCTCCTGCAATGCCCTTCACTCCATCCTGATGGGCACTGTATGTCACCCCCTGGTCAGAGACAAAAAACTGTTAAACTGGAGTCTTGTTATAATAGCACATTCAAGGGTAGATGTAATAAAAGCAGGAAACCTCGGTGAGGGAGGGATCAGTCACCCATTTGCAAAATGATCTCTTTTCATCTGCCAGACTATATGACCTCCCCTTCTGGTGAGATCATACCCCCTCAGTTGTACATGATCAGGAACGAACGTCTGTGAACTTAACCAGGTGTCACATTACTTACTTGCATTCCTTGGAGGTTGATTTTCTCTGCTGTAACATGGTCCCCTCTCTCTTTGTGTCTGGTGTGGCCCTCCAACCCCATCCCTCCTGTTCACAATCCTTGCAATTACCATATTACATAGGTTTACCCTTGAGTGTCTCAATGTGGGCTGGGTGAGTTTGGTACTTGGAGCCACCTATTAGGGAGTACATATGGCGCTTAACTTTCTGGGATTGGGATACTTCACTTAATATAATTGTTTATAATGACATCTTAAGTTTAAATCTAATTGCAGAGATCTAACTGGGTAAATGAAGGAGTACACATCCTGACAGTATTCTATTGCTAAAGTGAGAGTTACAATATATATGAGAAAACTTTTGAATGGCAGCAAGGCTGGATTCTAATATCAGCCCCTCTATACATTTAATTTCATATTTCTTCACTTATAAAATTAAAATGACAGGGGGTCTGGAGAGAGGACTCACGAGTTAGGCCTCTGCCTTGCAGGGTCCTGAGTTCAGATCCTAGACCCCACATATAGATGCTTGGCAGAAGTGGAAGCCCGGGTGGCCTGTGTTTCTGGTCCTGGTAGGGAGGAGCCTGTGAATCCCCAGGCAGAGTAAACAAGGAAGAGGTGGGCGGTCTGTGGTGGTTCCCAAATTCGCCTGTGGTTCTACACACATACATACATACATGCACACACACGCATACATGCACAATTGAATAAGTAATCAAAAAGTTTAAAAAATTAAAATGACAATATCTCCATTACGATGTTGATGTAATAATAAGAAGAGTGGAAATCTTCCATATTTATAGCAAATAGTGTATCAACCACCAAAGTGTTAACAATGATTAGATAGCAGAATCTTAGGTAGCTCATTAGATTTTGTCATTAAGAGGATTTTTCAAACTTTGTATCTTTTTTGAAACAATGAAAACTTTCAAGTATTTCTATGAAAAAACAAAAAAGTGCATACTATTTTAAATGCTCTATATGAAGTTCCAAGTCTGGGATGCTACAATGAATGAGCTGTAACTTCTTCATTGTTTGCTTCCATGGTTGTCATTACCATCAACATTATTGCAGCAGTAGGAACACAGGGGCTTACAGAGATTAAGTTGCTTAAGTACATAAGCCTCAGAACCAAGTAAAAAAGGCTAGTACACTCTTGGCAATGTGCACAAATGGACAGATTTCATCTCTTATCGACAATTACTAAATTTACCTGCCAAAGCACATCCTGCCCTGAATAAGATGGCTTAAAGTGGAAAAAAAAACTTTAACAAAAAGATAATGAACACAAGAAGTAATACAAAAGAGTAAATGAAGTGCATGTACACACAAATACATAGAAAATATTCTTCAGAATACCTTTTAGCTTCTGACTAATGCTAAACTCAATATAATATCTTCAAATGACTCTAGTAACTTTAAGTCATACTTCATCCACAATTGTTCACTTCCTTTATCAAAATTTATGTAATGTCAGATCAATGGATAAGGGTTGAAGACACAGATATAAGCCTACACAACTACAGCCATTTAATCTATGACAAAGGGGCCCAAAAATTCAATGGAAAAAGAACAGTATCTTCAACAAATGGTGCTGGCAAAACTGGATCTCCACATGCAGAAGATTAAAACTGGACGTGTACTTGTAATCATGTACAAGAATTAATTCCAAATGGATAAAGTACCTCAATATAAGGCCAGAGAGTATAAAAACCATAGTTGAAAGGATAGGGGACTCCCTCAAGCTGATTGGGCTAGGCCAACAGTTCCTAAACAGACATCCAATAGCCCAGTCACTGCTACCAACTCTCAACAGATGGGACTTGTGAAATTAAAGAGCTTCTGTTCAGATAAAGAGATTGTAACACAAGCACAAACGCAAACCACAGAATGGGAGAAAATCTTTACTAACCACATATCTGATAGAGCTCTATTATCCAGAGTGCATAAAGAACTTAGAAAACTAAACACCAAGGAAACTAATGGCCCAATTAAAAAATGGGCCCTGGAACTTAAAAGAAACTTTACCAGGGATGAAATTAATATGTCTAACAAATATCTTAAAAAATGCTCCATTTCTTTAGCCATCAGGGAAATGCAAATCAAAACTTCCCTGAGATATCATCTCACCCTGGTCAGGATGGCAAAAATCCACAATACAAACAACAACAAATGCTGGAGAGGATGTGGAGAGAGGGGAACACTCCTACATTGCTGGTGGGAATGTAGGCTTATATAGACATTCTGGCGAGCCGTCTGGAGATTCTTAAAGATATTAAAGATTGAAATGCCATATGACCCTGCGAATCCACTTTTGGGTATAACCCCCCATACAGCAAAAATTCACCTTGATAGCACAAGCACGACCACATTCATAGGAGCACTGTTTACAATAGCAAAGACATGGAATCAACCCGAATGTCCAACAGTTGACAAGTGGATAAGGAAAATGTGGTACATCTATACAATGGAATACTACTCAGTCATCAAAAATGATGAATTAATGGAATTTGCCGGGAAATGGATGGAATTAGAAAAATTATATTGAGTGAAGTATCTCAGACCCAGAAAATTAAGCACCATATGTATTCCCTAATAGGTGGCTCCTAGTACCAAGCCCACTTAGAGACATATAAGGATAAATCTTGTAATACCTACAGTAATTGTAAGGATTATGAACAGGAGGGATGGGGTAGGAGGGCCACACCAGAAACAAGGAGAGAGGGGACCATGTTACAACAGAGAAAAGAGGCCACCATTAAGGACTGCAAGTAAGTTATGAGACATCTGGTTAAGTTCACAGACTTTCCATCCTGATCATTTGCAACTGATGGGGTATGATCTCACCAGAAGTGGATGGCATATAATCTGGCAGAGAAAAAGTAACCATTTTGCAAATGGGTGATTGACCCCTCCCTCACTGCAGTTTCCTATTTTATTACATCTATCTTTGAATATACTCTTATAACAAGACTCTAGTTTAACAGCTTTTTATCTCTGGCCAGGGGATGACATCCCATACCCATTAGGATGGAGTGAAGGGCATTGCAGGAGCAACAAAACTGCAAAAGAAAATCAACAAACCACTATCCAGAACTTCAGAGACTCTATATCAACCACCTAGAACTAGGCCAGCCTAATCTCTCCCCATCCTGAAGCTCAGGGAAATTTGTGGAAGAGAGGGCGGTAAGATTGTAAGAGCACAAGGATGGGAGGAGTAATGATATGCAAGATACTCCACACGAGTTAGGGCCGTAGCAATCATAATTGGACTTTGCATGCCCTGCGCAATGTCCAACACACTATTGACCCCACAAAGTCTAGCATTTGCTAAAGGCACCAAGGTCCTTGGAGGTAATGGATTGACAGCCACAGTAGTGTTCCTATGCTTAAGGGGAACACAGGAAAAGGTTCTGGGAAATGCTACTGGGTCCTTGCACCTCATCGGAGAGGAGGACCCAGAGAAGAGTTTCACATGCACATTAAAGGATGCTCAGGGGATGGGAGGGGGAGGCACTGGGGAATGAGGAGAGAGGGAGTGGGGAGGGGGGCATAGGGCGGTGGAAGGTTGGAGGGAGGGAGGGGACCGGTGTACCTGTTAAGTTTGCATGAGTGGAAATTAAAAAAAATGTATGTGATGTGCATGCATTTTACTCTATCTTTTATAACTTTTTCTGATATTTACCTGTCAATAACTTTTTCAAAGTTATTCATGACAAAATTTATCTAAAGTCTCCCCAAAGAAGTTAGTTTTTATAAACATTACCTGGAAATTCTTTGACAGCAGAGTACACTTGTTAACTTGAAATGATATTCAAATAGTGGATGATTAGGAAGATATGTCATTATTAGAAATATTTTGCCTCTTCCTAAAGACAAAATACTCCATCTGCAACCAGTAATTTTAAAGAGATGAGTTTTTAATCAGATTTTTTTTACAGTTATAACAAAGGATTGGTCTAAATCCTTATGCAGATTTAATGAAATGTAGAGAACTGAATTTGTTTTCATATAGAAGTTAACAATATTTTTCCACAGCACCAGAGATAAACATTGCTATATCCTTAGCACTTAAACATTATACTTCCAGATCAATTTTAATTTCCTATGAATTGCAGTATTCCTGTCCTCAAATTAAATTTCTCTAATAAGATTCAATGACACAAATACAAAGCTGTTTCCTATGTCTGCTTATATAGTAAAATCTCCAGGTTTTAAGTTGTTGAAAAAATATTGTTATTTCTAGAATTTTCTTTTTCAGGGAATCTTGTTTTGAGTTTATTTTAAAGAACAAAAATTAAAATGCTTATTCTCTTACAAACTCTTATGGATTAAAATGTGTCCCCCCACAGGATGATGGGTTTGGGAGGGTCAAGGCATCTTTAGGAGATGAAGCCTTGAGAGAAGAAGATAGATACAGGGAGTAGGCCTGGGGGTTGGTTGGTTCCTTCCTGCTGGAGTTAATGAGTCTGCCCTTGAGCTTCCATCCAGCATTTCAGGGTCTCTGTGATGTCTGCAATGACTTGAACCACCTCCAGCTTCTGATAACCAGACATATCTTTTCCACTATAACACACTGTATCTCCCTTCTGGAACCATTAGTCGAATAAATCTCCCTTTCTCCTTTAAGTTGTTTGACTTTGGGCATTCTCCCACAGCAACAGATAAGAGTATCTGGTACAAACCCACTTAGAGACACTCAAAGACAAATCTCTGTAATACCTACAGTAATTGTAAAGATTATAAACAGGAGGGATGGGGAAGGAGGGCATGACCAGAAACAGAAGGGATGATGTTACAGCATGGAAAATAGGCCACCATCTAGGACTGCAAGTAAGTAATGAGACATCTGATTAAGTTCACAGAATTTCCTTCCTGATCATGTCCAACTGATAGGGTATGATCTTACTAGAAGGGAGGGCATATAGGCTGCCAGATAGAAGATAACCATTTTGCAAATGGGTAATTGGCCCCTCTCTAACCATGGCCTCCTACTTCTATTCCATCTACCTTTGAATATACTCATAACAAGACTCTAATTTAACAGGTTTTTATCTCTGGCCATGGGGGTGACATCCAATACCCATCAGGATGGAACCAAGGGCATTACAGGAACAGGAAAACTGAAAAAAAAAATCACAACAAACCATAATTCAGAACATCAGAGACTCTATATCAACCACCTGGAATCAGGCCTGCCTAATCTCTCTCCATCCTGAAGTTCAGGGAAATTTGAGGAAAAGGGGGCAGTAAGATTGTAAGAGCACAAGGATGGGAGGAGTCATGATATGCAAGATACTCCACACAAGTTAGGGCCGAAGCATTTGTAACAGGACTCTGCATGATCTGCGCAATGAGCAACTTATCATTGACCCCTCAAATTCTAGCATGAACTAAAGGCACTAGGATCCTTAGAAGCAAGGGATTAACAGTCACAATAGTGTTCCTATAGTTAAAGGGAACACAAGAAAGAGTTTTAGGAATTGCCACTGAGTCCTTACACCTCATCAGAGAGGAGGACCCAGAGGAAAGTTTGATATACTCATTAAAGGATGCTTCAGAGGGGCTGGAGAGGTGGCTCAGGGGTTAAGCCTCTGCCTTGCAGGCGGAAGGTCCTGAGTTCGGATCCCAGATCCCACCTATAGACGCCAGGCAGAAGCGGGGGCGGCCTGCAATTCTGGTCCTCGTAGGGCGGAGCCTGTGAATCCCGGGGCAGAAGGAGGTGGAGGTGTCCATGGTGGTTCGTGAATTCATCTGTGGTTCTACACACACACGCACGCACACACGCACATGCGCACAGTTGAATTAATAATAATTAAAAAAAAGGATGCTTCAGAGATGGGGGGAGGGGGCACTGGGGGAAAGGGAGGGAGGAGGGAAAGGAAGAGACAAAGCAGGGAGGGAACACGGAGGTGGAGTTCGAGGGAGCGAGCGAGGGAGCGAGCGAGGGAGCGAGCGAGGGAGCGAGCGAGGGACAGGGGTTCCTATTATATTTGAATGAGCAGAAAAATAAAAAAAAGAATATCTGGTACACAAGCTCTTGTCTGTTCTTCAACAAAAAAACTGAATTGCACTTAACAGCTTGTGTTATGCAATTCATAAAGAAGTCTCTATTGTTTGAAGAATCTAATAGGAAAATAATAGGTATTTATAACGATGACACCAAAGAACAGGATAAACTCAATATGACTTCTATATTTTCAAAAGAAGTCAATAATGCAGTCATTATAGTTTCATAAATAATTTACCAAATTATTATTCCTAGGTAGCACAATGTGTAATATTTAATTATATAGGGTACCTTGCTAATCAATCACAGTGAATTCATACAAACTCTTTTAAAATGGCTTAGATGTCTGAATTATCCTGGAGACCCATTATAATGTTCTTTGATACAGCGTTATTCAAAACATTTAGTCACGGGCAAGTACAACAAACACGTGGATGACATCCACTATGCTAGTAGTAAGTAGTCATTTATATCTCTGAAGTATCTTGACATTGTTATACTTGAAGACTGACAAATGTTGCATAAGCTATAATCATTTACAAACTACTTGTCACAGAAGATGAACAGGGTCTAGACTACATTTCGTCTATATTTTCAGTATTTTGTATAACATGCAGCTTAAGCCTACAAGAGTGTTTGATTAAAAGAATATTACAAACACTAATCAGGGTCCTTTAATTGTTAAGGCAATAACATTCATAATTTAAAGGAAAATGCTAAAACAACAAACATGATCTTTTCATAGTGTTATCCATTTTGAGAAGCAGTGATGTAATAGTTCAGTTTAAATGTTATTTGAAATGAGATAAAAATTAAATGTGATATGCCCAATATATTGAGATATGCTACTAGGGCTTTGATTGTGTCTTTTTGTATGTAGGAGGGTGGAAGTCTAGTCAATCCAGTTTGCAATCTGTAACTTACAGACAAACAAAAAAGATGTCCACAACTGCTTTGGGAAAGGCTAACCAATGGTACAATAGGTTAAGCATTTGAACTATTTTTACAAATCTTTCTGAGAATGATGGTCAGCATCATGTTTTTCCTTTTGTAAAAAATGAAATACAGTTGCAATTCTTATATAATATTTAAACTTAATTTTGAATTTTTATTTTATATAATATTTAAATTTTATATTCTAAGCATGTAATCTGTGCTAGAGTTTACTTGATTATACTAATTGCTCTTTAAGAAATTTTCTTACAAAAAATAGCCATAATTCTCTCTGAATATAAGAAAAACCAATATTTAAGAATCTTAGATTCAGTCAAATTATTTAGAGTTCTTATTTCTGATAAAATTTCAATATCTAACACATCTATTCATCATCAGCTTTCACTGATTTCTTTACTAGGATTTCTTTACTTCTGTCATAGTTTTCCATTTTTTATTTTCTGCCATGACTGTCAAAAAGATCAGGTAATAACTTAGTTTTGTAAAATTAGTGGTTCCTAGAAGACTTTGTCTTTAATAGCACAGAAGTAAGTGTTCTCTAATCATGATATCTTCCTAATCATCTACTATATGTATAATATTTTAGGCTAATAGTCAAAGAATTATAATTCAAAATACATATGTGGATTAAGAAAAACAAAAGGAAACACATAATAAAGCATCAAATGGTGATATTTTAAGAATTTAAAGATGGGAAGGTTCACCAATGAACAAGATATTACATTCAAGGAAGCACTGTTGCATCTAGGAACTCACTACATTGAGACTTGTCCTTACCAGACCTGCATAATAACTGACATACCAGCATGTCCCTATAGACTGTCAATTCAAGAGAGAAAAGAACATATAGTGAAAACCTTAGGGCGAAAGCTGAATGAGTGAAGAAAAATGCCTCTATCAGTGTGGTGGCCTGAAGAGAGGCAACTTGGTATGCCACACAAGGCCTGAACCCCCACAGGAGTAGACAAGCCAGAGGGAACCCTGGGTCCATAAAACAGACAGGCAGGAGTGTAGGAGGGAGTAGGATGGATTGAAGAAAGGAAGGGAAGGGAATGGGGGGATGGGGGATAGAGGGAAGCAGGGATAAGTACTCAATATGCTTGCAAAATGAAAAAATAAAAATAAAATATACTAGAATGGAAAAAAGATTAAAATTTAGACTATAGATATTACTCCATTACATGTGTACTTCAATGTGTGTACCATCACACATTCCTTTAGGTCATTCTTTATCTTGATATGATACTGTACTACTGAGCTACATTTCAAAAATTGGTTCAAACAGACATAAAATACAATTACTTAGAGTTTAGTTACAGTTTGTATATTTTCTAATTATTTTTGTTTCACTAACCAGTATCTTAGAAAATCTTATCAGAGTCTTAAATTCTGGCTTAATAGTTGTTGCAGTTTGTTGGTACATTACTGGTAAATTTGTGACCAAATAACTTAAGGAAACAAGCAGTTTTTGGATTTGCTTAAATTTCTGTTTAAAGGTCATATTCCAGTCTTTCACTAAAATTCATATTAACATTAGAAGTCAAGGGAACTGACCACATCAAATCCACAGCAATTGTTGACAGAGACCTTACTTGCCAGACTGCAGGTCTGCCAACATATCCCTCAGTATACTATCCTGCTCCAACAGCTCTCTCCATTTTATCCACTTGCCCAGGAAATGGTCCAACTCATGATGGGTTGGGTCTTTCCCCATCACATAGATAATCTTGACAGGTTTGCTCTGGGCTTACCTCAATTACTAATTCTTCCAAGAGTTCAGCCTTCAGTTGTCAAGTTGACATTAATACCTGACTAGCAGACTTCACCCATTATCAAATTGACACACAAACAAATTGCTTTGAAACTTAAACCCTTGTTCCCATAGATAATATATTCAATTTATGATATAAAGTATACTCTATGAAATTTTACAAGTTTTCATAATCCAAGATTAAAAGTTCTCATAGACATTAATAGTTCAGTTTCAGCATTTTAAAAGTCCCCAAAATCTCTTTTTAAAAAAGTCAAAAATTTGGACTGGAGAGATGGCTCAGGGGTTAAGCCTCTGCCTTGCAGGTGGAAGGTCCTGAGTTTGGATCCTAGACCCCACATATAGACGCTGGGCGGAAGCAGGGTGGCCTGCGTTTCTGGTCCTGGTAGGACTGAGCCTGTGAATCCTGGAGCAGAGTAAACGAGGAGGTGGAGGCGGTCCATGATGGTTCTACACACACACACACACACACACACACACACACACACATGCACAATTGAATAAATTTTTTAAAAAAGTAAAAATCTCTTAACTGTAAGGACCTTCCAATCAAAAGCAAGTTAAATACTACCAACATAGAACAAAACATTAAAATGAAAGCATAGGGCAAAAGGAAAGAAATCAAGTCAAAATTAGAAACAAAGACAAATCAAAATTAATGCTAAAGTCTGACAAAGTAAATACCACATTCTGTAGTTTAATGTTCATCTTATGTTGCTTATTATACAGTCAGTTTGGCTCTAAAACATTGAACAATTATAGCTCACAGCCCTCCAAGCAGCTTGGCCACTTGAACATGAGCCATATCAATTTCCATGTGCTGGCCCCATAAAAGAACTTTCCTAGGCAGGCAAAATGTTTGAAGGGCAAGAAGTTGCCTGAGCTTATGTTTTTATTCCTAAAGGTGTCTGGGTTTTCACAATCTGAAATCTCCACAGATTTTTTTTTTTATTTCTCTCACTGTTCCAGTGCAAGCCACCAGGTATTTCTTCATCGATGTTAATTTCTCAGTAGCCACAGCTACTCTATTGTCTGCCCTTTCCTCATCTGAAACTTCAAGGCTGCCAACACAGTTCTCTTTTGGGTGACCAGTCTATCAGACTTAAATTTATTTCTGCCAAAATTTTTGTTTTCATCATCATAAGTTGAGCCCAAACACTTCACAACTTTCTAGGAACTACTAGAAACTACTATTGTACAAATGGTGCACTTAATTCTGATCACTGTTTTGTAGCTCACAGTCTCAAAATAGTAAAAAAAAATTTTATTTCTCCACCTTAACTATTCAAAATCCACATATTCAAATTTATCTCTAATACCCCACTTCTCTGCCACTAAACTCTGCAGCAGTTTGTCTTCATGTTGGCAATAATTCGTGTTCAAACAACTCACAAAACAAGGTGTTTATGTTCTTGTTTGTAATTCTCCATTGCATTTTAGAGTCCAATTTCATAGGAGAGCTCATACCAACCTCAGGAGTCAAGGGAACTGTCCACACCACATCCACAAGAATTTTTCAAAAAGGGGCAAACATTTTATATATATATATATATATATGTATATATATATATATAAAATATATGTGTTCTTTTGCATATAAGATTAAAAATTAACTTTTAAAAAAATTTTAGCAATGTGTGTTGTCCTTCCAACACTTGCATAAGATGGTGCTTTACTAATTTTTCATTTTTGGAACACATGCTAGAAATAAATAAATAATATATCATTCAAGGCAAACTTGTAATTACTACTAAGCAGAATGGAGAAAATTTCACTTTGCAATATTAAATTACTGTATCTACTACAGACAGTATATTTATGTGTTCAAGTTAAAAATAATAGAGAACTTCTGACCTACAGGCTTTCCTTGATGAATTTTATTGAACATTTAAGAATGAAATGACAAACTTGCATAAACTCTCTCACAAAAGTAGAGAGTGAAATATTTGCAAGTCATTTTACAAAGTGAAAAAAATATACTCAGAATTGTCAATGAAATTGCAAGCTACACAACAATATCTATCATAAATTTGAATACATAGTAATCATCACAATATTGTCAAACAACATATAACAAAGAGAGCAAATAAAAACCAACAATTTTCTAAGGAAACCAGATTGGTACAACAATCAAAAGCATTATCAGTGTCATCCACAATATGAAATAGATAAAAGACAATGATCATGATCACCTGAATAAGTGCAGAAAAACACTTGAAAATTTTATACTAATTTTGAATTATCATGGTTTGAAATGTGCTAGCCACTATCTCATGTGTTTGGGAAGGCCATGGTACTCAGGCTGGGCCTTTAAGTGGATTAGCACCTCATACTTGCCAGAGAGGCCTGCTTTTATAGCTGACAGTTTAGCAGTTCTCAGCCTCCTGGATGGATGTGACTTAGGCTGTCTCCAGGTTCTGCCTCCATTCATGCTACTTCCACCAGATAAGATTGTATCTCCCTTCTGGAATCATAAGCTGAATAAATCTCCCTTTCTCCCTTAAGTTGCTTGAATTCAGGTGTTCTATCACAGCAACAAAGAGAGTAACTAGTACATGAATTAACATAAAAGCATCCTTTCAGCAAATTTTTCTGTAAAATACATCAACTACAAATATCTTATTGGGCTGGGAATGTAGTAGCAGAGTACTTGCTTAGTATGCACATAGACCTCTGTTTAATACACAAAGACACACATAGAATCTTATTATTCATATTATGTTTAATACTTAAAGACAAATTTTCCCTAAGATCAGAAAGAATTGTAACATACATGGTTGCATCATTTATATTCAATTCTGTACCTGAGATCCTAGTCCACAGAATAAGATATGCCAAAGCAATAAAAAAACAGATTTGTAAAAGTGGAAACAAAGTGGCCTTTATTTCAAAATGACATGACTACATAAAAATCCTAAGTTGTTAAAAAGTTAGCAATGTTCCAGGAGTCAGAATCAATATGGGAAAATCAGTTGCCTTAACAGCTCAAACTTTGAAATTAAATTGCCTTATGAAATACCATGAGGGGCAGTCAGCACTCAAACTTTTTTTCTTTTTTTTATTTTAATACATTTTTATTATTATTTTAGCTCATACAAACTTAATAGGTAAACCAGTTCCCTCCCTCCCTCCTCCTCCCCCCGAGACCCTTGCTCCCCTCCCTTCACCCCTCCCTCCCCATCCCCTTGTACCTCCCGCCCCAATTCCCAGAGTCCTTTCTTGTGCATGCCTGACTCTCCTTTGGGCCCTCCTCTCCGATGACATACAAGTACCCAGTGGCATTTCCCTGAACCCCTTCCTGTGTTCCCCTTAAGCATAGGAACACTACTGTGGCTGTCAATCGCTTGCCTCCAAGGATCTTGGTGCCTTTAGCAGATGCTAGACTTTGTGAGGTCAATAGTGTGTTGGACATTGCACCGGGCATGCAATGTCCAATTATGATTGCTTCGGCCCTAACTTGTGTAGAGTATCTTGCAAATCATTGCTCTTCCCATCCTTTTGCTCTTACACTCTTACCGCCCCCTCTTCCACAAATGTCCCTGAGCTTCAGGATGGGGAGAGATTAGTCTGGCCTAGTTCTAGGTGGTTGATATAGAGTCTCTGAAGTTCTGGATAGTGGTTTGTTGATTTTCTTTTGCAGTTTTGTTGCTCCTGCAATGCCCTTCACTCCATCGTGATGGGCACTGTATGTCACCCCCTGGCCAGAGTCAGAAAGCTGTTAAACTGGAGTCTTATTATAAGAGCACATTCAAGGGTAGATGTAATACTTATACCCAAAAGTGGAATCACAGGGTCATATGGCATTTGGCAACGGGAGGGGTCAATCACCCATTTGCAAAATGGTTACTTTTTAATCTCAACACTCAAATTTTGAAGCTTCTTTTTACAAATGAAGGTGTTTATTACAGAAAATCACAACTGGCCAAAATGCAAAAATAAAATAAAATAAAATAAATGACAGCTGTGTGTTCAGCCCTAAATAGGGAAAATAAACCACCCTCACTCCAAGTTTCAAGGACCATTACGGAAGAGAGTGTTGCAAAATTTTAAGCACATAAGGAGGGACTGGGATTTGCCCAGAAACTATGTTCTGGACATGACAGGACTATTACAACTATGAACACACTGCAGCTATGTGTACTTACATGGAGCCTGCTCAGGCTTACCAACATTTCATCATGGAAGGGAAAAAGACCTCAAGCGATCCCAAACCTGATGAGGGTTAATGCTGAACTAGGGGATACTTTCCCCAGTGGTATACCCACTGATATGACTCATTCTTAAGTAATTGCTTAGGCACATGCTAGCAAAAGGAACTCAGATGAAACTCAGTGGGCCACACATATGAAAAATCATGAAAATTGAAGGGAGACTGGCAGGGAGGAAAAAGAATTGTAATGAGAAAAGGAAGGAAAGAAATGGAATTGGGGATTAAAGTGTGAAAAGAATATAAATTCTCTGCATTCATGTATGAAACTCTAAAAGCACATAAAATGAATTATAAATATTAATGAAATAAATTCTTCCTTCCCCACCCCGCTCCTCCGGCCGGGCCTCATCCTGCGACCTAGGTAAGCTCCGCCTGTGCCCGCCCACCAGAACCCAAGGTCAGCCCAAGGGACCCAGCTCCTATGCCACCATCCAGCCGGGAGCCGCTCAGGGCCAAGGGACGAGGAGGACCTCCCCCTGCGCCTGGGCCACGCCCCAGCTCCCCTCGGGTTAAATAGATCCATGCCAATGCCCCCATCCTCCCTTCCGCACCGCGCTCCACTGACCAGGACCCACACGCGCGTGGTCCAGCCTGGCCTCATCCTGCGACCTAGGTAAGCTCCGTCCCTGCCCAACCCAGAACCCCAGGCCAAATAATTCAGTTTAGTGAAATTGAAGGATCTTAAGAGTTAAAACAATGCCAAAGTCAAAGTGCAAATCCATGAGAAGCAACAATCAAGTAAACAAATTTCCCACTGAAGAAATTAATCCCATAATGTTAGACTCCAACCAGAACAAACCCACGGAAAATAGCCAAGAAAGCCTGACCCAGGATAACGATTTTCAAAACATGATCATTACCATGTTCAATACTATGAAAGAGGAAATCCGGGAGGAATTACATAATCGAATCAATCGCTTTGAAGAGGAACACAACAGACACTTGGAGGAGTTGAGAAAAACAGTGCAAGAAACAAAAACTGGCATAGAGCAGTTAAAACAGACTCAAGCAGAGTTTAAAACTGAGCTACAAGACAAGTTATCTTCAACCCAGAACTCCACAGAGAGTCTTATCAACAGAACTAACGAAGCAGAAAACAGAATTTCAGACCTTGAAGATAAAGTGGGAGTACTAACCAGCTCAATGGAAGAGGTTGTTAAAGCCAAAAAGATACTTGAGAGAAATATCCAAGAGATATGGGACACCCTGAAGAAGCCTAACATGCGTATTCATGGAATACCAGAGCAAGAATCTCAAAATACCACCCCTGAGGAAATTTTTCAAACGATCATCAAGGAAAACTTTCCTCATCTAAAATAAGAGAGGCCCATACATATACAAGAGGCATTCTGCACCCCAAACAGATACTACCAAAACAGAGGCACGCCACGGCAAATAATAGTTAAAACACTCCACATTCAAGATAAAGAACTGGTGCTGAGAGCTTCAAGGGAGAAAAAACAAGTCACTTATAAGGTAAACCTATTAAAATAACAAATGACTTCTCAGTCGAAATAGTAAAAGCAAGAAGAGCTTGGAGAGACATACTTCAAGTATTGAATGAGGAAAAATGTAAACCCAGTCTGATTTACCCTGCAAAACTATTCATCATGATCGAGGGAGAAAGAAAAATCTTCCAGTACAAACACAACTTAAAGGGATAAATGTCAACAAAACCAGGCCTTCAAAAAATGCTAGAGATGATACTGAAGCATGAAGAAAAAAACAGGCATATCCAGGAGAGCAGAAGGCAAGTATAAGAACATTAAAAGCAAAGCAATATACTTATAAAAAATTCTTAACATAATAAATGTCTTGAATTAAAAATAGTTTCTCCATTATAACACTAAATGTTAATGGAATTAATTTACCGATCAAGAGAAAGAGATTACAAACTTGGATTAAAAATCAAAATCCATCAATCTGCTGCCTGCAGGAAACCCATCTCACCACAAAAGATAGGCACGCTCTAAAAATAAAAGGCTGGTCAAAAATTCTACAAGCAAATGGAAGCAGAAAACAGGCAGGGGTATCCATTATGCTATCAGAGAAAGTGGACTTCAAACCAAAGAAAATTATAAGAGACACGGATGGATACTACATTTTAATCACAGGTACAATTCACCAGGAACACTTCACAATACTGAACATATATACACCCAGCACGGGCCCCTGCACATTCATTAAGAAAACCCTACATCATCTAAAGCAAGAAACAACCCCCAAACGATAATTCTTGGGGACTTCAACACCGCCCTCTCAACATGGGATAGATCAACAGGTCAAAAGCTTAACAGAGACACTTTGGAACTTACTCAAACCCTGAAAGAAATGGACCTTATAGATCTCTATCAAACTTTTCACCCACATACCAAAGAATAGACATTTTTCTCAGCAGCACACAGAACTTTCTCCAAAATAGATCACATATTGGGCCACAAAACGCATCTACACATATACAAAAAAGTTGAAATTCTAACCTGTGCCCTATCAGACCACCACGGCCTAAAGCTGGACATCCACAACACATCAAACAAGAGAAAATACACTAACTCCTGGAAACTTAACAATATGATGCTGAATGAGAACTGGATTCAGAAAGAAATTAAAAAGGAAATTCAAGAATTCCTGAAAGTGAATGATAATGAAAATACAACTTACCAAAATCTCTGGGACACAATGAAAGCTGTCCTAAGAGGTAAGTTCATAGCTCTTAATGCCTACATCAAAAAAAAAATGGAAACATCAGAAATAAACAACTTAACAATGCAGCTTAAAGTTTTAGAGAAACTAGAGCAATCTGATCCCAAAAGTAGTAGAAGAGAGGAGATTAGCAAAATAAGGGGAGAATTATCTGAAATCGAGATTAAGAAAACGATAGAAAAATTCAACCAGTCAAAAAGCTGGTTCTTTGAAAAAATCAATAAGATTGATACACCCCTAGCTAAATTAACCAAAAGCAGGAGAGAGAAGACCCAAATTAACAAAATTAGAAATGAAGATGGAGTTATCACTACTGATACCCAAGAAATCCAGAGAATTATAACATCATATTTCAAAAACATATACTCTGTGAAGATTGACAACACAAGAGAGATGGATGAATTTCTAAGTAAACACAACTTACCTAAATTGAATCAGGAAGTGGTGAATTATTTAAATAGTCATATAACATATAAGGAAATTAAGGAAGTAATCTCGAATCTTCCCACCAAAAAAATGTCCTGGACCAGATGGATTCAGCACAGAGTTCTACCAGACATTTATGGAGTTAATAATACCAATACTCCTTAAACTGTTCCATCAAATAGCAAAGGAAGGAACACTACCAAATTCCTTCTATGAAGCTAATATCGTTTTGATCCCAAAACCTAATAAAGACTCACTTAAAAAAGAAAACTGTAGGCCAATCTTTCTTATGAACACAGACGCAAAGATTCTCAACAAAGTTTTAGCAAATCGGATTCAAAAACATATTAAAAAGATTTTTCACGGGGACCATATAGGCTTCATCCCTGGCACACGAAGTTGGTTCAACATACGCAAATCAATAAATGTAATTCATCATGTAAACCAGTCCAAAGTCCAAGACCACATGATACTCTCGATAGATGCAGAAAAAGCTTTTGACAAGATCCAACAGCATTTTATGATCAAAACGCTAGAGACAGTAGGAATGGAAGGAACCTTTATCAATATAATAAAAGCTGTATACAAGAAGCCCACAGCAAGGATTATGCTCAATGGGGAACAATTGGAAGCATTCCCACTTCGATCAGGAACTAGACAAGGCTGTCCACTCTCACCACTTCTATTCAATATTGTACTTGAAGTCTTAGCTGAAGCCATAAGACAAGAAAGGCACATAAGAGGGATTCAAATCAGCAAGGAAGAAGTCAAGCTATCCCTATTTGCAGATGACATCATCTTATACCTGAGTGATCCCAAAAACTCCACCAGGAAGCTCCTGGAACTTATTGAGAATTTCAGCAGGGTGGCAGGACACAAAATAAGTGTGCAAAAATCAGAGGCCTTCCTATAATGTCGAGAATGAAAGAAGTGAAAAATCCCTGAGAGAAACAATCCCATTTACTATAGCCCCTAAAAAAATGAAATACCTTGCTATAAACCTAACCAAGGAGGTAAAAGACCTTTACAATGAAAACTTTAAAACCCTAAAGAAAGAAATTGCAGAAGATACCAGAAGGTGGAAAGACCTCCCATGTTCCTGGATTGGCAGAATAAACATCGTAAAAATGACCATCCTTCCAAAGGCAATATACAGATTCAATTCTATACCAATCAAAATCCCAAAGCAATTCTTTAAAGAAGTTGACCAAACAATCTCAAAATTCATATGGAGGCAAAAAAGACCCAGGATAGCAAAGACAATCCTGAGTAACAAAAACACTGCTGGAGGTATCACCTTACTGAACCTTAGTCTATATTACAAATCCATAGTTATAAAAACATCCTGGTACTGGCTCCAAAATAGACACACAGATCAATGGACAAGGATTGAAGACCCAGATATAAGCCCACAAAGTTACAGCCATTTGGTCTTTGACAAAGGGGCCCAAAGAATCCAATGGAAAAAGAACAGCATCTTCAACAAATGGTACTGGCAAAACTGGATCTCCACATGCAGAAGATTAAGCTGGACCCATACTTGTAACCATGTACAAGACTTAATTCCAAATGTATCAAGAACCTTGATATAAGGCCAGAGACTATAAAAACCATAGTTGAAAGGATAGGGAACTCCCTCGAGCTGATTGGGCTAGGCCAACACTTCCTAAACAGACATCCAATGGCACAGTCACTGCTACCAACTCTCAACAGTTGGGATCTTGTGAAATTAAAGAGCTTCTGTTCAGATAAAGAGATTGTAACACGAGCTCAAAGGCAACTCACAGAATGGGAGAAAATCTTCACTAACCACATATCTGATAGAGCTCTACTGTCCAGAGTGCACAAAGAACTTAGAAAACTAAACACCAAGGAAACTAATGGCCCAATTAAAAAATGGGCCCTGGAACTTAAAAGAAACTTTACCAGGGATGAAATTAAAATGTCTAACAAATATCTGAAAAAATTCTCCACGTCCTTATCCATTAGAAAATGCAAATCAAAACTTCCCTGAGATATCATCTCACCCCGGTCAGGATGGCAAAAATCCACAATACAAACAACAACAAATGCTGGAGAGGATGTGGAGAGAGGGGAACTCTCCTACATTGCTGGTGGGAGTGCAGGCTCATACAGCCACTCTGGCGAGCCGTCTGGAGATTCTTAAAGAAATTAAAGATTGAAATGCCATATGACCCTGCGATTCCACTTTTGGGTATAACCCCCCATACAGCTGAGGTTCATCTCGATAGCACAAGCACGACCATGTTCATAGGAGCACTGTTTACAATAGCAAAGACATGGAATCAACCCAAATGTCCAACAGTTGACGAGTGGATAAGGAAAAAGTGGTACATCTATACAATGGAGTACTACTCAGCCATCAAAAATGATGAATTACTGGAATTTGCTGGGAAATGGATGTCATTAGAAACAATTATATTAAGTGAAGTATCCCAGACTCAGAAAATTAAGCGCCGTATGTACTCCCTATTAGGTGGCTCCTAATACCAAACCCACCCAGCCCATCTTTAGACACTCATAGATAAATCTATGTATTACCTACAGTAATTGCAAGGATTATGAACAGGAGGGATGGGGTTGGAGGGCCACACCAGAAATAAGGAGAGAAGTGACCATGTTACAGTAGAGAAAATAGGCCTCCATCAAGGACTGCAAGAAAGTAATGTGACACCTAGTTAGGTTCACAGACATTCGTTCCTGATCATTTACAACTAAGGGGGTATGAACTCACCAGAAGGGGAGGGCACATAGTCCGGCAGATTAAAAAGTAACCATTTTGCAAATGGGTGATTGACCCCTCCCATTGCCAAATGCCATATGACCGTGAGATTCCACTTTTGGGTATAAGTATTACATCTACCCTTGAATGTGCTCTTATAATAAGACTCCAGTTTAACAGCTTTCTGTCTCTGGCTAGGGGGTGACATACAGTGCCCATCACGATGGAGTGAAGGGCATTGCAGGAGCAACAAAACTGCAAAAGAAAATCAACGAACCACTGTCCAGAACTTCAGAGACTCTATATCAACCACCTAGAACTAGGCCAGACTAATCTCTCCCCATCCTGAAGCTCAGGGACATTTGCGGAAGAGGAGGCGGTAAGAGTGTAAGAGCAAGAGGATGGGAGGAGCAATGATTTGCAAGATACTCCACACAAGTTAGGGCCAAGCAATCATAATTGGACATTGCATGCCCGGCGCAATGTCCAACACACTATTGACCTCACAAAGTCTAGCATCTGCTAAAGGCACCAAGATCCATGGAGGCAAGGGATTGACAGCCACAGTAGTGTTCCTATGCTTAAGGGGAACACAAGAAGGGGTTCAGGGAAATGCCACTGGGTACTTGTACGTCATCGGAGAGCAGGGCCCAGAGGAGAGTCAGGCATGCACAAGAAAGGACTCTGGGAATTGGTGCGGGAGGTACGGGGGGATGGGGCGGGAGGGGTGAGGAGAGGGGGAGCAGGGGGTTCTGGGGGGGGAGGAAGAGGGAAGGAGGGAACTGGTGTACCTATTAAGTTTGTATGAACTAATAATAAAAATAATAATAAATAAAATAAATAAAAATAATAAATAATATTAATAAAATAATAAAAAATGTATTAAAATAAAAAAGAAAGAAATTCTTAAATCAGGTTGATTGAAGAAATACATTATTACGCATGGATTAGAAGTCCCATCATTAAGATCTCAGTTCTCCCTGTATTTCCTTGCTAGTCAAATGTGTCCATTGGATTTTTCACAGAAATTAGCAAGCTAATTTTGAAATTCAGGAACAAAGACAAAGAATCCACAACAGTCAAAATAATCCAGAAAAGGTGACTTTTGAGAGCATAAGTACTTCCTGATTTTAAGATCTCAGAAAAATCAGAGCAATCAGCAAAATCTTGCATTGATGTTAAAATAGATAAACATTTCAATTTAGGGAAATGGAAACAGTGTCTAAACAAATATTTCTACAGGAAACAAAAAATTGAAACTCCAATATCTTATTGAGGATATATGAATTATTTATTTATTAATACCTCTTATTCCCACTATACGTTTCACAGGTTCTGATACTTTGGTTCCATTCATCAAACTTTGTTGAATAAATAATCATCTTAACAATTCAAGTATGTCAATAAATCTTTGGCAGCACTTTCCCTGATATTCTGTGATAAATACCTCCATGTGGTAAGTTTAAAATAGTTCCATTGACCTAACGATACATCATTTTTGTGCTCTATGCCTATGTTTCAGAAAGTTGAACTTTATTAAATATTTAAATGACCCTTCTGATATATTTTTGTAACTGTCTTTAAAAAAAATCAACCTGAATTGAATTTACTGTGTTGAGTAAAACTGTGTTGAGGATAGAATGAGGGAAAAAAATGGTATAAAGTGACATCTTTTTCACTCCTCTCTTGAAATGTACCCTTACTTATCCCCAATGGCAAATTTCCAGAGCAAAACTATGCCCACTAGAACTCTTTGTATAGACTTCCAACTAAAATTTCATAAAAATAGATTTTGGATGCATGCTATCTCCAAAACAATATTAATTCAAATCCTAGTTAATTAATCTAATTTTACAGCAGCATTCATCTTATTAGGCTTAAGCATTTATCTTTGCCCAAAGGAGTTTGAGATTTGTTCCAGAGAATCAATGGATTTAATAAAAAAAAAAAAGAAAAGATGACAAAAACATTTTTATTTTTACAAAGAGTCATAAACGTGGCACAACATATAAGCAGTGTCATTTTTGAGACTTCTGAATCACCACCTTCATTTCCCACCTGAACACTACAGTTTGGCACAGACTCTGGCTTTCTTACTCTCTCAAGATTCATTATTTATCCTAAAGGGATATCTCAACAATTACTCCATTAAAATGCAAATAAGTTATGTAGGAGGGGAGATACATTAACATATTCCTAGTAATTTTCAATTTTTATCATCCTACCAGGATTAATTTATCAACTGTACCAGTGAGTATAAGGTCCAGAAAGTGTATAAACATAGGAAGACACAACGTAATATGGGAGAAGCTAGGGATGAGCTGAGTCATTGATGGCCAGGTGATATGGTATGATTAGTGTCTGAGCAGCCTTCACACATTGAACCCCTTGAGTGCCTGTAACATGGAAGCCATCATGCTAGTCACTATGACTGTGGACAAACTTTATTTTTAGCTATACTCACAGACACAGCAAAGAGTTAGATGTCTGGAGAGAGACAGTCTTGAAATTCAGCTTTATAATTTTTTTTAATTTTTTTTAATTATTATTATTTATTCAACTGTGCGCATGTGTGTGTGTATGTGCGTGCGCGTGTATGTGTGTGTGTGTCTGTAGAACCACGGACGAATTCGCGAATTCCCTAGGATTCACAGGCTCCGCCCTACCAGGACCAGAAGCGCAGGCCGCCCCCGCTTCCGCCTGGCGTCTATACGTGGGATCTGGGAACCGAACTCAGGACCTTCCATCTGCAAGGCGGAGGCTTAACCCCTGAGCCACCTCTCCAGCCCCAGCTTTATAATTTTTTTTTAATTTTTTTGTTATTATTATTATTTATTCAACTGTGCGCATGTGCGTGTGTATGTGCGCGCGTGTGTGTGTCTGTGTATGTGTCTGTGTGTGTGTAGAACCACGGACGAATTCGCGAACCACCATGGACGCCTCCACCTCCTTCTGCCCCGGGATTCACAGGCTCCGCCCTACCAGGACCAGAAGCGCAGGCCGCCCCGCTTCTGCCTGGCGTCTATACGTGGGATCTGGGAACCGAACTCAGGACCTTCCGCCTACAAGGCGGAGGCTTAACTCCTGAGCCACCTTTCCAACCCCCAGAAATTCAGCTTTATAATTTTTTTAAAGTGGAGTAAAAATGATTATCATTTCTCACTTAGAATTGTAAGCACCAAATATAATATATGTAAAGTGGTTCATGCAGAGCTTTCACATGAAACAAGATTAAAAAAAGTTGCTACTATCTATACTATTTACTATTACTAAGTGTCGACTAAGAATTATTAACTTGGGGTTGAAGTTAAAACAAGGCAAATACATTGCATAATACTTCCAATAAGGGATTTCATGAAAGAGTAAGTACATAAAATGTGACTATAAATGTAAGTATTCTATCTTTACATGGTCTCTATCAGACACTGTGTTATGTTCTGTTCATTCATCATATCATTAATTCTCAAAATTCCTGTCAATAATGAAAACAGTTATTATTTCTATTTTGTCAACCAAATGCCATTTAAGGAAGGAAAAACAGATCAAAGGAACACAGCAGAATAGCTGTGGTTATGGCTTTGTACAGGAGACGGTTTTCAAGAGGCAATGGTGGATATCTTACATTGAGTTTCTAAGCAAATTTAGGGTTATGGAAATATACTGATAATATTCAGAGAACATTGAGTGGATCTTCTTGTCTATGTGGAGGCACAATATAGGCAATAATAAGTCTAGGAAGATTCAAACCATATAATTATGAATTTTATTGCTAAACAGATTGAGAATTAGCATCCCTAACTTTGCATGTTCTAGAAAAAGGTATTTAAAGGTGAAGTAGAAAAGGCAAAGGTAACTTTCCATTTACTTTGGAATTTTGTGCAGCACCAATTCTGTATAAAATGAAACTTCTACCTTTGCAAAACTTAACATTTTTTCATGAAGAATATTCAGCAACTTTTTTTTTTTTACTTCCCAGTGTAGTGGCTAGGTGAAGGATTTCAGGTTATTCCTTAAGTGAAATGTGCTGTGTTTGAGAGAACACATAAAAGTCCTAATCTGTACTTACCTATTTTTGAAAATATGATGGTGTGTGAATAATAGTGCTAGAGTATGTTGGTTTGTTTGTGTGTGCGTGTGTAGTGCACATGTGTGTACACATACACATACAAAAAGAAAGAGAAGGGGCTGGAGAGGTGGCTCAGGGGTTAAGCAGGCAGAAGGTCCTGAGTTCAGATCCTAGACCCCACCTATAGACGCCGGGCGGAAGCAGGGGCGGCTCTGCGTTTCTGGTCCTGATAGGGCAGAGCCTATGAATCCCAGGGCAGAGTAAACAAGGAGGAGGTGGAGGTGTCCATGGTGGTTCCCGAATTCGCCCGTGGTTCTACACATGCACACATACATACACACACATACATACACATATGCGCACACATGCATACACACACAGTTGAATAAATAAATAAAAAATTTTAAAAAAAGAGAAAACCGAAATCTAAGTAACAATAATTCCATCATAAATTTTAGTCAAATGATAGATATGAATACAGAATCTGAATCATTTATTTGATAACTAAGAAACATTTTCTTAGCTCCATATTATTCTATATAAGCAGTTAGTGTTACTAAAATGTCCATTCATGTTCAATGCCCCATCCCAGAAATTGTGACCTATACTGAGATAGACAAAAAGTATAATATAAAAGTTACCATAAAGGAAATAACTTTATACTGTCACATACATTTGCTATGATGTTTTCATCTTTCCTTTAAGCATTAGTGCCAATAGAGTGCTGAAATTATGAACTAAAATAAATCTTAGCTCCTTCAAAGGCAATTTTCTCGAGCGTTGTTCTAAACAAGAAAAACTCACTCACATAGGCACCATGATTTCTGATCATTCTCTCTTCATAACATGTAGGACTTCTAGCTTTGACTCAAAGATAATATACCCAAAAGTGAAGTAAAATGAAAATAAGCTCCGATTTTCCAATCCTAGATTGTGGTGTTCAATGCAAGTCATATGACAATTATATAGCATAAAAAACGCACATTTCTAGGACCGAGGAAATGGTTTAGAGGTTAAAACTTTTGCTCATATGCAGAAGAACCTGAATTTAGTTCTCCACATCCCACATAAAAATGCCAGGTGAAATGGCAGCAGCCAACACTTCTAGTCCTGGAAGGCAGAGCCTGGGAAAACCCAGAATAAAGTAATAAGGATGTAGAGCAATTTAGAATGATTACCTTGGGCTTCCACAGGTGCATACTCAAGTGCCCTTTTCTACTCACACACACACACACACACACACACACACACACACACACACACAAAATCACATCTCTAATTGAATCATGTAACGACAACTACCTGCCTCACTTTGAAATTATTTAATTAAAAATATATTTGGTTTTAGGCTTAGGTTTCACATGCTCATGCCTAACAAAATGTAAAGAAATGAAATAAACTAGCATTTCATAAGGATGAATTATGGGTATGATTTGATTAATTTTTTACTTTTCTTTGAGAGAGTCAATTATGCACTTAATTGCCACAAAATTGCCAGAGAATCTCATTTTATGTGTTGATTAAATAATAAATCATATTCAAATATGGTTAACCCTTAGTTGCTCTTTTTTGTATTGAAAAATACAAATGTCAGTTTATCCAAGAGATATAAATAAGATGAAGTTTTTGAATATGTTATATAATGATTATACCTAAACCCCACTAATGGTCAGTATTGATTTTATACCTAGGAGGCTTCCAGAATCCCTAAAGAGGCACTCACTGTCTATATTAGGGTGACTTCTGGGCATGCCTGTGAGGAATTGTCTTGATTACATAATTGATGAAGGAGATTCATTCTATTGTGAGAATGCTGGACTAATGGTCCGAGACTCTATAAATATGGAAAAGTTAGCTCACATTAGTTCTCATTCTCTGTTCTTGTTGTGCATATGATGTGACCAGCTCCTTCAAGTCCTTGCCACTGACACGTCCCTTCATTGACAGACTCATACTTTGTCATTGTGAACTGCATTATATATTTCTCTCTACTAAAGTCTCTTAATTCAGATATTTTGCTGCAGCAACATGTAATGAAATTAAAATATTTGACAAAAGCATTTATTGAAATGAGCCATAGATAAGATACATGCCAAATGAGGATGAAGGAATTGCATTGCAGAAAAAAAATATTGAGTTGTGCTAGTTAGATATGGCTGTCAACATAACAATTGAGAGCTTGATCTTTTGCATTTCTGTGAATAATTAATAGTTAATATAGACCATTAGTGTATCTATAAGAGATTATCTAATTGATGTGAGAGGAACCAGCCCATACTGTGTGGTATTACTCCATGGACAGGTGAACAAAATGAAGAAAACTGGTTCAGTATTTTGCCATACCTGCATGTTAGCAACTTAGAAAGTATGCCTTTCTCTCAGCACCTGTGTTTATATAGTGTAGCCAGTTTCCTGTGAACTCTATTGCCATGCTGATGAAGAACAATCAAGACTGTTAAGCAAAACTATACTCCTTGTTCTCCTAAGTTGTTTTAGTACTGTATTCATGTTAGCACCATTAAGAGTAAAAGGAACAGGTGGCAAAGTAAAAGCCAAATGAGAATTAAATACAGGCAGCCCAAATACTTGAGAATAAATGATATCACCAAAATAAATAAACAATGAACAAATATTCATTACCTTGGTCAGAATAAAGCCAATTTTATAGTAATATTTATCATATTACTATATTTCTCTAAGTGCACACATACTTATACTTAATATCTCCATTACATGGTTGTGCTTATGGATCATAGTGAATGCTCCAACATAACAGAATTGACAACATCCTTGACAAGAAGGATTATCCTCAATAACAGTAACTTCTATGAAGAAAGCAAGTTCTTAGATTATAAAATGAGTTATTCATTGAGTCCTCATTCCCTAAAATTGGTCAAATTAATTGATATGTATGTTTAGACATAGTTTAAGGTTGTTACATAACTGAGGCTCACTGTTTTAATTCACCTGTAGTAGCTTAGTGGACCAGTTAAAGCAAAGACTTCTTCCCCAAATCCAAATGTATTATCTGGCATTTTACAGAAAAGTTTCACAAACTTCTACAGTGGAAGATGCCTGTAAGGTTCATAAGTCTTATTTTAAAGAATAAGAAACTGAATTTCCTAAAAGTTTACAAGGATCAAAACAGCATATTGATACAAGTGTATTTCCTCTGCTGTCTCCTTGTCCATACCAAAATCAAGCATAATTCTTCCATAAAGTTCCTCCTTTCAAGGAATTACCTTGAATTATCCTCCTAGTTTACCCTCAAGTCTGAGTCATCTTTAAAAGCACCCTCCTTCATTGTCACCTGTAAATCTACTCTCAACTCTATAGACTTTACATATGTCATATCGAGCCTTTCCATGTCTCTCTATTGCCTTCTTCCTAACCACTGTTACCACCATCACTCTCCTGGGTTAATTCCACAGTTTCCTGAATTATTTCCCTGCTTCTTTTATGGTTATTTTCTGATTTGTTTTTCACATTGCAGTCAGAATGATCTTCTCCAAATGCAAATCTGCTCTCACTGTATTTTTTCCAAAATGGCTCTGACTTGTTCAAATTCCCTTATTTTTTTTTTAATTTTTTTAAATTTTATTATTATTAGTATTATTATTTATTCAATTGTACGTGTGTGTGTATGTATGTGCGTGCATGTGTGTATGTGTGTGTGTAGAACCACGGACGAATTCGCGAACCACCATGGACGCCTCCACCTCCTTCTGCCCCGGGATTCACAGGCTCCGCCCTACCAGGACCAGAAGCGCAGGCCGCCCCCGCTTCCGCCTGGCGTCTATACGTGGGATCTGGGATCTGAACCCAGGACCTTCCACCTGCAAAGCGGAAGCTTAACCCCTGAGCCACCTCTCCAGCCCCTCAAATTCCCTTATTAAATGCTTACATTTAACATCAGCTTTTCTAACACATAATTATCACAGTTGGAAGATTACTATTTATATGCATAATTATTTAATAATATCACTGATAATTACAGGATTTTAAGTTTCATTAGGACAATGTCCTGCATATTCTTTAATTCTTAGTCTACTGTTTTGGTTACAGCTCAATAATTGAGAATTTAATAGATTAAGACATGATTCTCAAAAGTTTGCATAAATGGAATTCTATTTTCTCAGATCTAGTGAAAAACTCTCCATGGCATAAAACTGCTTCTATTTAGCATAACAACACAAAATTATAACATTAAATATTTTTCTTTCTCAACTACAGTAAAATCCCTGAATTTGCCAGATGCCACACATTCAAGACATCTTTGATTAAAGAGAATGCATAGAGCTGGAGAGAAGGTTCAGGGCTTAAGATTCTCTCTCTCAAGCAGACAGTCCTGAGTTCAGATCCCAGGTCCCAAGTAAAAAATGCCAGGCAGAAATGGCAATTGCATGCACTTCAAGCCCTAGTGGGCAGAGTCTGGAAAACTCTAGAGTGAAGCAAATAGGAGGCAGAAGCAATCTCTTGTTCCCCCCACAGGGGACACATATTACCCTGTGAAACACAAACACACACACACGCACACACACACACACACACACACACACACACGCACTAAATAAATGAATAAAGTTTTAAAAAAGAGAATGTATTAAGGAATCAGAAACTTAGTTTCACTATTAGGACAGTGAGTTACCTGCATTAAAGAAGACACACACAGACTGTTCTGAACATCAAAGTAGTAAATTCCTTATATATGTGAATTTTTAATTGTAATACACTGGAATGTTGACCATAAGTATATGTAGTGCTGTTACAAACATTTAAGTTTTTATTAGAAATTATTTCTCACATTTTAGCTTGTGAATTTGGTTTTTGGATTTCATTTTTGTCAAAATACTTAAAGTTTCCACAGAAATGTCACAAATAAATTTCTATCTCTAAAGTGTTACTTATTTGGATGAAACAAGGCAAAGTTACAGAATATCATTCTTCTATGAATAAAATCAGATTAAGTTTGTGCTATTTTACTTTAAGAGCTAAATAAAATAAAAAAGGAAATGCTGTTAGGGAAAACCTACTTAGAAAAGCTCTTTATTCTAAACAAGTAAGTAGAATTTTAATGGTGAAATCTAAGAATTGTCACAGTCTTTAGAAAATCCAAGATATAATCCTGAAGTACTATAATCATCTAACAATTGCCTCATCTTTCAAATTCTTTAATCCTTCTCTATATTAACTTTCTGACCTAGCCTTTGGCAAAACCTTTTTAAGTCCCTGAAAATATGCTTATGGCATAAAACCATTATTACTTGTGGTTTTCTGTTAACAACTATCTTACAGATGCATTTGTATTCTGAGTAGTTCAAAGGAAAGCATATGTTCAACGTAGTGCTCCCAGAATAGATACTCCAGATGAAAGACCAATTTTATTTTCTGGATTTCAAGATTAGAAATCTAACAGTCATTTACCAACACATTCCAGGTTAAAGTAGGAAGGGATTTACTGATTCCATTATAGCTAAAGGCAAGTAGCCCCCATACATACTTTTATCCTCCTTCCCACAATAATTTGATTCTATTTTCAAGTATAAATCAAACCTACATTTCAACTACCATATAATTCCCATATGTTCAGAACTCTCCTCATAGTTACATATCTCCAACCATTGAATAACCAATTATACAGGTACAGTACATCAATATACTCTTATATAGAGAGCAAGAAGTGCTATTTATAAGTTAGTACTATGTTGGAAACTGTGAAGTACATATAAGTCTATGCAAGGATGTAGTCCTTGCCCATTTTGCCTTGATTGTCTTAATGGAAACTCCTGTAAGAAGAAATGTTTATCAAATTGTACCAGCATCTAAGGCCTAGAAACAAATCAGTTAAAGTAAAAATAGACAATATTGTTAAACATATATCACAAGGAATATTTTGAAAGAAAAGATGGGAATTCATTATTTTTTAGAGGCTGGGTAGAGATATTGGGTTGATTAAAATACAAGGATAAAGGGAGAAAAAATGAAGAATATTCACTAAACAACAACGAAGTACAGGAAATATTCTATGGATTTTATAAAATGATAAAGAAAAGCATGACCATATAATGGAACACATTGGTGGAAAGACTAAGGAGTTTCAATTTGCACCAATGATAATTAAAACTGTATTCCAGTCCCAATGCAGCTCTGTGCAGAAATTTAAAAAATTCCAAAAATGCATATGGAAGCAAAAAAGATCCCCCCAAAGCCAAAACAATCCTGAGCAACACAGTGTTGGAGACACTACCATATCTGATTTCACATGTACTACAAAACCACAATTATAAAAACAGCATAGTATGCCATAAAAATAGATATCACGATCAAGAGATTAGAAATGAAGACTCAGATATAACTTCATATACCTCCTTCCACGTCATTATTTACAAGCACTTTGAAACAATGATAACTAACACCTTCAACAAATGGTATGGTAAGATTCAATATCTACATGTCGAAAAATGAAACTAGACCTTTATCTCTCTCACCCTTTACCAAAAAATTAACTCCAAATTGATCAAGGACTTTAATACTAAACCTGAAACTGAAACTGGTAGAAGACAGAATACACTTCCAGAGATAGGCTTAGGTAAGGACTTTCTGAATAGAAATCCATTTGTACAGGAATTGTGGCCAACAATAGACAAATGAGACTTCATGAAAATAAAAAGCTTATGTTCACCAAAAAACTGTTAATTGATGAAAAAGACAGATTACATAATGGGAGAAAATCTTTGCCAGCTATAGAGCCAACAGACAATTATTGTCCAGAATACATAAAGATCTCAAATATTATGCATTAACAAAGCAAATGACTCACTTAAAAATGGGCTACTGACCTAAACAGAGAGTTCTGAAGAGATAAAGTGTCTAAGAAATATCTAAAAAATCTTCATGATCCTTAGCAATCAACAAAATGCTAATAAAAGCTACAATGATATTACATTTAATACTATTCAGAATGACCAAAATTGAAAAATAAGTAAACAATAAATAATGGTAACAACATAGGGAGACAGGACTCTTCACTGACTGCTGGTGGAAGCATAAACTAGTGTAGTCACTCTAGAAGTCAGTGGAGATTCCTCGACAAATTAAAAATAGAACTATCTTATCCTGAGTTGTAACATTTCTGTGCATATTCTCAAAGGACTTTACTTCGCACAACAGAGAAAAAATACACATCAATATTCACTGCAAACCTATAAATAACAGTATGGAAATGGAAGCAACCTAGATGCCCAGGAACTGAATGGATCATGAAAATGTGGTACATATACACATTGCAATATTAGAAATATTAAATCATAGTATTCACAAATACATGGAATGGAAAAATTATGTTGAATGAGATACTTCAGTTTCAAAAAATTAAATACCACATATTCTCTCTCATATGCAGATAATAATATTAAACCTAGAGATTTGTTTTTCATTTAGAAATTTCTAGCCCAGAAATTTTGCTCACTTTCTTAGTTGATAGTTGGCAAGAATAGATGACTATGGCTTACTTATCTCCAGAAGGGAAATCCAGTTCTCTACCCTCTAGAATCAGGGAATTTTTTTTTATTATTATTATTATTTATTCAACTGTGTGTATGTGTGCGCGCGCGTGTGTGTGTCTGTGTGTGTGTGTGTGTGTTTGTGTCTGTGTATGTGTAGAACCACGGACGAATTCGCGAACCACCATGGACGCCTCCACCTCCTTCTGCCCTGGGATTCACAGGCTCCGCCCTACCAGGACCAGAAGCGCAGGCCGCCCCCGCTTCCGCCTGGCGTCTATACGTGGGATCTGGGATCCGAACTCGGGACCTTCCGCCTGCAAGGCGGAGGCTTAACCCCTGAGCCACCTCTCCAGCCCTAGAATCAGGGAATTTAAATATTAAAAAAATGCAGACACTAAAATAATGCAAAAACATGAAGTCATGAGGGAAAACTCATGGGGCTTTTGAGTGCCTTTTGGGCCTATATCTGTGAAGCTCCTAAGTAATCTGGAATATTTTGTTGATAAATCATCATACTCATTTTATTATATATACATTAATCATACATAGTAATTGTATATACTCATCATGTACATACATAATTATTTTATATGTAAGTGTATAGTTTAAATAAATTTTTTTCAGCTTTTCAAATTTTGTAAATATGTGCTGAATATCCCTTCTATAAATCCTATGATGCTGCTTTACTGTGTGTCTTAAGGATACATGCCAAAATATGCATCTAAGTTGTTTAACCTTTATTGTATAGATGGAAGAATAGAATTAAAATAAATTTTTTAAAGACTCTATTCTAGAACTAATCCAAAGCACAATATTAGTTGAAAATTTCATTTGTCCATGGCACTACCAAAACTGTCAGTTTCAACTCTTCAAGGTGAATGAGGTGAAAAACAGTGCTGCATATATAAGCACAATTAGTTAGCAGGAAACGGCATTTTAATACTATGCTGGAACAACTGGGCTTTCAACCATAGAAATGAAATCCGAATGGCAGCAAATATATTCAATAATAGAACAGTCTAACCCATATTAAATAAGACTTCTTAAATCTTACTTTCAAATCAAATGTCAAATATCAACAAATACAGATATATCTAGTGTTTACGTGTTTCACTACTTTGTGTAATGAGAAACCTTAAAATCGCATCTTACTCTGCAAAGACTATAAAGGTGTATTTTAATGCACTCAAACAATTTTGATATGCTTGTCATGAATGTTGCTATTAATTTAGGTCAGGTGAATGATAACTTGGATAGGTGCTCTGTCAGATGCCACCATCTCTCACTGGTGGTGTGAGGCAGTAGCTGTGAACAACAAAAGGAATCAAAGAGGAGATCTGGAAATAAATTGGCTGTAATTTTCTACTTTAGATTTGACTGCTCCCTTGTCTTATTTTCAACCTGCATAGTAACATTCAAGTAAAACAAACTCTCTTATCTTTCAAACCACTGGAAAACCTTCTTCCCCTAAACTGTTGCTTTCATTTATGTACAAGGTCAAGGCAATGATCCCTGAATCTGTTTATTAACAGTATCAGTTGTCCATGTTCATTTTAGAAGTGTCAAATTTTAAAATTGTTTCACATTTAATTCTGCAATTTGGTAATTCCATGTAGCTTTAAGGTAGTTTCATTTGAAAAAAAAAGCTTTCAAATATTACCCCTATGTAACATTCAGCTTGTTAGCAATTCTTCCATGTAGCTCTGTATGTTACAATTGTTATTTATGAATACAGTTTGTATGGTATTTGATAAGATAACAGAGTCCAGTCTCTCACTTTCAAAGAGAATAAGAGGGTATGGGACTTGAAACTGGCTTCAAGGAGTTTACCGTAACAGAATTCCATAGGAAACCACTAACGGGGTTGAAGAATGCGTTTGAAAATAGATGAAATACATTTTAGTAAGAGTGTTCTGTCTGTCTGCTCATAGAAATATAAGACTACATTCTAAGACATGAAATTCAGCCAGAATATCTGAAGGACAAATATTTCTAAGGGTGTAAAAACAGCAATATAAACAACTATGAGATAGTGGCATGCTATCAAACAAAAGGAATTATGCATGAACATGCCATAAGGAAACCTACTACTTTGTAAACTTACATATATACATATACACATATGTATATATAAAATCATACATATATGTATACATACATATTGGTACACTAACATACATACTAGTTGGAATAGCATCTTATGAAATAAATCTATAATCATTTGAATTACGGGATAAAAACGTGTTACAGTTAGTTTTTTGCTTTGAGAAAATACTAAGACTCAACCAACTTAAGAGACAATGAGTTACTCTTTTGGCTTATGGTTTCATAAGAAGGCCTAAGGCATGGTGGCAGGCAGCCAAAACAGAGGTCATTTCATGTCATTAGGAGACAAGGACAGCAAGAGAACTATAATAATGAAGGTAAAGCTATAAAATTTCAATCTCTTACCCCCAAGACATGCTTTGATTCAGCAAGATTCCACTTCTTAATTGTACCACTACTTTCCTTAACATTAATACCAGCTAAGGACACAAATGCATGAGCCTGTGGGAAACTCATATTCAAGGCATGACATTGCTAATTTATATAACCATGCTGATATTGCATGTTTGATTATGAATTAAAAGTAGAAATGGAAGTAGATTTTCATGTATGCTTCCTATGAACTTGATGATCAGGGGCTTATTTAAATGATACAGAAGAATTTACATAAACAAGGATTATCTTCTTTAGAACAAACCCCTTAGGCATCCATACATCCTTTACACTGCTGTAAACATTTCTGAAATTCTTTAGCAATTGTATTCTAAACCTAAAATATGGTCTTATTAAACAGCAGTAAATCTTTCCTTGAGGTGGAAATTAAATTGTGTGCAGACACATGCAAAATAATCAAGATGACCAAATGAAGGTAGTTATCAAAGCAGAAATTTTCATTTGGGACCAAAAGCAAATTGTCTTATGAAGAAATGAGATGGAAGCTTTCTTTTGAAAGCACTACAGCTTAATAACTGCTTGACTAGAGGAAAACTCAGCTCTAGTTATCTAATTTTTGTATATGTATTTCTGTTAAAATATTAAAATAGTGTTTATATTAAATAAACAGGTTATACACTACAAGCTTTAAGTAAGAACATTAGGGACTAGTTACTGACAAATAATGAAATATCCAAGCATATATAATTTTCAATATTAATAGATACTCAGATGTGTGGAGATTAGCATGGGTTGGAATAGTTGACAATGAACTGTGCTTGAAAGCAAGTTAAGTTCAAATACCTACTCTGAAGGATAGGGAAATGAAATTTGATTAGCTAATGAAAGTCTCTCTGAAAAAGATTCTAATTCAAATGATACGGTGGCTCTAAACCTCATTTTTCAACCAAGCATCAATCAAAGCAGATGTTAATACTGTAGAACAGCATGAGAGGAACCTAGATGGGCTGGTGGTTACAGATTCCAAGGGAGGGTGTTGCAGAATAAATACCAGCTGAGGAATTCAAACATGACCTAAAGTTAGCCTATATTCCCTCCATGAGTGAGTTTGTAAGTCTCAAGGATCTGTCAAGACACACTAATAAATGTCTTGCTCTACAAAAGCAATTTAAGAAAAGAAAAGAAAAGTAACATGGATACTTCAAATTCTCTCTCCTTTGAGTAAAGACCCTCCCACTGACCTTGCATTAAAGACAGGGCAAGCTGGAAAGAGCAGAAAAGAACCATCAGAAGCATATAGACAAGCTTTTAGAAATGCCTTATTGTCTTTCAAACATATGAACAGATTTTCTGCTGTGACTCAGTACAGGCTGAGAATTCTTTTTCCCCAGTATGAACTTCCTAGTTATTAGAGAATAATTTGCAACATAAAATACCTCCTTAAAAGTCCATGCTGTTTTATTAATTAAAGTTAATACTTGTTTGCACTAGGTTACTGCAAATCTATAAAATGGTAGATAATAATGAATCTCACTTTTTTGTGCACTATAAATCATATTAGTAACTTCTGGTGCTCTCTAGGTTTAATATGTGATAGTTTATTATTCATGTTCAGCATAAACTCAGTCATTAAAATTACAAATTTACAAGTAAGCTAAAAAATTATACTTGTCTTCTAGATTATGGTTTTAAAAATTGAAAATGCTATCTGACCTAGAGCAAAGAAAATGTTGAAACTTGAAAGTTCACCTGAAACTTATGGCTGAGAGTAACAGAAAATCATGAACACTAGAGCACTCTTTTCATTTACATCAATAAGAAAAACTAGTAAATGCACAAAAGAGGTTTCTCTGGGGGAATTTATATTTCCAGAATTCCTTTAAAAGCATCATATTTCTAAAATGCATGCATTAAAAATTTGAGAGGAGACATATTAATGTAATGAGTTAGATTCTGGCATGAACAGAAGATGCTTCTTTTAACAGCAATATAGTGAAGTGCCTTTTTTTCTGGCAACGAGTGCTAATCTGTATCAGCCTGGGTTTCCACCTAAAATGAGAAATGATCATGCACATATTGGACTCTTTGCAACTGAATGCTTTTACTCTGGCCAACATGCACAGCCATTTGAAGGCTGTCTTTTGAAATAAAATGCTTCACGAATATATCTCAACCTGATAATTCCATGAGCCTGAGTTTCCTATTTCTCACTTCTGAAGCCTCCAGAGGTTTCCAGTCACAATCAGGGCTGATTCTTCTGTAATTCAATTTACTATAGTTGAATGAGCTTCATTTTTTCCCCACTTGTTTCAATGGAATTAGCATCTTGATTAAATTCCAAAGGCAACTTTGCTCATTATAAGCCTGTCAAGGACTTAGTCTGTATACAAAGAGCCTGTATGACAGATATCCCAGAAGAATATGTGTAATTTTGCTTTGGGATTTTACATATTTTTAGTCTATCTTAATTTTTACAATTATATATTTCAAAGGTTCATTTCATGTATAAGCTTAAAGGATAGGAGATTCTAGGGACAGAGATTAATATGAATGAACCATAACACCTCCTACTGTACCTTGCAAATTAATGAAAAGCAGAGAGCACCACTGATGGTTTGTCATATCCTCTTTATATCATATTTGTTCCCAGTTGACTGTTTGAGACAAGTAAACAGTCTGACAACTATTTTCTTTTATTTATTTATTTATTTTTTATTTTTATTTTTTTTCCACTCATAAAAACTTGATAGGTACCCCATTCCCCTCCCTCCCTCCACCCCTCCCTGGATCGCCTTGCTCCTTCCCCCCTCCTCTCCTTCCTTTCCCTCCCTCCCTTTCTTCCAGTGCCCCCTCCTCCCCCCATTCCTGGAGAATCCTTTAGTGTGCATTTCATACTTCCCTCTGGTTCCTCCTCTCTGACGAAGTGTAAGAACTCAGTAGCATTGCTCAGAGCTCTTTCTTGTGTTCCCCTTTAGTATAGGAACACTATTGTGGCTGTTAATCCCTTGGCTTTAAGGATCCTAGTGCATGTAATCCATGCTAGACTTTGGGGGGTCAATGATATGTTGGTCATTGTGCAGGTCATGCAAAGTCCTATTATGATTACTTCGGCACTAACTTGTGTGGAGTATCTTGCATATCATTGCTCCTCCCCATCTTTAGGCTCTTACAATCTTACTGCCCCCTCTTCCTCAAAGTTCCTTAAATTTTGGGATGGGGAGAGATTAGGCTGGTCTGGTTCCTGGTGATTAATGTAGTGTCTCTGATGTTCTGAATTATGTTTTTTTTTCTTCCAGTTTTCCTGTTCCTGCACTGCCCCTGGCTCCATCCTGATGGGTATTGGATGTCACCTCTTAGCCAGAGATAAAAGGCTGTTAAAATAGAGTCTTATTATAATAGTAGATTCAAAGGTAGATGGATTAAGAGTAGGGGACCACAGCGAGGGGGGGGTCAGTCTCCCATTTGCAGGATGGTCACCCTCTATCTGCCAGACTCTATGCCCTACCCTGACAACTATTTTCTGAACCTCAGTTTACTCATTTGAAAAGTGAAGCAGTTAAAACTCCATGACCATCAAGCTCTTTTTTGTTCTGTGATTTGGAATGATTTCAGTTTGATCACTAAAGGGTCATGTCATAGCAGTCCACTCCCAGTACACCCAGAGATGGGAACACATATACTCATGCAAAAGAAAAGACAAAAATAAGGCAGTACAATATGCATCTATCATTATCATTTTATGTTGTAATTGCTCTATATATCGGTTTTAGAGAACAAAGTACTGCACAAATCAAAGTACTGTTAAATCAAAATGTCCGAAGTTGGCAAATTTTAATATTGTAAGTGGGTCATATGTGGATTAAACAGAAAAATCCTGAGGCTGTATATAAAGGTCATCAATCTCTCTTGTCCTCTAAGTCACTTTATCACTTCATGAGTTATCTAGGGTCATTGCCTGATTCATCCAGAGCTCAAAGGTATCATGATTCCTCTGAATTTCCTGAACCTTATCTTCATCACAAAGTTGCTTTAAACCTGTCCCACACTGACAGCACAGCTTCCTGCTCAGAGTCCCTGAATCAAAATAGCTTCAGTGTTCATGGCCATATATTTGACACATAAAATCAAGTCTTTGACAGATGGCTTTCAGTTAAAATGTTTCATATGGCTTTAGACTAAAATAAAGTAAAAGAAGAAAATGGATCATTTCCATAAGATTTGCTTCTTCACTAAAATCTCTTGGTGCCACTGCCATATTAAAACAGAGGAATGAATACTTTTCTCATAAATCCAAGATTCTTTTGTGTTTCTTTTTAATCCTTGCTTTCTTATAAGTTGCTGTAGCTCTCAACTGTCTAAAAAATGTTTTTAAATGGTATTAGGGATTTTTTAGATCTTAATTGCTCTGGAATTGAATAAATTAAAAGTGAATATGAAAAGAAACATTGGAAATGTTAAAACCTATTGCAATGTGCAACATTGCGAATATAGCCTCAATTTGCCAGCAGGACAGTGCCAGTGAATCTCACACAGCAGCTGTCTGGATCAGAAACAGGCTTGTCCTCCACAGAACCAAAAGTTTCTGCCAGTTTTGGTGGAACAAGCAGATAATCAGAAAAGAAGCTGAGGAGCTACCTGTGGTGCTGTGCCACATCCTGTGTTTCTACGAATATTAGGGATGAACTGTTGCCAAGTCTTAGCATGATCCCAACAAATGGCCTTATTCATGTAAAATGTAAGAATCAAGGGCTATATCATTTTGAATTTAGAACACATATACAATAGCAAACATTCAGTTAGACAAAGGTTACCAAATTTTCATTGCTTCATCAATTTCTACCTATATATAAATAATTTTCATCTTCTCTAATTCAATAAGTTAATTGAGTTCAGCACTTTATAGATTCCTCTGACAAAAATTTGATGAAGGATATCCTTTTGTAATATGTTCAGCGTTTCTATCAGAACACTTCAAGGGGGAATTTTTTGGGGTCCTTCAAGACTTTTGCAAGCCTTGTTCTAATGGCTATGATTTCTTTTGATTTTTGCCAAACCTGAAAGGGACACTTCTGCTGCAATGACTACCTCTAGTTAAATCACACCTGTACCAAACTCTGTGATTCAGGAAGTTGTGTATTTCTGTACATGCTACACATATGAAAATACCACCACTTACATATTAAACAAATATCATGAACTGGGGAGATAGTAAATTGGCTAAATCACTTGACACTCTGGCTAGATACCCAGAGTTTTGATTCCATGTAGTCCATGTAAATGCTGGTATTGCAGCCCACTTGTAATTCCAGTCTTGGAAAGTAGAAATGGGGACTTCTGAGAACAAGTTGGCTAAAGAAACTAGCTCTTTAGGCAGACTCAGTGTTTGATTAGAGACTTAGCCTCTAGAGAGCAAAGTGGAAGAGTGGTGAAGGACGATTCCTGAAATCACCTGTATGCATGTTTGCACACATGTCCACATGCATCCACAAGCATATATGCTTCAACACACATGTGAACAAGCATACAGATACATATATAAATGTGTTTTGAAAAACATGAAACAACCAAGTCAGTGAAGAATATACTTGTTACAAAACCAAGATAATTGAACAAAAACAACTAGATAACTGTTTATTTGTTGGAGTTTGTACATTGCTGATAATTTCATAACTAAATGATTTAGGGTACTAAGAAGATTTTATTCTTGCAGATTTTCTCTGTCCAGCAGAAGAGCTCATATCAACACTAGGAGCCAAGGGAACTGACCATATCATATCCATGGTAATTGCTAAGAGAGGGGTAAACCTCTTCACTCAAGATTGAAAGTTTGACAAACTATGCCACACCATGCAAAAATACTGAGCCAGGTCTTTTCAACTTATCCACCTGCCAAGAAAATGGGTTGGCCTATGGTCTTCCTTCATCAGTTACTTTTCTGCAGGATTTCTCAAGGGTTGTCTTAACTAGTAATTCTTTACATATATGCCTAGAGCTCAGTTTTTGTCAAGTTAATATCTACATATCTAACTAGTATACAACCTAAAGGTGAAAAATAAAATGTTCTCATTCCAATCAGGAATCATATGAGTGTATGGGGCCACTGTAGCATGTATAAGTCTCTCAGCTAGGGATTAGGAATACTGATCAGTGGAAAAGAAGCTTGTCCTACAAGCATGTATGACCATGTAACCATAGATATAAGCATGTCGACTTGACTTGTTTCCATTGCTCTTCTCTCTTCTCTCTTCTGTCTCTTTTCTCTCTCTCTCTCCCCTCTCTCTTGGTGGCTGGGTGTGAATTGAATATTTTTATTATTATTTTATTTTTCTAGTTTTATGAGCATATTGAGTACTTATCCCTGCTTCCCTCCATCCACATTTCACCATCCCTCTTCCTTTCCCTTCCTCTCACCCTCCTGCCTGTCTACTTTTATGGACCCCAGGGTTCACTCTGGTTTGTCTACTCTTTTGTTTTATTTTTTTCTACTTTTACAAGCATATTGACTACTTACTCCTGCTTCCCTGCTTTATCTATCCCTCCCATCTCTCCATTGATCCCTCCCTTCTGTCTATCTGGTTCTATGAATCCCAAGGTTGCCTTGGCTTGTCTTCTCTTGTGGGATAGTGCAGGTATCGTGGTTTGACAAGTTGCCCCTCTTCAGGCTACCCCACTGAAGGGGCATTTCCCTTCATTCATCCAGCTTTAGTCCCCAAGGTTTCCTCTGTTTATTCTTATCTTTCTTAAGTTCCTCAATATTCTATGGGGGCATGTTGGTATGTTAGTCATTATGCAGGTCTGGAAAGGACAAGTCTCACTGTAGTGACTTCCTACATGGAGCAGTCCTACCTTTAGTAGGATTTCTTGTAGAAAGGCGAACCTTATCATCTTTATGTTCTTACATTCTCACTGCCCCCTCTTCTATGAGGTTCCCAAAGCCTTAGGATAGAGAGATTGGATTGGGCTGATTCTTGGTGTGCCTTGCTGAGTTGCTAGTACTCTGGATTATGGCTGTCCATTGCTGTCTACTTTGCTGCTATTCTATTGCCCTAGACTGTATTCCGTCAGGGTGTTGAGATGCTCTACTTCTCTTAGAAATAAATTGTCCCCTTAATAACTTTAAAGTACTGGACAGTCAAATTAAATACACTTATTTATCATAATTATATTATATAATATGAAAGTATCACATAACTATAGTAATTTAATTATACTACCACGCAGCCAATTCTGTTGGTTTGACTAATTTAATTACAGAATTTTCTGTAATATATACCTCAAAATTCATCATGTATTTGGAAGCAACTTAGATATTTTCAGAATAACATTACTATATTTTTAGAAAAACAATTTAAATCAAGAAAAAAACTGTACTTTATGTGAATTATTCTTCTTTATCACTAAAATAAATTAAAACGAAGGATAAATGAAAGAAAAATTAAAACACTGATATTACAAGAACCAAGATGCATGCAAATGAGATCATACCAATTCGATGTTAATAGTTGAGAATATTCTGTTATGTAGTTGATTGAGTAATATGGCAGTTTAGCTTTCTACAAATACATGTAGTTCTACAAGTTGTTATATGATTTGTGCATGAAAATAACCAGTCAAATGATTTAAAATTGGACATTGTAGATCAACTCTCTAGTTAATATGCAATACTTTACTTTTTCCATAAATGAGTTACTTATCAGGAAGAAAAGGTTCCCAAGCCTTCACTATTTCCAGCTTAATCTATAGCTACTGATAAAGCAGCTATAAAAAAGTTCTTTATTTTTCTTTTCTTTATTTCGATTTTATGTGCAATGAAGCTCTGCTCTTTGTGTGGGTTTGGGATATTTGCACTCAGGGCCTTGTGGGCTTATTATTCTTTCTGTATCACATTATCCTCATTTCCAAGAAGCTCTAAACCCTTTTAGATGTTCTCTTCGGAGAAAGAGAGAGTAAACTAATTGTCTCAACAGTCGAAATGTCTAGGGATATGGGACAGACAATCATAAATGAAGATTAACTACAAAATGATTGCTTTGTGTCAGGATTTTCGACATTTTATCTAAATTTTATTGCTGCAGGTATTTTGTGTCAAGGCAGACTATGCATTTTAGAGTGAGCCTGATGAATATCTTAGGATTTAATTTTAATAATAATAAGCACTTAATACTTTAGTTTTCAATAACTTTAAATATAATTTATAATATACCTACCAAGAAAAGTTCAAAGTATTGATCTCTGCCTTTTTAAACCCGTAGTATTAATATTGGGTATTTAGTTGAACATCAGCATTTTTTATACCTTTCTAAAAATGTTTTTAGGAGGTAATGGGTATTTTTCTTCATTTAGAGTGCCTGGATATGTCACAATAAATAATACTATGTATTAACTGAGAAATCACTTCTTTATATTTTATACTTATTTTAGGTTGATTAAATCAGAGGCTACAGATTCTGAGTCACTGTATTCTCCAACTGGAAAAAAAACATAAATAAAACAATAAGCCACAGGAAAGCAACCATGTAAACAGAGTAAGTGGGTCAACCTTAGCCAACTTCAATAGCTCCATAAACTTGATCCTGTAGTATATGATGTACTATAAAGCAATTCTTAAATATTTCTTTCAATAATGCTAAGCATATATTTATATTTAAGTATAACATTTTTATAATTAAATATAATTAAAATTTATATTTAAGTATAATATATTTAACAAATATTTTATATTTATATATCATGTGTTTTAAAACATATAAAATATCTGTAAGAAGAATTAGAACATATATCTAAGCTTATTTCCTAGATATTCATCTCTCAAAAATGAACACATTTTAGGCTGGAGAGATGGTTCAGGGCTTAAGATTCTCCTTCCCAAGCAGAAGATCCGGAGTTCAAATCTTAGATCCCATGTAAAAATCCCAGGAAGAAATGGCTTGTGCTTCCAACCCTGGTGGGCAGAGCCTAGGAAATCCTAGAGCAAAGCAAAAAGAAGGTAGAAGCAATCCAGGATGAATCCAAAAGTCACCCTTGATCTTACACCAGGGCACACAGTGGTCTGTGATACACACACATGCACACACACACACACATACACACACACACGCACACACACACACACACACACACACAATGAATAAAGTTGAAAGAAAAAATGTTAAAAAAAATGAACACCTTACATCTAGTAGTAGTTTATCTATCAATAGATATTTGTCCTTGCACTTCATTGAACAGGAGGACCCAGAGGAGAGTCTGGCATGCACATTAAAGGATGCTCCGGGGATGGGAGGGAGAGGCACTGGGGGATAGGGAGGGAGGGGAAAGGGAGGGGGCACAGGGTGGTGGGAGGTTGGAAGGAGGGAGGGGACCGGTGTACCTGTTAAAGTTGTATGAGTAGAAATTAAAAAAAAAAGTAAAAAAAAATAGATATTTGAAGCACAGAAATTGCATTGTAATGTAGTTGTTAAATACTTTCAGGCAGTAGGGATAAGGGGTGAGAAAGAAATAGGGGAATACCCATATCAGTGGGCCACTCAAGGAAGGGCCTCTCAGTCTGCCATAGAGGTCTGAACCCCCATGAGAACAGATGATATAAAAGGAACTCCAGGACCCATTGAACCAAAGGACAAGAGAATAGGAGGGACAAAACTGGGCCTACGTAGGGATGAGAGAGAGGATAGGAAAAGATGAGAGTGGGAGGGAAAGGAGGGAGAAAAAGAGGAAGGAACAAGGGAGGGAAAGAACATGTATGTAAAAATGTAAATGTAATAAATATATTTTTAAAGGATGTAAGTATTCTGTGATTTATAGCAAATATAATTTGATCTTCAATACAAAAGTCAGAATGATCTTCACTGTGAATTTTAAAATATTCACCTGCACAATAGGAAGACTATAACTACTGTGTTGAAGCAACACTAGCAAAACACAACAGTAGAATTGTGGACGATATCAAAACCTTTCTCAGATTTGTCAATGGTCAACAAAAGCAATGTTTGTTTCTTTACAAAGGACCAAACAGGGAAGTAAACAAGTTTTTCTTTCTTTGCACTTTAGGTGCCCTATTATGGGTTTTTTTAGCATTTTTATACAGGTCAGATAAATGTTTGGCTGACTGAAATATTTTGTTGCAACAACAGAAAAGAAAACAAATTTTAAAAAAGCTGGAAATAATTAAATTAAAATTTAGCCTTCCTTGAAGTAATTTCTGAGATATACTGATCTAGCCAAATATGTTTTTAAGTTAAATAATTGACAGGTTGATAAAATTGTTTTTCATTGATTTATTTCAGCATCTCAAAGACTACTGACTGATTCCCAAGTAGGGCCATTGGTCCCTAGAAGATTTAAAAATTGCTATGCTAACATTCTGTGGCATTTATCTTGAGAACTTACTTATTGTATTAATATAATTTTACATTTTTCTTGTTTATTTTGTGTATGTGTGTACATGTATGTATCAGGGTCCCTGTGGAGGACCAAGGGTGACTTTGGGAATCATCCTGGATTGCTTCTACCTCTTTTATGCTTTGCTCTAGGATTTCCCAGGCTCCACCTACCAGGGCCAGAACTGCAGGTAGCAGCCTGGTGTTTTTTTTTTTTTATTTCAACACTTTTATTTTTATTTTAATAAATCTATAAAATTTGCATTTTTATAAACATGCTCCTTGTCTTCCTCATTTCCCCTTACTTTCTTCCCTTTCTTCACTCCCATTCCCATTCCACTTTCCCTCCTATCCTTATGTGGGCCTAGTTATTTCCTCCTATTCTCCTGTCCTTTGGTTCTTTGGGACCTGGGGTTCCCTCTGTATCATTTATGACAGACTGAGAGGCCCTTCCTGGGGTGGCCCACTGATATGGGTACTCTCCTACTACTGTCTGACACCTTTCCCTTAAGCGTCCTGAAATGATTTCTCCTGAGATCTATGCCAGTCCATGGGGCATGCTCACATGTCCACCACTGTGCAGGTCTGATGAGATCAAATCCCATTCCTGGAGTTCCTGGCTGTGGTTGCCCTATCTTAAATGGAGTGATGTGTCCAGCAACAGAACTCTCCATGTTTAGACTGTGACAGTCTTACTGCCCCCTTTCTATAAAGTTCCCTGAGCCTCCGGATGGGAGAGATTTGGCTGTCCTGGTTCCAGGTGAGCACTGTAGGGTTGCAGATGTTCTGTATTCAGGTTGTTTGTTGTCCATTTTGCTATTTTTGCACTGCACAAAGCTTCATCCTATTGTGAGACCTTGAATTCGAACTCAGGACCTTCTACTTGTTAGGCAGAGTCTTAATCACTTTGCCTTCTATCCAGTTCTAATTTAACATTTTTAAAAGAGAAATAACCTTTTCATACAGATGCTACAGAGAATAAGAATCTCTAAGGAGTTCAAGAATATACATTTTTATATTTATCAAAAGGAGATGCATATTAAAAACAAAAATAGTTTGGAAGGGTTATGCTCATCTGACAAAATGCTCTGAGGAATAGTTACTACTTATTGCTGGATCACTAATCTGTTAACAGGTCATATAAATTGCCAGCATTAATGACTTGCCCCTAGTAATGCTTTTGGAATTCTCTAGCAAACAACCAAGAGATTAGTGCTCAAATTATCACTATTACTAAGCAATGGAGGCTAACATGGCTCAGTGAGTAAAAATATCTGTGAGCTAACCTGAGTGAAATCTCTGGAGCCCACATGCTATAAAGAAAATACTCCTGAATGTTGTCCTCTGAATTCCACACAACACATATACATGCTTATTGTTCACTTTCTCTGTCTCTTTGTCTCTGTCTCCTTGTTACTGTCTGTCACTCTGCCTCTCCCCATCTCTCCCCCTCTCCACATATATATCAAATATATCTATATCTACATATATCTATATTCTTATATATCTACATATATGCACCTATCTGTCTATCTATCTATCTATCTATCTATCTATCTATTTATCAAACAAAATAAAATATTTTTTAAAAACCCAGTGATGAAGAACAGGCTGATAGAAAACTAACAGGGATATTACCATGCATGTTTTTGCATGTCAGACAGCCTTGAGATTTCCTTTTTGTCAAAGCATCTCCATCTAGGACATGTGTATACTGAAAGATGTTAATCTATATTAAAATATAATTGATCATATTCTATCTGTAAATCCTTAATGAAACATAACTCCTCACACATTAGCCAAAATAACACTTCCAGAAATATTTGGAACATGTCAGGTGATCAAACTAATAATCTCAGAGCAAGCCAACTGAATTGGTAGTTTATTCAGAATATAGTGTTTCTCCTAGTGCAGTCTGAATATGTTTTTAATGCTAGTTCTGGTTATCATTGATGAGATTCACCCCAAGGAACAGAGAGCAACTGAGAACTGATCTATTTTAGGGATGAATTACTTACTTTGAAAGATGGGTTATATATTATAATATGTTATATATAATATGTTATGTATGTATTTAAGATATAAGAAATCCTTTAGTCCATCTACAATCAACTTTCTGTGTGACCACCATAAAAATGTTTTACCTCTTATGGGCTTTGGTTCAAAAGTAGGAAAGTTATAAAGTTCAACTAATAACTCACTAATCAGTAGTTTACTGAGCACCTACTGGACAGTTAGACCAGAGTTAAGCAGTTCAGATCCTCTTCTTAAGAAGGTCAGGATCCTTAGAGACAAGGGGTTAAACAGTTATAATAGAGTTTCCATGCTAACTGGGAGCCCAAGAAGGTGCCCTGGGCTATGCCACTGCATCCTGAACCCTCACTAAGGTGGAGGACTCAGAGGGAGGTTCTGGTGCCCACATAAACGGATGCTCCAGGGGATGGGAGGGAAGAAGCTGGAGGCACCTGATGAGAGTGCCAGGGGAGGGGGGAGGGTGCTGAAAAGAAGGGGAGAAAGGGGGAGAGTACAATGGGAGACAATGGGAGGGGAGGCCGAAGGGAGAGGATGGGGTTACCTATTGAGATTGTATGATTAGGAAAAAATAAAATGTGAAAGAAAAAGGATCAGAGTCTAATATTACTGTAGTTTGAACATTTTATATTTTTGGGGGATACTGTATATTTCAGTTTTAAGAGGATGATTTTTTTTTTACTTTTTTTTCTTTTTTTTTTTTATTTCCACTCATACAAACTTAACAGGTACACCGGTCCCCCCCTTCCTCCAGCCCATCTCCCTATGCCCCCCAACTCCCCTTCCCTCCCCATTCCCCAGTGCCTCCCTCTCCCATCCCGGGAGCCTCCTTTAATGAGCATGCCAAACTCTCCTCTGGGTCCTCCTCTCCAATGAGAAGCAAGGACCCAGGGGCATTTCCCAGAACCCTTTCCTGTGTTCCCTTTAAGCATAGGAACACTATGGCTGTCAATCCCTTGCCTCCAAGGATCCTAGTGCCTTTAGCAAACACTAGACTTTGTGGGGTCAATAGTGTGTTGGATATTGGCAGGGCATGCAAAATCCAATTATAATTGCTTCGGCCCTAGCTTGTGTGGAGATTCTTGCATATCGTTACTCCTCTTACAATCTTACTGCCCGCTCTTCCGCAAATTTCCCTGAACTTCAGGATGGGGAGAGATTAGGCTGGCCTAGTTCCAGATGGTTGATATAGAGTCTCTGATGTTCTGGATTATGGTTCGGTGATTTTTTTTTTCAGTTTTGTTGCTCCTGCAATGCCCTACACTCCATCCTGATGGGTATTGAATATCGCCCCCTGGCCAGATATTAAAAACCTATTAAATTAGAGTCTTGTTATAAGAGTATATTCAAAGGTAGATGTAATAAAAATAGGAGACCGTGGTGAGAGAGGGGTCAATCACCCATTTGCAAAATGGTTTCTTTCTATCTGCCAGACTATACTCCCTCCCCTTCTTGAAAGATCACACCCCATCAGTTGTAAATGATCAGGAAGGAAAGTCTGTGATCTTAACCAGATGTCTCATTACTTACTTGCAGTCCTTGATGGTGGCCTATTTTCTCTGCTGTAACATGATCCCCTCTCTCCTTGTTACTAGTGTGTCCCTCTTTCCCCATCCCTCCTGTTCATAATCTTTGCAATTATTGTAGATATTACAGAGATTTATCTTTGAGTGTTTAAGAGGATGATTTTGAAGAAAAAAGGTTTTACTTTCTATGGTTTCTCTCTCTCTCTCTCTCTCTCTCTCTCTCTCTCTCTCTCTCTCTCTCTGCTTTTCTTCCTTTCCTTTCCTTTTGTCTCATCTCTCTTCCTCACTTCACTTGCTGCCACAGTTAGGTATAAGTGTCAATGTGATAGTTGAGGGCTTGAACTCTGGACACATTTGTATAGAATTAGTAGTTGAGTCCAGAGTGAACCTGCAGGAGATTGTCTAATGAATGGGGAAGGCCCAGCTCATGGTGGGTGGGACTAAGCCCAGAGAAGGTAAATAAAATGGAGGGAGCTGTTTGAGAAAGTGGACAGTCTCCTGTGTACTTGGCCAGACATGCTAGTCAGGCAAGTGAAAATCGTCCCTCTCTAAGTTGTTATGTGTATATAATGCAGCCTAATCCCTTGGTCTTGGTGTTGATGTGGGTTTTCCTGCCAAGCTGGACAAATAACTGTAACCAGGAATCATAAGAGAAAATAAGCCCCTTGTTCCCTTCAGGTGTTTGATGGTGCTTTCATCAGCAACCATGAAGAATAACTGTTACACCTGCAATCACTCTTTTTTCCTCCTTTTCTCTCTTTTTTTCATTTATTCTCTTTTATTACTCTTTCTTTTCTTTCTTTCTTTCTTTCTTTCCTTCTTTCTTCCTTCCTTTCTCTCTCTCTCTCTTTCTTTCTTTCACTCGCTCATTTTTCCTTGTAAATACACGAATTAACATGTTGCCAAGTCTGGCTTCAAATTTGCAATCATTTTAACATGAGAGACAATGAAAAATATATTTGTGCCTGTGTTTGTGTGTGTGAGAGAGAGATAGAGAGACAGAGAGACAGAGACAGAGAACAAGAGAGAGAGACATCAAGAGAGAGGCAGAGATGAGACAGATATTGGCTGCAAAAATACCAACATTTTGATAGATCAAATATTTACTTATGGTATATTATGTATGTTGATTTTATAATAAAATTCATGACAGTAATGCATCTATTGTAGAATCCATGACTGTGGTTTTATTTGGAGAGAGAATTTAAAAACTTATTATGTTGTTTATGCAAACTTCAATAAATTCTTTACAAAATTACCAATTAGTTGAAATATGGATTTTTGATGATATTAACTCTAACTCCTCCCCTCAAGATGATATTAACCCATTTCAAATGAAACAAATTACAATCCTGAGATTTTTTGAAGTTAGTGTTCTGTAGTTCATCTAAAGTGTGTTAAAATGTTAAAGTGTAGCTAAACATTCAAGTGCTATTTTGGAAAGAATTACTTTAATTATGAGTCATATGTACAGCAGATGAAAGACTTTATTGACAAGCAGATCCCTGCAGAGTAACATGTGTGAACATAGCTGAGTTTATTAGTTCAGCCTGATGGAAAATATACAATTAATAGTCTGAACAAAGCAATATATATGTGTGACTCATCAACCAAATGAAAGGTAAGCAGAGATATGTGTCTCATAAGTTTCTGACTTTTTATGCTGAAGCTAGTGTTTTATTGAAAATCCTTTACATCTGTGGGTGGAAAATGAAAACCCTGTCAACAGTAGCCCAGTGTGTTTTTGCACATAAGATGATTTGGGCTACTTACTATGGACAGAAAGTCAATAAATACCCCACAAGCCACATACAGTGGAAATTAGTAAGTTAGTATTAGTGTTGGGGCAGCTATATCTGAAACCAAAGGAAAAAATCTCTATATATAGTTTCATACTGACAAATTTTATGCTGAAGGAATCACTCTCCTTTAAGAAATAAACCTATGCCAGAGCTGGGCATGTGGCACACAAGTAAAATACATGCTTAAGCACTTGCCTAGGTTCAAGCCACAGAACGGACTATCTAACTAAACAAACAAACAAACAACAAAAACTGAGTGACCTCATTTTAAATATTGACTTATGGGTAGGAGACATGGGTATGGGGTTAAGACTCTGCTGCACAAGTAGAAGGTCCTGATTTCGGAACCCAGGTCCCACATCAAAATGTCAGTGAAAATGTAGAGTTTGAACCTTTGGATCTGATGGGCAGTGCTTAGGAAGTCCCAAATCTAAGCAAAGGGAGATAGAAGCAATCCACAATGATTCCCGAAGTCACAATTGGTCCCGCACAGGAACTCTGAGTACCCTCTGATACACACACACACACACACACACACACACACACACACACACACACACACACACACCCCTGCACACTCAGAGGATAAATAAATAAAAAAAAACTTTAAAAATTGACAGTTTGATAGAAAAAAATCAACAAACCATAATCCAGAACTTCAGAGACTCTATATCAATCACCTGGAAACTAGGCCAGCCTAATCTCTCCCCATCCAGAAGCTCAGGGAAATTTGCGGAAGAAGGGCCGGTAAGATCGTAAGAGCACAAGGATGGGAGGAGCAATGATATGCAAGATACTCCACACACGTTAGGGCCAAAGCAATCATAATTGGACTTTGCATGCCCTGCGCAATGTCCAACACACTATTGACCTCACAAAGTCTACCATTTGATAAAGGCACTAAGATCCTTGGAGACAAGGGATTGACAGCTACAGTAGTGTTTCTATGCTTAAGGGGAACACAGGAAAGGGTTCTGGGAAATGCCACTGGGTCCTTGCACCTCATTGGAGAGGAGGACCCAGAGGAGAGTCTGGCATGCACATTAAAGGATGCTACGGGGATGGGAGGGGGAGGCACTGGGGAATGGGGAGGGAGGGGGAGGGGAGGGGGGGCACAGGACGGAGGAAGGTTGGAGGGAGGAAGGGGACCGGTGTACCTTTTAAGTTTGTATGAGTGGAAATATAAAAAAAAGGAAAAAAAATATATAAATAAATAAAAGAAAAAAATTGACAGTTTGAAAGCGGTCACAGAAATTAAAGTTGTATATGTATTATTTTCTATGAAGTTGATCATATCTTCTATTTTGAACATAAACAGTCATGAAGATTCAGACAAACATCTGATTACTTTTACTCAAGTAGTACCTGTTAAAAGATTTTTTTTGTGCACACGTTTGTGTGTGTGTGTGTGTGTGTATAAGAGGGCGCTTGAGTTTGTGTGAATTTAGGTATCATCCTGGATTTCTCTACCTTCTTATTGCTCTGCTCTGTGTTTTTTCAGGCTCTGTATTTCAAGGCCTGAAGTGGAGGCAGCAGCCATCTCTGTCTGGAATTTTTACATGAAATCTGGGATCGAACTCAGATACTTTGTGAGCACAGGGTTTAACCCCTGAGCCATCTCTCTAACCATGATATTAAACGTTTTCATATGGTCTATGATGGATATGAACTCATATATTGACTCTTGTTAACTATAGATATTACTTAAGGTGGAACAGAATTTGGATGTCCAGAGTGAAAATTGTGATTTCCAGTGACTGTCCACACAATTATGCACCTGTTCTCTGGGTAGTGGTAGACACATGATTTGATCCCCTTGAACCCTTAGCCTTCTTTTCTACATAATGAATTAAACAACAGTACCCACAATGCATTACCTATATGAAAATGTTATTAACTTCTGCCATTTATTGAAATGTGAATTATAAATTCACCTCCTTAGTTATTCATTTGTAAATGCTATCTAGAATAGTGCCACACATATCTGTCTCTCTTCTCTGTTTTGTTTTTTTATTACAAAATGTGTCCCTATCTGAAATCATTTTTTAATGATGATGAATGCTGTACCTCCTCCATAAAAATTTGACCTAGGATTACTGAATTGTCCAACAGCTGACAAATGGATAAAACAAATGAGCAATAGATATGTAATAGAATACTATTCATCCACAGATTTAAAATGATTTGTTTATGACAACATAAATGGAGTCAGGGATTGTTAAGTAAATGACAAATATTTTGTGATCATACTCCTAGGTAGAATATGAAGTTGATGTTTTATAATTAAGAGTACAATGGTGTTTATCACATTTTGATATTAGTACAAAGAAAGGAGAATTGGAGAGGCTGATTAATATGCTCTGAGTTCCTGAATAAGATATTTTAGTATGGCATTACACAATAGGTTGACTACAGAAGAAATAATGTACTGTGTATTATTCAAAGGCAAGGGGGAAGTGATTTTTTAAGGAAGTAATTTTGAAAGTTTTAACAATAAAGAGATCTTTGAGAACATAAATACGTGCAATTTGGTTTATACATGTCTGATTTGTACATATATTAAAACAGCATAGTTATCCTCTAATATGTGTTATTTAATCCTCTAATATGTGTTATTTAATACTAATTTATGTTTATTTTATCTATGAGGGGGAGAGAGAGAAAGAAAGAAAAGGAAGGAAGGAAGGAAGGAAGGAAGGAAGGAAGGAAGGAAGGAAGGAAGGAAGGAAGGAAGAAAAGAAAGAAAGAAAGAAAGAAAAGAAAGAAATAAGAAAGAAAGAAAGAAAGAAAGAAGAAAGAAAAACGAGCCAGCAAGACGAACAGAAAGAACGACCTACCGCCGCCCGCAATAGCCAGAACTACACGAAAGAAGACACGAACGACGCAAATGTTACTAGCCATACTAGCTATACCCCTATAAACCATGGCACAACATTAGTGTAAACTATAGAAAAATTTTAGAAGTTGGTTCCCTCCTTTCATCACTTGGGTTTCAGAAATCTAAGTCAGGTTTCCAGGCTTGCGATCAGACATCTTTCCCACTTAGTTGTCCTGCTAGCCCCAACTAAAACAAATTTAAAACTAAAATAATGAAAACATTTAACAAGAAATAATATGAGTACTGGGAAGGGAAATAATATATACTTATTTCTTTGCTGCATACCTTTGTATTTCAAGTGGTTTCAAGAGCATTTGGCACATAGTAGGGTTTCATAAATACTTGCTAAGTAGCAAGTGAATAGATGGCAGTAAATCCATGAAGACTTATAATTGAATCCTTTTTTTTAAAATCACGAAAACAAGTTTTGGGCATGTTGCTAATAGACTCAAATTTTCCCAAAGGTTTTCCCAGGAGGATTTTACTAAATGGAAAGTCAGGTTTATTTTTTTTTTTTTTAGCCAGATGCTTCAAAATTCTAGTTAATTCTCCAGGTGAGTAATTAGGATAAAACTTAATTCTTCAGATGAATTCTAAGGAATTCATTATATCTCTAGAGGCCATTGGGCTGCATTTAAATCACCATTTCATATTGGACTGTGAATGATCCAATTTACAAATCCCAATGAATCAAATTAACTAGATAACCGCCAAAATGTAATCCCATTCAGGGAGTGAAATATCTGGTTTTATTGTCTTCCTTAGTCAAATTAACTCCATTAGTTAAATTTTGCTTCCATTTGCAGTGTTTTAACACAGACTACATTGTAAACTTTTAACCCAAAACATATCTGTGGTATTAATATCTATTTTCTTTGTTATGTAAAATTTCATATTTCTGTCCTTCACCACTTATTTAAGACAATACATACTTTCTATATTGCAGCATGAACATCTATCTAGAGTTTGATGTTTTAATTGTAAATAAAGTGTCAAAATTTTCTTCATTTCAATGCCAATAGATAATATCTAAGTTTTAATTTTACTGGTAAATATTATATAAATTCTGTGGAAATTATGGATTTTGTGCTAGAAAAGTTTTACAATTTTATAATTTTTTTGAATTTTTATGAAGATGTCTCTTAAAAAAATATACCCCAGGAATCACACCACAATTTAAAGGCAAATAGCTCTTTACTTGTGATCCTTACCAGACCATTGATACAATTCCCATATCATTTCTCTATACTTTTGATAAATATTTTACATTTTCATTTGAGTTCCCATTCTTTAAACATCTGGGTGCAGCGATACCTGCAATTTTCTATGAATGTGAACAATTATGGTAGGAGTTATTGTTCTATTCTCATGCGTTAGCACCTGTAACTATTATGTCTTGCAAGCAAATAGCTCACAAATAATGGCAGATTTAGAAATTAAATATTCACACTCTTTTCCCCCTAGCAAGTTTCTTTATGAAAAATGTTTCATCAATCCTATGAGTCAAGAGTTGGAAAATATTTTTTTTTTCTGTAAAGAGCTAGACAGTAAACGTTTTAAACCTTTATGGTACAAAGCCACACGTAAGCAAACAAATGTGGCAGTAAATGTCTCATTAAAGCTGTTTTTGTAATGGACACTGAAACTCAGATTGTTTATTATTTTCACATGTCTCAAAAAACTTTCTTCTGATATTTTTGTTTTAGCTGTTTAAAAAGTAAAACCTATTCTTGGCTTATGAACCATACAAAACACATAGCAGGGCCACATTTACCTGAGGGTCACAGTTTGCCAATTCCTATACTAAGCTGTTATATATCAGAATATTTAAGATAAGATATCCTTTTGGAACTCCAGTGATGAAGAACATGACCAGAAAAATTTAGTGAATTGTATCATGATCTAGAAGAATTTACGGCCATTTACTAATTTCAGCAAATATTAGTCTAATACTTGTGTGTTGAGAAATTACTATTACTAATTCTTTGTGTTGTATACCAAGAACCTTCCTGGATGTTTGGAAATCAATATACTTCTCAGCCCAACAGGTCAAATATTAAGATTGTGAGAAAGATGGCCATGCTTTACTGCATACAGACTTTTCACTCACTGGTGAACAATCTGTATAATTTTTCACTGAGGCTCAAATTATGATTAAAATGTAACCTGATGGTAGAAATAAGTCTTACCTATTTTCTTTACCTCATATCAGTATACGAAAAAGGATACAAATCAACAATTAAAAGAGTTGTTTAGGATTCAGTGAAATTAGGCTGCAAGCAAAATATAATCATAAAGGTGAAAATGTCTGAAAAACCATAAGTAGTTTCATGGTCATTCCCTAGAGGTTCAAGTGGCATTATCATGTGGGGACCAATAGGAAATTTATTACTGTATAGGAAATATGGTGCTTGACTTTAAGAATTTTATGATCTAGTTCTCCAAATGTGAAACATCAAATACGGTACATAAAATAGTATTTAAAGCATAAGGATAAAGTAAATTGTTTCTTTCAAAACTTACTGGGGGGTGGGGAGGGAGGGATGAGGGGAGGGGGAGCAGGGGGGTTGGGGGGAGAGAAGGGAGGGAGGGAATCGGTGTACCTATTAAGTTTGTATGAACGGAGATAATAAAAAATGTTAAAAAAAACTTTTCTTAACAATCCCAGCATCAATGGCTCTAATTAATTTATAGCAATACAGTTAATACTAAAATAAACCATTTATGTCTCTGAGATATAAATTATTGTACAATTGATTTTTATTTCAGAAATTTTGTTCTACTTTATTTTTGAATACATTGCCTATGCATCCCTGAGAATTAAAACATTCATATCATTTTTGTTCATTTCTCTTTTTCTTGTGTCCAATAATCATTGTTTTTAGTTTTATACTTATTACAATTATTTATCCTTCATACAGAGCTGTGGAAATACAAGAACAAAGCAAGGTAACTCATTTAGATTTGGCAATCTGAGTTCTGAAAGTCATCAATGTAAAACCATGAAATATACTATTTGGCTGATGTTTAGCCACGTCATGTGATGATTTAAAATGTAAAATGGCCTAAGGTCTTATCATTCATCATCCATCTAAAAGGTTAGATTCTAAACAAAACAAGGGAATGTAGTTCTAGAGAAGAATAACACTGGATGATTATAAATAACATATAAAAATCTTTCATGAGTAACTTATACTTCATCAACAAGTACAGAAAGATTAAAAGAAAATTTTGAGGATAGGTCAGTAATGCAGATTATTGTTCAGAATGGATTTGAAATCACTATTCTCAGTCATGAAGACTTCCTTAATTCATGACTTAGAATTTCTTATCCATTAAAATATGTTTAAAGTAAAGCAGTTACCTAGTTCTATTATTACCATGTAGTCTCTATCAACATGCTTTACCAAATGTGAAGAGAACCTTTCTGCTTCCAGCTTTTTTTACGGTGAAGTGATTATCTTTCCCTAAATCTATGGATAAACTCTGGAAATATAGAACACCCTACACTTTTCCAATCAGTTCTGTTTAGAGCTATGACTTAATGTCCTTTTAGTGAGATAGTTAGCCACCAAAGTGTGATCTTCAAATATATTATTGATGGTTAAATTTAAAAGGTATTATCAAGAATGTTCAGTGAAAATTGACTATAATTTTGGCAATAATTGTTTCTGGAGGCTCCAAAACCATTGTGACATCCCTGGTTTACTTTATAATCATAAAGCAAATTGGAATTTTTAATATTGCATGAATACAGGTGTTGTGCCACCATAAAAGATTGAGTCTATGTAAGTATACATAGTGTTGTTGGGTTTTTTGCTGTGGAGAAGGTAGGTATGCTGTGTGTTTTTTCCTTTTATGGAGGAGTTAATTATGAAAGATATGAGTTCTTTTCACACACACACACACACACATACGCATATATATTTAAAGAGAGAGAGAGAGGAGAGAGAAAATATGTGACTGGATTGAAAGACAAAATTAAGATTTCTTGAATCACCAACAGATGGAAAACTGTAAAGCATTCTGTAGGAATTGAACTTCTGAATTCTGGGTATGGAACCATTCAATAGCATTCAAAACATTTTTGAGAGTGTTTCAAATTATAAGTTTCAGAGGTGGGTAAAAGTTGAGTCACCTCAACTGAGTTGAGATATATAAGAAAATTCTTGATCTAGGTTAGGCATATTGGCACATCCTTGTAATCCCACTGTTAAGGATTAAGGTACGAGAAGATTTTGTGTCCAATGTCAACCTGGGATTCATGGTATGTCCATGGACCATCTGCATTAGACACTAACATTCGATAATTTGTTGTAATGAATAAATAAATACTTACGTAGATATTGCTAATATACAGAGAAAAGAAAGCTTGACCACTCCTAATTTAGTACAACACTGAAATGATATCCATACACCTGTATGTATGGATATTTTAAGTGCATTGTTAAACAACTAGAGTGAATGATACACCACAAAAACATATTTATAATTTAAAGAGAATAAATACATTTGGGTTGTAAGAAAATGGGTTATAAAGATATGCAATGAGGGAAATGTATAGAATAAAATATACCTACTAAAAGAGAAAGATGAAAAATATGTGAGTTACACAGTAATTTCTAAAGGTTAGAAATAAAACAAATTAAATCAAATGAAAAAAAGGAAAAACAAACAGAAACAAAAATAGTACAATATAAAAAGTACATGTCAAATAATAACAACAGTACAGCACAAACCATGTATCAGACAAACAATCCAGTGGTAAAGCCAATAAAGACAAATAAAAAATACAGGGTAAATAAAACAGACAAGCACATAATAAAACTAAAAAAGTAAGTGCAATTACAAACATAAACAAGATTACAAGCATACTTTTGATAAATTATACTAAGATTTTTTAGATAAGATAAATTGTTAAGCTATCTCATGGATAAATTTTTGAAAACTTGAAAAGTTTCAGATGGAGAGATGTGTGAGGGGTTGGAATCTTTGCCTCATAAATGGATCTGAGTTTCAATTCCAGATCTCCCTTAGAAACACATGGCAGTAACTCCAGATTCAGCCACCAGTCATGTTGCCTCCACCATGAAAGACTATTTTACCCCTTTGGAACCATAAACTGAATAAATTTCCCTTTCTCCTTTAAGTTGCTTGACTGAATGTTCTCTCACAGCAACAGTTAAAAGTAATCATTACAGAAATTGGAACTGGGAGTGCAGTATTGCTGTAAGATTAAGAGCATCTGGTACCACAACATGAAGCTGTTTGTGAAGCTAAGAGAAGTTGGTACCCAGCAGTCTGGACAATACTGTAATGTAGCTAGTGTACCATTGGCACTGTTTGTTGGGAAAAATATGGAGAACTTTGGGACTTTGTGTTCGGACAGTATTTGTGTTTTGGCAATAGGGCCAAATGGGCCTTTCTCTTGAAAGTTCAGAAGAGAGCAATGCTATGAGAGATGCAGGCATTGAAAACCCATCTTATGATGGTCCAGAGGGGAACAGAGACTGTGTTTAGAACTGTACGAGTGACACATGGAGCCATGTGTTGGCAAAGAGTTAGTGAAGTTTTGCCTTCTCCCAAAAGCTTGCCTGAAGTTAAAATGTGCTTGGCAGACAAAATTTCAAGGCAATATAATCATGACAATGTGACATGGCTACTTTTTAGTTGTCTTCAGAGTTATAAAAAAGATCAAGGAATCAGACAGGAAGAAGTAGAAATTGTAAGACATGATGATGAAAAAATGCAATGGCAAACTTAAAGAGGTAAACCAGGAAGAAGCAGAGGACAAAATATCAGCTGTTAAAGAGATTAACTCCATTTGTAAATCAAAGCCTGCTCTCAATTTGGATAGTAGGAGAGGCCCTGGCTTGAGAGCAAGATTTTCATAGCAGGCTCCCACCCATAAAAATGCAAATCCTTTAGAAGGATTGAGCTAAAGGGTGGAATTCTAAAGCAAGTGTCTGTTTCTCCCCTAAAACATATCAGAAAAAGAGACTTCTTTTACATTCATCACAGAGAAGCTGAATCAACTGTGATTTTAGGAGGCCAATCTCTAACATAAGGCAACAGCAAACCTTGGCAAAGTCATCCACATGGTTCTGTCTTTAGAGGCATCAAAGATACAAAAGGGAAGAGGTCATGGAATCCTCCTCCAAGGTTTCAGAGAATGGCAGAACCTAGGCAATATATGGCAGAAAGTCTTCAGTTTAGAGGCCCAAGAAGGGCATTTATGCTTTGGATTTAAGGCCTGGTTTGCCATTGAGAAATAAAGATGTTAGAGATGTCAGTGACAGTGTTGGACATCTTCCAAGAAGAGCAGTATACCCTATGAGGAGCCAGCCCAAGAGAGTGAGGTGTTCTATGAGCAGCTGAATTGGTGGAACCAAAGCCCTTTGGAACTGAGATGATTTCAATGAGAGGCTCACCTTTTGCACTTGGAACTGAAGGGTTTTTAGTTTGTCCCACTGATTTTTGATCTCTTTGTGGACTGATCTTTCCTAGATATGCCCCAATTCCTCCATTTTGGAATGGGAATGTTTATTCTGTGCCATTGTATGTTGGCAGTACGTAACTTATCTATTGATTTTATAGGAGGCTTTGGACTTTGGACTTTAGACTTTTCGACTGTGTTGGGACTACAGATGTAGTCTATACTAAGACTTTTACAGTTTGACTGAGTATGGTTTGCTGTAAGAAGATATTTTTGTTACATAATGTAATGATTTGATTATTTGTAGTTATGTGGTAAAAAGTTGCAATCTGAATTGTGATATTGTGTTATGGGATACTAAAGAATAAGCATTTCTCAAGGGACTGTCATTTTTCTTTGGAAAAATAATGCATGTGCAGTTGTACATGGATAGTGAATATTTATATTATGCTAGGCAGAAATGTGAATCTTGCTGTCTTTATATGGAGATTAAGAGTGGCCTAAGAAAATGTGATTTGACATCAAGTTTATAAGGAGTTACTTGTGATAGTTAATCCTGGGTGTCAACTTGAACATACATAGTATTAACTAAAATCTGTTGTCAGATTACCTGAATAAATTATCCAGAATAATACATTTACAATACAAAGAACAACAATAACAAAAAAAAAGAAACACCTGGAAGAAATGATTGTTGCCTGGAAATGATAGACCTTGGAAGCATAGCCTGAGAAATCCCAGACAAAAGCAATGAGTGGGTAGAACAATCCAGAACAATTCCCAATGTCATCCTTGAGCCACTAGAGGCACATGCTTGAGTGCCCTCTTCTACACCCAGCCACACCCACACACAAAAAAATTCTCAAAAATCCTAAAATAAATGGAATATGCCATCAGGAGTCTTGGTTTTAAGATACCACATGTCCAAATTCTATGTAAAATTTATCAGACATAAGTAACCTCTGTCTGTATAAAGAGTATTCAAGGTTAAGAATGAACATTATCTGCTCATTTATTGAGACTTGTATAACCATGGGAAGAAATGTAGATTAATTTGAGGCAAAAAAAAATCCTTGAAATAGTAACTCCATCCTAGAAATGTGTAAAAAAGTATAAATACTAATTGACAATTTTATTTTGTCTGAGAAATAAAAGACTCAATTCAACTACCGTAATTGTACAATTTAATTTACCGAATTAACTAAGTGTTAAAACCATATATATATTTTTAATTCATCCAGAAATACCTTTTAAGAAAAATAAGCATCTATTCATATTTTTAAATATTTTAATGTAATGATATGAATTCCTGGAATACATTTAGGAAAACTTGAAAATGCATGACAGTGGTTCTGTATTATACACGTTTCCATTAAAATCATCATGAAAACACCCATTTTTATGACTTCTTAAAATTTAAGGAGGTTTTACATATTACAATAGAACAACAAAAGCAAATAGGTGTAAAATGTAAATGATTAGGTAATATTGTCAGTATTTTCACTTGACATATCTATAGAGAGAGAAAAATCCTAGGCTCAGTACAAACTATTATAACTAGAAAAGTTTAGCAAGTTTTCTGGAAACAAAATCAATATGATGAGATCAATAGCAAAACCCTACATAAGTAATAACCAATCAGATAATTATAGGGAAACAGGCCCAAGACTGCATTAATAGTAGTAACAAGATGGCAAGAACTTAAAAATAAATCTATCCAACTCTGGTAAAACATTTTAAAGAGCAAGCAAAATTATTGGACAGCATTAAAGATTTGAATGAAAAGAAAGAAAACTATGTTCACAAACTAGAAGTCTTGATAAATCTATGACCTACATTCAATATAATCTGTCAATTTTATGTAAAAAGACAGACATAAGAAAAAATTGAAAGGGCATGTAGCACAAGTGGAAAAGACATCAGCAAGTATCATATCCTCTGAAACTACAATGAAGCAAAAAGTCATATAATGAGAAAATGATATGTATATGTAATTCTCAATGAATTTTGAGACAACAGACATATACTAATGCATTTGAATTGCAAATGATCAATATCACACAAATTATAGTAGAGAAGACAATACTAAGCATGGGGTGGCAAAATTTTATCCATATAAAATGATGGTACATAAAAAATTAGGAATTTCATGTTTTTCTAGTCTAATGCACTTTGGAAAGCAATTTAGCAATAATTAGGAAGGCTGGGAATATACATGCAATTTTTTGATTTCTAGATGTATGCTTCCAAAAATTCTCTCTTGAATACACAAGAAAAGGCTCATAGGAATTCTTACTGTACTACTTCAGAAAATATATGTGGCTCCTAGTACCAAACCCACCCAGCCCACCTTGAGACACTCATAGGTAAACCTATGTATTACCTACAGTAATTGCAAGGATTATGAACAGGAGGGATGGGGTTGGAGGGCCACACCAGAAACAAGGAGAGAAGTGACCATGTTACAGTAGAGAAAATAGGCCTCCATCAAAGACTGCAAGTAAGCAATGTGACACCTGGTTAAGTTCACAGACGTTCGTTCCTGATCATTTACAACTAAGGGGGTATGATCTCAACAGAAGGGGAGGGCATATAGTCTGGCAGATAAAAAGTAACCATTTTGCAAATGGGTGATTGACCCCTCCCATTGCCAAATGCCATATGACCCTGCGATTCCACTTTTGGGTATAAGTATTACATCTACCCTTGAATGTGCTCTTGTAATAAGACTCCAGTTTAACAGCTTTCTGTCTCTGGCCAGGGGGTGACATACAGTGCCCATCACGATGGAGTGAAGGGCATTGCAGGAGCAACAAAACTGCAAAAGGAAATCAACAAACCTCAATCCAGAACTTCAGAGACTCTATATCAACCACCTAGAACTAGGCCAGGCTAAACTCTCCCCATCCTGAAGCTCAGGGACATTTACGGAAGAGGGGGCGGTAAGAGTGTAAGAGCAAAAGGATGGGAGGAGCAATGATTTGCAAGATACTCCACACAAGTTAGGGCCGAAGCAATCATAATTGGACATTGCATGGCCTGCGCAATGTCCAACACACTATTGACCTCACAAAGTCTAGCATCTGCTAAAGGCACCAAGATCCTTGGAGGCAAGGGATTGACAGCCACAGTAGTGTTCCTATGCTTAAGGGGAACACAGGAAAGGGTTCAGGGAAATGCCACTGGGTCCTTATACGTCATCGGAGAGGAGGGCCCAGAGGAGAGTCAGGCATGCACAAGAAAGGACTCTGGGAATTGGGGCGGGAGGCATGGGGGGATGGGGAGGGAGGGGTGAGGGGAGGGGGAGCAGGGGTTTCGGGGGGAAGAGGAGGGAGGGAGGGAACTGGTGTACCTATTAAGTTTGTATGAGCTGAAATAATAATAAAATGTATTAACATAAAAAAGATGTATATTTAATATGAATATATATACTTATAAATTCTGGTGTGGAGTTAAATAAAAGGGGAAATATGATGAGGAAGAATATATAAGCTTTTAATTTTATCTCTATTTTTGAAAGTAAATATGAAAAAAATCTATGATAACATGTTATATTTGAAAGTACTGAATAAAAGTTGTGAATATGTGAGACATTATTATGAATTGCTATACTGTCAGGATATTTCATTCTTATGAAAAAGAAAGTGAAATAAAAATCATTTCATGTAATGTTTTATGGCATAAGACTTCAATCTGATCTACAGGTTTGAACATTATCCTTGTAACTAGTGTTTCACCTGTCTGAAATGCTTCTTGGTTCTGTATTGACTTCTTGGTCTTATCCTTATCTATCTTCTGCCCTTTTACCTTATATTTTTATATTTATATATTTTTATATTCTAAACCAGTTGTTAGTAGGAGGGTTTTGTTTTGCTTTGTATGTTTTTTTTTTTTTTTTTTTTTTTTTTTTTTTTTTTTTTGTCTTTAGACCAAGTCTCCACAATAGGAACTAATTATCTTTTCTTAAAGCAGTTTATATTGGAGCAGCTCTTTACAGTAACCAAAAGAAATCTCGACTCCTCTCCTAATTTGTGCAATTTTGTCTGCTTATGGTTTTCTGTTTTTTTGTTCGTTTGTTTTTGTTTTTGTTTTGAGTGATGGTCTCCTGATGTAGTCTAAACTGCCCCTGAACTCATGTTAATTCTCTTGCCACAATCTCCTGAATGATGGAATTACAGTTGTGAGCAGCCACACTGTAATGCCTTGTTGAACTTTAAGGAAAAATCATTTTATCAACATCATCGGCATGCATTTAGCTGTTTTGTTGAGAAGGGAAAAGCAAGACAAGAATCATAATTTGCAAAAACCTTCCTGAATTAACCCAGTAAACCTCATGTTTGTCAATCTTTTGAAAAGAATTTAAATCTCTTGAGATTCCAAAGTTCATATTCTTTTTCTTGTGGTTTACATAATTTAGTTAACCTTAAAAAATTATCATGCATTTCTCTGTTCTCTTTATTTCTTGGAACTCATATATCCAGCCCATCCACCACCCTAGCAAAGCACAAATATAAGTTCACCATGAGACTCACTTAAATATGGATAACTGAATGAAAAATATTCAAAAAGGCAGGTGTGATGGTACATGCATGTTATCATAGAATTTGGGAGACAGAGGTAGGACAGTAACAATTTCAAGCTTTCCTCAGTATATAATGATTTCAGTGACAGCTTGTGCTACTTGATATTCTGTCTCAAATAAACCAATCCACAAAGGCAAACATGGTTTAATATAAACCAATGTACCTTCTAATCTCTTTTAAGAAGCAAGAAGTCAATGCTTCTCTATGTATGTCAATTCTTCACAGTTCAGAACGCTATAGCTAGACTTAAATGTTTCTTGTTTTTCCCACTTTTAGAAGGAGTTCATGTAAGCCTGAGTTGATTTTAATTCCATATTTCAGTATTTTAAGTGCTTTCCAAATATGACATGGGGGATAGAAGAAAAAAATAAGCGGTATTTAAAACTATAAAATGAGTAGAATTGTTTCCATTCTCATTAGCCAAGAACAAATGAAATAAAACTTTTATGTGCTTAAATATGCAAAGTATACCACTATAACTAAAGATTAAGAAATAATAAAGGACCCCCCTTTTTTGCACCCTAAACCCCCTCCGCCGGTCGGGACGCGCGCGCGCGGTCCAGCCGGGCGTCCACGCCGCGCCCTAGCTGGTGAGTACACCCCCCCCCCCCCCCCCCCCCGCGCACCGCCCACCAGGACCCCCAGGTCGGCCCACAGGGACCCGGCTCCGCCTCCCACCATCCAGCCGGAGCCGCGCGCGGGACCCAGGGACCAGGAGGACCTCCCCCTGCGCCCGGGCCCCGCCCCAGCTGCCCTCGGGTTAAATAGCTCCACGCCGTTGCCCCCATCCCCCCTTTTTTGCACCCTAAACCCGCTCCGCCGGTCGGGACGCGCGTGCGCGGTCCAGCCGGGCATCAACGCCGCGCCCTAGCTGGTGAGTACCCCCGCCTCCCCCCCCCTCCCCACGCACCGCCCACCAGGACCCCCAGGTCGGCCCACAGGGACCCGGCTCCGCCTCCCACCATCCAGCAAATTGAGAGATCTTAAGAGTTAAAATGACAATGCCAAAGTCAAAGTGCAAATCCATGAGAAGCAACAATCAAGTAAACAAATTTCCCACTGAAGAAATTAATCCCATAATGTTAGACTCCAACAAGAACAAACCCATGGAAAAAGGCCAAGAAAGCCCCACCCAGGATAAAGACTTTCAAAATATGATCATTACCATGTTCAATACTATGAAAGAGGAAATCAGGGAGGAATTAAATAATCGAATCAATCGCTTTGAAGAGGAACACAACAGACATCTGGAGGAGTTGAGAAAAACAGTGCAAGAAACAAAAAGTGGCATAGAGCAGTTAAAACAAACTCAAGCAGAGTTTAAAACTGAGCTAAAAGACAAGTTATCTTCAACCCAGAACGCCACAGAGAGTCTTACCAACAGAACTAACGAAGCAGAAAACAGAATTTCAGACCTTGAAGATAAAGTGGGAGTACTAACCAGCTCAATGGAAGAGGTTGTTAAAGCCAAAAAGATACTTGAGAGAAATATCCAAGAGATATGGGACACCCTGAAGACACCCTGAAGAAGCCTAACATGCGTATTCATGGAATACCAGAGCAAGAATCTCAAAATACCACCCCTGAGGAAATTTTTCAAACCATCATCAAGGAAAACTTTCCTCATCTAAAAAAAGAGAGGCCCATCCATATACAAGAGGCATTCCGCACCCCAAACAGATACGACCAAAATAGAAGCATGCCGCGGCAAATAATAGTTAAAACACTCCACATTCAAGATAAAGAACTGGTGCTGAGAGCTTCAAGGGAGAAAAAACAAGTCACTTTTAAAGGTAAACCTATTAAAATAACAAATGACTTCTCAGTCGAAACAGTAAAAGCAAGAAGAGCTTGGAGAGACATACTTCAAGTATTGAATGAGCAAAAATGTCAACCCAGGCTGATTTACCCTGCAAAACTATCAGTCATGATCGAGGGAGAAAGAAAAATTTTCCAGCACAAAGACAACTTTAAGGGATACATGGCCACCAAACCAGGCCTTCAAAAAATGCTAGAAATGATACTCAAGCGTGAAGAAAAAAACAGGCATATCCAGGAGAACAGAAGGCAAGTATAACATCATTAAAAAAGAAGCAATATACTTATAAAAGCTACTAAACATAATAAATGTCTGGAATTAACAATAGTTTCTCCATTATAACACTAAATGTTAATGGAATTAATTCACCGATGAAGAGACACAGATTACAAACATGGATTAAAAATCACAATCCATCAATCTGCTGCCTGCAGGAAACCCATCTCACCACAAAAGATAGGCACGCTCTAAAAATAAAAGGCTGGTCAACAATTCTACAAGCTAATGGAAGCAGAAAACAGGCAGGGGTAGCCATTATGCTATCAGACAAAGTGGATTTCAAACCAAAGAAAATTATAAGAGACACAGATGGATACTACATTTTAGTCACAGGCACAATTCACCAGGAAGACCTCACAATCCTGAACATATATGCACCCAATACGGGCCCCTCCACATTCATTAGGAAAACCCTACAGCGTCTAAAGCAAGAAATCAACCCCCAAACGATAATTCTTGGGGACTTCAACACCGCCCTGTCAACATGGGATAGATGAACAGGTCAAAAGCTTAACAGAGACACTTTGGAACTTAATCAAACCCTGAAAGAAATGGACCTTACAGATCTCTATCGAACTTTTCACCCACGTACCAAAGAATATACATTTTTCTCAGCAGCACACGGAACTTTCTCCAAAATAGATCACATATTGGGCCACAAAATGAATCTACACATATACAAGAAAGTTGAAATTCTAACCTGTGCCCTATCAGACCATCACGGCCTAAAGCTGGACATCCACAACACATCAAACAAGAGAAAATACACTAACTCCTGGAAACTTAACAATATGATGCTGAATGAGACATGGATTCAGGAAGAAATTAAAAAGGAAATTCAAGATTTCCTGAAAGTGAATGATAACGAAAATACAACTTACCAAAATCTGTGGGACACAATGAAAGCTGTTCTAAGAGGTAAGTTCATAGCTCTTAATGCCTACGTCAAAAAAATGGAAACGTCAGAAATAAACAACTTAACAATGCAGCTTAAAGCTTTAGAGAAGCTAGAGCAATCTGATCCCAAAAGTAGTAGAAGAGAGGAGATTAGCAAAATAAGGGGAGAAATATCTGAAATCGAGATTAAGAAAACGATAGAAAAAATCAACCAGTCAAAAAGCTGGTTCTTTGAAAAAATCAATAAGATTGATACACCCCTAGCGAAACTAACCAAAAGCAAGAGAGAGAAAACCCAAATTAACAAAATTAGAAATGAACATGGAGTTATCACTACTGATACCCAAGAAATCCAAAGAATAATAATATCATATTTCAAAAACTTATACTCTGTGAAGTTTGACAACACAAAAGAGATGGATGAATTTCTAAGTAAACACAACTTACCTAAATTGAATCAGGAAGTTGTGAATTATTTAAATAGTCCTATAACATATAAGGAAATTGAGGAAGTAATCTCGAATCTTCCCACCAAAAAATGTCCTGGACCAGATGGATTCAGCACAGAGTTCTACCAGACATTTAAGGAGTTAATAACACCAATACTCCTTAAACTGTTCCATCAAATAGCAAAGGAAGGAACACTACCAAATTCCTTCTATGAAGCTAATATCGTTTTAATCCCAAAACCTAATAAAAATTCGCTTAAAAAAGAAAACTATAGGCCGATCTCCCTGATGAACACAGATGCAAAGATTCTCAACAAAGTCTTAGCAAATCGGATTCAAAAACATATTAAAAAGATCATTCATGGGGACCAAGTAGGCTTCATCCACGGCACACAAGGTTGGTTCAACATACGCAAATCAATAAATGTAATTCATCATGTAAACCAGTCCAAAGTCCAAGACCACATGATACTCTCGATAGATGCAGAAAAAGCTTTTGACAAGATCCAACAGCATTTTATGATCAAAACGCTAGAGACAGTAGGAATGGAAGGAACCTTTATCAATATAATAAAAGCTATATACAACAAGCCCACAGCAAGGATTATGCTCAATGGGGAGCAATTGGAAGCATTCCCACTTCGATCAGGAACTAGACAAGGCTGTCCACTCTCATCACTTCTATTCAATATTGTACTTGAAGTCTTAGCTGAAGCCATAAGACAAGAAAGGGACATAAGAGGGATTCAAATCGGCAAGGAAGAAGTCAAGCTATCCCTATTTGCAGATGACATCATCTTATACCTGAGTGATCCCAAAAACTCCACCAGGAAGCTCCTGGAACTAATTGAGAAGTTCAGCAGGGTGGCAGGATACAAAATAAATGTGCAAAAATCAGAGGCCTTCCTATATGCCCAGAATGAAAGAAGTGAAAAAGCCTTGAGAGAAACAATACCATTTATTATAGCCCCTACAAAAATGAAATACCTTGGTATAAACCTAACTAAGGAGGTAAAAGACCTTTACAATGAAAACTTTAAAACCCTAAAGAAAGAAATAGCCGAAGACACCAGAAGGTGGAAAGACCTCCCTTGTTCCTGGATTGGCAGAATCAACATCGTGAAAATGACCATCCTACCAAAGGCAATATACAGATTCAATGCTATACCAATCAAAATCCCAAAGCAATTCTTCAAAGAAGTTGACCAAACAATCTCAAAGTTCATATGGAGGCACAAAAGACCCAGGATAGCAAAAACAATCCTGAGTAACAAAAACACAGCTGGAGGTATAACCATACCAAACCTTAGTCTATACTACAAATCCATAGTTGTAAAGACAGCCTGGTATTGGCTCCAAAATAGACACACAGATCAATGGATAAGGATTGAAGACCCAGATATAAGCCCACAAAGTTACAGCCATTTGGTCTTTGACAAAGGGGCCCAAAGAATCCAATGGAAAACGAACAGCATCTTCAACAAATGGTGCTGGCAAAACTGGATCTCCACATGCAGAAGATTAAAGCTGTACCCGTACTTGTCACCATGTACAAGACTTAATTCCAAATGGATCAAGGACCTTGATATCAGGCCAGAGACTATAAAAACCATAGTTGAAAGGATAGGGAACTCCCTCGAGCTGATTGGGCTAGGCCAACAGTTCCTAAACAGACATCCAATGGCACAGTCACTGCTACCAACTCTCAACAGTTGGGATCTTGTGAAATTAAAGAGCTTCTGTTCAGATAAAGAGATTGTAACACGAGCTCAAAGGCAACCCACAGAATGGGAGAAAATCTTCACTAACCACATATCTGATAGAGCTCTATTGTCCAGAGTGCACAAAGAACTTAGAAAACTAAACACCAAGGAAACCAATGGCCCAATTAAAAAATGGGCCCTGGAACTTAAAAGAAACTTTACCAGGGATGAAATTAAAATGTCTAACAAATATCTGAAAAAATGCTCCAATCCTTTAGCCACAAGGGAAATGCAAATCAAAACTTCCCTGAGATATCATCTCACCCCGGTCAGGATGGCAAAAATCCACAATACTAACAACGACAAATGCTGGAGAGGATGTGGAGAGAGGGGAACTCTCCTACATTGCTGGTGGGAATGCAGGCTCATACAGCCACTCTGGCGAGCCGTCTGGATATTCTTAAAGAAATTAAAGATTGAAATGCCATATGACCCTGCTATTCCACTTTTGGGAATAACCCCCCATACAGCAGAGGTTCGCCTCGATAGCACAAGCACGACCATGTTCATAGCAGCACTGTTTACAATAGCAAAGAAGTGGAATCAGCCCAAATGTCCAACAGTTGATGAGTGGATAAGGAAACTGTGGTACATCTATACAATGGAGTACTACTCAGCCATCAAAAATGATGAATTACTGGAATTTGCCGGGAAATGGATGTCATTAGAAACAATTGTATTAAGTGAAGTATCCCAGACCCAGAAAATTAAGCGCCGTATGTACTCCCTAATAGGTGGCTCCTAGTACCAAACCCACCCAGCCCACCTAGAGACAGGAATTCCAAGGATTATGAACAGGAGGGATGGGGAAGGAGGGCCACACCAGAAAGAAGGAGAGAAGGGACCATGTTACAGCAGGGAAAATAGACCTCCACCAAGGACCCAAGTAAGTAATGAGACATCTGATTAAGTTCACAGACTTTTGTTCCTGATCATTTACTACTGAGGGGGAGTGATCTCACCAGAAGAGGAGGGCATATAGTCTGGCAGATAAAAAGTAACAATTTTGCAAATGGGTGATAGACCCCTCCCTCACTGTGGTTTCCCACTTTTATTACATCTACCTTTGAATGTGCTTTTATCACAAGACTCTAACAACTTTTTGTCTCTGGCCAGGGGGTAACATACAATGCCCACCAGGATGGAGTGAAGGGCATTGCAGGAGCAGCAAAACTGCAAAAGAAAATCAACAAACCACAATCCAGAACTTCAGAGACTCTATATCAACCACCTAGAACTAGGCCAGCTTAGTCTCTCCCCATCTTGAAGGTCAGGGAAATTTGCGGAAGAGGGGGCGGTAAGAGTGTAAGAGCATAAGGATGGGAGGAGCAATGATATGTAAGATACTCTATACTAGTTAGGGCTGAAGCAATCATAATTGGACTTTGCATGCCCTGCGCATTGTCCAACACACTGTTGACCTCACAAAGTCTAGCATCTGCTAAAGGCACCAAGATCCTTGGAGGCAAAGAATTGGCAGCCACAGCAGTGTTCCTATACCTAAGGGGAACATGGGAAAGGGTTCGGCAAATGCCACTGGGTCCTTGTACGTCATCGGAGAGGAGGGCCCAGAGGAAAATCAGTCATGCACAAGAAAGGACTCTCTGGGAATTGGGGTGGGAGGCACTGGGGGATGGGGAGGGAGAGGGATGGGGAGGGGGAGCAGGGGGTACGGGGGGAGGAGGAGGGAGGGAAGGAACTGGTGTACCTAATAAGTTTGTATGAGCTGAAATAAAAAAAAATATCAAAGACTTCAAGAAAAAAAAAGAAATAATAAAGGAAAACATATGGTGAAATGATAAGGAAACAGAAGACAATGTGAAAAGGAAGGCAGGAGAGAAAGAAAGAGAAAAAGAGAGAGAAGACAAGGGGGAGAGAAAAGGGGAAGGAGACAGAGTAGGAGAAGGAAGAGGAGGAGGAGGAGGAGGAGAAGGAGAAGGAGGAGAAGAAGGAGAAGGAGAAGGAGAAGAAGAAGAAGAAGAAGAAGAAGAAGAAGAAGAAGAAGAAGAAGAAGAAGAAGAAGAAGAAGAAGAAGAAGGAGAAGAAGAAGAAGGAGAAGAAGAAGAAGAAGAATTTGATACTGATTTTCCAACTGGATTGTATCAGTAATTTATTGATTTGATTTCAGTGCCTAGTATTGCTCTGAGCTTATTCTTGGATTAAAAGACAAATTTGTCTTCTTAAGATAAAAATTTTATTCTGTTATAATTTACAAAAGCACTTTGGAATAAACTATAAATTGTGGAATTAAGCCCCACTCTCTACAATCTTGTCTGCTATCACCTATCTAAACATTTCTTCTGACAACATTCTAAGTGATCTTCCAACTGATCGGCATAGTTCACTGTAAACACTCATTTAATTTTGATGTCCTAATGTACAGGGACTGCCATTTTCCTATTCATTTCAAAAGTCTACCAATACATTAAAGCACACTCCAACAATAGTAACTTACATAGCACAATGGTATCATTTCCCAGGGATTTAATTTTTAATGAGCTGGTATTAAGCCTTAAATATCCTTTCAAGAGTTTTCACATTTCACCTTCTGAAATTGTCAAATTTACAAATCAATTCATTCAGAAAACACTGGTAGAGTCCCTATCATGAGTGTGCAAGTTAGCATTCTGGTGCTGAAAAATAGTGATTTTCGGGGAAAAATCCTTCAATTTCTCCCAAATTTACAAAAATGAGTGCATATGTAGAGCTGTTAAATGATGGAAAGACACTACTGATATTTAGTGAATAAGGAATAAGGATAACAATGGCCACATAGGGATATGAGATTGTCATGAAGACCCTATGAAGAATTAAGCATAGCTCATGGCCCCAAAGAGTTTATAAGCTCACATGGATGATAAAATAAGTATCACACACAAATGTTTTATTTCAGCATTACTATATGGTTTCTTTCTCACTGGTTCCTCGTGGTACCTAGTATTTAACTGGTAATATGGTAGATGCTAAGTAAAGATATATTAACTTCTACCACATGAATAAAAGCATAACCTCATTGTATAATATATCATTCAGGGGAGGAAAGATAAGCACGATATCCTCACTGAATTTAGAAATCAACAGAAAATGCCAAGCTGGTACAAAGGGACTTGGGGTAGACGTGAAAGTTCAGGAACAGAAAAGACAGGTCTGAAAGCAAGGAGCAGGAAAAAGGGCAAATAAGTGATTAGTAATTTGTTAGGAACAGGCTGTAATCCTTTTTCTTGAATTATGAAGTTCTTTATCCATGAAACAAAATGATTGAGCATTTTACCCTGCACTGAGTAGCTTCCCATTTGCTTTCTTTTCTAATGCCCTCATCCTGGTTTTAACAATCATAAACTGCATACACATTGTGGAAGAAAAATTTCCTCAGCTCATCATCACAATATTCTTTGTGTATGAGTCCACTTTATTCAGCCATATTTCTTATTGTGCTGCTACCATTAAATAAAATGACAGTTATCATTGCAGATGTCAACAATGGAAAAGCACCTATATTCACCACTGAGAACACTGGCTTAAATGTGTAGTATGCTTTTCTGAAGGGAATATAACCTTTTTGGATTTGTCCTTTCAATAGCTCTATGAGATACCTCACTGTCCCATTTCATACTTAAAGAAATCATAGCCCTAAGGGATAAAAATCGCTTGCCAAGGCTTGGACTAGAATCCAAAACTCTTGATTTCCTAGACAATATTTTACCAAGGAGGCTGCCTTTACTGCTTCACAGAAAAGAAGCATTCTTCAGGAAAAGCAACAAATCTGCATACCAACCGAGATGCTAGACTTCTGCAATCTGTTTGGCTTTGCAGGATTTTCCTGTGTTACATTGCTTTTCGTTAACTATATACCAGAGGAGATGGGAAAGCAAAAGTTTTCATTTGCAGAAGTTGGCATCAATCTGTACTGTTCAAAAAATTATTTCTCAGTAAGTTGAGTGTTCATATGAAGAAATAAGTTTGAGGATGCCGTAATTCTGTAGCTCTCAGGGGAAATAATGAAAATTATGATTGAAGATCACTGTTAAAATAATAGCAGACTCACAAATGAATGCAAGCTCAACAGGGTTGAAAACCTTCTTTGAAGAATTATGAAGTTCTTTATCCATGAAACAAAATGACTTTTTAATAAAAAGAAGATTCAGTTCATGAAGATGAAGATTTCACTCATATCATACCATTGATATTTTTGATAAATCCATATGATTAGATATGTAAACTTTAAACTTAAGGCTACATACCTGGAATAGAGGAATATCTAGCTGAATTAGCAGATATTCTCAGTTAATTGGGTTTTGGAAAAAGGGAAACACAATTACCTTGGAAAAGTTTATTTTAAATATCTAGGGCATTTTGTGGGAAAAATAGTTGATGCTTTTCAGATTGCTTTAAGTACCCAAACAATTCTAGCCATCATTTGTCACTTCAAATAGTGCATAGGCTTTTTGTAAACGAGGAAAATTCCTCATAGACCCATCATTAGGAATAATGAGATAATGCATGTGAAGTGATTACCAACTGCCTGGCATATGACAAATGATAAAGAAATGGATATTTCTATATTAATGTTTTCATTTATCATTGTGAAAGCACAGTGTTCTATATAGCAGGAAGTTATTTGTTACTATTGTTCAACATCTAGTTTTTCAGAGCAGAGCATTTTAAGCTCTTAATAATGAATGAAGCAAATGAAATTTACTAGAAATACTTGCCCATGCATTTGGGAGCATCAGAAAGTAAACACGGATGGCAAAAAGGCGAGTGCTTGTCTTCAACAATTTATTCAAAGTCAATTTCCCTGATCTTTATAGAGTTGAAAAGAGAATTAAGAGTACATTAAGATTCAAGTACCTTTGACACTGTACCATAACAATCAGTGAAAAATAGCTTTTAGGCTCACCAACTAGCAAATTTAGTGACTCCAACATATCCTTGGAAATTATGGATTTAACATATGTAATTTTGACTATTCATGAAATGCATTCCTAGTCCATGACCTGAACCAATTTGCAATGTTGATGACACCTGAATATAGATCTTTGACATTGAGACTCTACTATAATAGAGTTGAGATAGTAAGTGAGTGAGTTGGCTGACTTCCCAACTGCTTGGAGAAGCTTTGGCTTCACCAGAACTCCCTGACTTCCTCAACTTGCTGGAACATATGCAACAATTATATTTATGATATTATTTTATTCTACTTTTATGTGCAAAATGACTCTGGGATCCAAGAGATAGCTCAGTAATTCAGTGGAAATGGTGCCTACTCACAACCTGGCAGCCAACTTCATTTTCTAGAAAGCCACATTATGGAAGGAGAGAACTGACTTCTAAAAGTTGTCCTCTTACCTCCTCCCCTATGAGTAATGGTATGAAAGCATGTATCTTCTTTCTTTTACTCTCTTTTTCTCTCTCTTACTTTTTTCTTCTCTCTCTCCTCTCTGTCTCTCTCTCTCTCTGTGTCTCTTTCTCCCACTCTCTTTCTTAAATTAATTAAATATCCAAAAAACAAAAGAAAATGACTCTGAAAAGAAAAACCAGCACTATCATTAATTCTGGATATGAAACGGAAGTACAAGTTCTTATCCAGAAAACGGCTTGGTAACTGACTTTTGCTTTTTATTTATAGAGTCAGTAATGGTCTGAAAAGAGTCTGTGAAAATTTTTAACTATATTGTACTGTATTATATGACAAAAATTATATGCCAAAGTGATCTTTCATATTGTAGAGAGTCATGAAGGTCCCAGGGTATATCTGCTGTGAATGAAGAAGGTCAACTGTCACTCCATTATGGTCTCTGTTTGGGAAAGTAGCATGAAACTCTCAATGCACGAGTCCAGGAAAAATTTGCAGCAACTATGCTATGTGTTATTTCTCAGGGTACTCCGGAGATTGAGGGTTAGTAATTTGGTAACAAGGACAATCAAATCACTATTAACATTTCACAGAAACAATTAAAATGCATGCTCTCTCCAACAAAACTGCAGGTTCTAATTAATTGACATTTCCCATGCAGAGAGGCCTTTAATCTTCACTAAATAAATGTAAATGTATTCTTTAAATCATTGTAACATTATGTAGCAGTTGGCACGTAGTTAACATTTTTCTATTTCCACATGATTTATCTGAATGTAATTTATGCTTTGTATTGCTTTTGTTACAGATATTTTAAGGATTCAGTCACTGCAACCTCAAGCACTGTATGTTTTAAAGAATTACTTTATTCACTCTTAGCAGAGTATCATGGATTTGTAACATATTTGTGTTGATTTTTAACAGCTGTGAATTTACATTATATTTAAGTTCGAAGAGCATGTGAGCTAATGTGTCAAAATCTGTAATGACTTTCTATGGGGAAATAGACCAATACTATATGTAGTATAAGTTTAATCTGGGATTTTAGGCCATAGTATATTTGTATTCAGACATATTACAGTGTTCTTCAAACTTACAGCACTTTGAAATTACTCCAAAAGTTAACTTGCACTTTCAGCTTTATGAACATCAGTGTTTCACTGACAGAGAACCAAAAGGATAGGAAACCACTTTAGTAACCTATGGCATAAAACAATGCTTATATATGCCACCAGATAGATACTGTGAAGCATGGTGATTTATTTCCCTTTTCAGAAGCACCATCAAACTTCCACTATGTGAAAAGTAACTTAATTTGAATTCAGAAGTGGATGTTTCTACAGTGTCTTACTCTTGGCTCCTTATTTCCTTCAATCATCCCTGCCAACTCCCTCCTTGATTATGTGAGGTGAGGCATGTAAGTGAAAGGATTAATCAAAAGAAGAGCTTAGATACCTTTTTGTACTAATGTAGTAAGCAAAAAGCAATAATAGCTACAACTTACTAATTGTATAACTTGTTTCAGGTTTTACCTTCATTAGTTAATCAAAAAATATTCATGGCATGCAGGTTTTGCAAACAGTATTTTTTTTATTCTTTTTTATTTATTTATTCAATTGTGCGTGTGTGCGTATGTATGTGCATGCGCGTGTGTCTGTGTGTGTGTGTAGAACCACGGACGAATTCGGGAACCACCATGGACACCTCCACCTCCTTCTGCCCGGGATTCATAGGCTCTGCCCTACCAGGACCAGAAACGCAGGCCGCCCCCGCTTCCGCCTGGCGTCTATACTTGGGATGTGGGATCGGAACTCAGGACCTTCCGCCTGCAAGGCAGAGGCTTAACCCCTGAGCCACCTCTCCAGCTCTGCAAACAGTATTTTAAAGATAAGGACAATTTGATTTAGTGAGATTGTTCATTCATCCATTTATTCATTCTGTAAATAACAAATGAACACCTACCTCATTTAGCAAAATACTCAATTTGCTTTCTCTAATCTATTGGGTTTCACTGTCAGGGTTTTACTTAATACATTTCCTCCCTCAGAAGAAAACTTTTTGTTTTTATGCCTGCTGCCCCTTTGCCTCCTGAAGCAACATCTATCTAGAAAACCAAGGCACAAAAGCACTCTAATAAGTATTCCACATTCCACTGAAGAACAAGAAGCCAGAGTGACTGTAACTTACACTCTAACACTTAAATGTGGTGGAAGAGATATCAGATTTTAGAACCACAGTTTTTAAGCTGTACCTTCTTACTGCATAATTTCACACCTTACTGTAGGTCCTGCTGTCACACAGTGGGCCTTTGTTTTGTTTTGTCTTATGTCTGAATCTACTTTCCATATAACCACTATCTGTCAAGAAGTATTACATACTATTGTGCAATGCTATCCTTTCTGTAATATCAATGGGTATTTCTGGTATTATATGTTTGTTCCCACTAAGTAAATCCCTTCTGTCTTTGGCACATTTGTTGCTCAGATACTTACTTATATACTGTTCTTAGGTTTCTCATTTGTCATTACTTTGACATGTTGAACAGAATTAACCCTTTTAATTTCATAAATTAGTGTATCTGAGCTCTTGGAATGCTCTTAGTACTGTGTTCTACATTCCCCTTGTATCCCTCAGACTAGTGTTATAAGGTGATTTATATTCCATTCCACATACTCTTCTAAAAGAATCATGTTCTGCATTGAGAGGTATATGTTTGGAAGTGTTGCAATCATTATTCCAAGACATCTAGTTAGTAAAACTATAGGAGTTCATGGCAGTGCTCTCCCATACTTATTTTCTTTTATTTCTTTTCTCCTAAATTCTTTGGTGGTGAGGATAAAACCCAGATCCTCACACATGGTCAGTATCTGCCACTGAGCTGCTTGTGCAGTACACACTATTTAATTCTTGGCAGCTAGTAATTTCAGTAGCAATTTATGGGGTAAGATTTGATGACTTGGTATATATATGGAATGGGAATTTAAATTAGGGCAAATAGCATTTACATCTTTTTATGTAAGTATCATTTGTTTGTGTTAAACATAGTTATCTCCCCTATTGTAGTTGATTCTAAAGCACATTAAATATTGTAAGTTGTAGTCACTTTGCTGTAGAGCATCACAAGTCCCACCATAATTCCTGATTGACTTCTAGTGATCACTGTACTATTTTTTCTCATGTTTTAGCTTGTATATATGAACAAAAACTAGTAGAAATTTTATGTGCCTGAAAAATTCCATTTAATTTGGATCCTCTAGTACTTTCGATGTCACACCAAATGAGAAAAGTTTTATCTGTATTTTATTTTCTGTATTACTCAATCCATACTGTTTTCACATTTGCTATTAAGCTCATACAAAATACACAAGTAAATTATTATGGTAAGTAGCTTGTAATCATTAGCCTATATTTTCTACAAATGAGATAGCTTTGTTTGAGAACACAATGAGATATCTGCATGTCTTTCAATGTCTAATCTTTTTATAGCTAATAATTAGTAGGGCTTTTTACATAGATAAACTCTTACATCTACCATTTTGAGATGTATGTCCTAAGCAGGTTTCTTAGCTTATATCTCAAATTCATCATGTATAAAATGGGGAACATAGTAGTGCTTAACCTTATTGTAATATATAAATAGGAAATTGATTACTATATTAAAGCACTCAAAACACACTTACCAAACAGTGATACTTTTTCATTTGCTTCATGCAATAGCTTTGTAATTTCTAGCAGCTGTTATAGACATATGACATAATCCACTATTTAAGCTGGGACCTCTAGTGCCATTTTGTCTCATGGGTGCATTCATGTTTTGGAAAAGGGTCAACTGTATTTAAATACCAATAGTAAACTATTAGTATATATTTAATTATGTACTAGTATTTATATGTTTAGGCATTAAGTAAAACATTAAATAAAGACAACAAATTTCATTAAACTTAGTTCTATTAGAAATTATGCACGTGGGCTGGAGAGGTGGCTCAGGGGTTAAGCCTCAGCCTTACAGGCGGAAGGTCCTGAGTTCGGATCCCAGATCCCACGTATAGACGCCAGGCGGAAGCGGGGGCGGCCTGCGCTTCTGGTCCTGGTAGGGCGGAGCCTGTGAATCCCGGGGCAGAAGGAGGTGGAGGCGTCCATGGTGGTTCGCGAATTCGTCCGTGGTTCTACACATACACAGACACACACACAGACATACACACATACACACGCACATGCACACAGTTGAATAAATAATAATAATAAAAAAAATTTAAAAAAAAGAAATTATGCACGTATACATAGATTTGTGGTGAGTGTGGAAATAGACAGATGCTGCTATTTAGTGACTAATCCAGACAAAAGCATCTAACATCTAAAATATAGCTATTCCATACTGAAATGTACTTTGTATCACAAATTTTAAAAAATGAATCATTAGTTTGATCCTAGTAATCATTTTATATGCTAAGGAAGACCATCTGTTTAGAAAGCATTTATGAAAATGTTAAGCCTTTTCTTATTAACCTTGCTCAGACTGAATATATTTCTCAGCAATTCTCATTTAATTGGTATAAAATATACTATCAGTCATTTAAAATAATTGTAACTGTATTTCTCAAGATATGCTATATAATGACATACCAGATTGTCACAGCACTATCAAAGTTTAATTGATCTAATTTAGATCTCATCTTATCAAACTGTGCATAGTCATGCTGTTTTTCTTTGACCAAATGATTGCAATCTTGTCATTTGTATTTATACATGTCATTAACATATTCAAACCTTCAATATCAAAGGATGGTGTTATTTTAACAATTTCCTTCTCCTTGACTGATCAACTACTAAATTTTTGTAGTATTTTCTGCGTGCAACAATGGTTTAATGTTGAAAAGTTTAAAGCTCAGGATACTTCATTTTCAGTGAAGTAACATCTTCACTTTCACAACTAAACTGATACATACCTTCTTGCATTCTATTCCAGAACAGGAGCCACCTGTTATATAAATCTCATTCTCCCGTAACCCCATATATTCATCTATCTCTAAGAATTCTAGTAAGGGAAATATTCTTGAAGGAAAAAATGTGGAAACAAAGCACAGCAAAAAGAACTGGAGTTCTTATCGGAGAGGAGGACCCAGAGGAGAGTTTGGCATGCACATTAAAGGATGCTCCAGGGATGGGAGGGGGAGACACTGGGGGATGGGAAGGGAGACGTGGGGAGTAGGGCACAGGAGGGTGGGGGGGGGTGGAGGGAGGGAGGGGACCCGTGTACCTGTTAAGTTTGTATGAGTGGAAATAAAAAAAAAATTAAAAAAAAGAACTGGAGTTCTTTAGAAGTTATAAGTGTAAAGTATCACAATATAATATTCATTATTTTACCTTATTGTCAGTTCCTAATACTCATTTCACACAAACTGGGATATTGAACAAGACCATCCATTGCCAAAACACATATTATAAGCTGAGGATAAGTGACTCTCATTGATCATAATATTTCAAAAAATATCACGAGATTTTTTTGCCATCAATTTTCCTCCTAATTAAGGTATTCTCTTTGATGAGATTTTATTTGGACCAAGGATATCATTGTAGAAACACAGTTATGTTTGCATTCACTAATTACATCTATTTTGCTATATAAAATATCCTTCCTATTGATCTTAAAAATCTGAGCTGACGGGAAAATTGATACTATTCATCATTTGGAGCTTTGCAATAAAACTTAGGCTCGTGACCTTAGTAAACTGGTTTCTGCCAAATATTGCTATTTGTTTTTTGAAAGTAATCTTTTGGAGTTGGGAAAAATTTGACCTACAATTCATCCTACTTTCTATTAAAGGGCAAATTACTTGGATATTGTTTTAATATCAATTGGGGAGTCATTAAAAAAAGAATGTTCTATAATAAAACACTCCTCCCTAATGTTCATGCTCAACTGCAATTCAGAAATTCTAAAAATTGTAAATCTTTTAAAAAGGGAGTCTGTTTCAGAATCATCTTTCTCCCTTTCCCTTTGGATTGTTTCCTTTGTGTTTACAAATTCAATATTTAGTCCAACTGCTATATTGTAAAATAGCCATGTTAAACAAAATATTTCTACAGAAGAACAAAATGTAAGCAAAGTTTGTAAAAATAAATGCAACAGCTTTGACACAACCAATGCATGCACAGAACTGTGGTTTAGAAATCATAATGTTGGACTTCTGGCCACACATTCTTTGTAAAATAACCTGTTACTGTGAGCTCCGTTTGTAGTCCTTGGAACCCTTAAGCTTTCATAATGACAATAAAATGAAGAGATTATCAGCTCTAATATTCTCCATTAATATTGAACTTTCATGTCAAATGTCATTTGTGAAAGGACTCCAAAACAAAACAAAAAAATCCAATTTTGATTAAAAACCTTAAATGACCTCAAAGACCTTTCACAACTCTACCATGCTAGGTTATATTAATCTTGAGAAATTGAACATTTTATATTCTCTGTGTCTTCATTTCAGTCTAGCACCTTATAACAAACAAAAAACAATTCTAGGTCCTTCATATGCCAACATAGAGCTGAAGGGGAAGTACTCTTAGCAACTGAGTTTTTTGATATCCTTCAAATGGTACTATTCCCAGGGTTATATATTGTCTTAATATAGGGGTGTTGAGGGTAACTGGATAAAGCATGGATGTACAGTAAAAAGTATGAAGTGGAGAAAAATAGGAGATTAAAAACTGAAGATAAAATAACCATAAAGGTAAATGCAGTATGAGCTCATATAAATATAGCAGAAGTCTAATCTATATACCTTAATGACTTTAGAAGATTATATTATTATTATGCTTTTCACTAGATAACAAAACCTCTCAACTCTGGATATATCCTATACTTCAATTAATGAGCACTTTTTTTTTATTCAACTACTTTAAGTATAACTTCAGTGCTCTTAGAGAGAAAAAACTACTTGAAGGCTGAGATTGTTCATTAATTTATCTTCACAAAATTAGACATAGTTTAAGATTCAAAGCAGCAATACACCTTGAAGCAGATGTCAGAAATGAATGTTAAAAAGAGAATTTGAATCCTTAACTCCACTTTTCCTTTCTGTGTTCTTTCTCCATTTCTACATCCCTTGCCCTGTTGATCTCTCCAGATAGTATCTGTAACTTTATATTATTACCTGACTTAGTGGCAGAAACGTGGTATGCTCTTCACACTTGTCCTTCTGACTTTTATTATTGAGACAAACCTTAAGTTATCTTCCTTTTAGGAACCTGCTTTAAAATCAGCACACAGAAAATGTCTTGGATAAACTAACCAGACAAAATATGTCAGTGCCGGTAATTTTGAGTTAGCATAAGATCTTACTGCAATAATGCCTTAGCTTTAAAGAAAACAGTATGCACCATGTTGCAGAGATAAAGAGTTATTTCAAAAATAAAAAACAGTATCAAGACAATATATTGAAATCAAAGGTGAATAGAGAGTACCATCATGAAATGTTTTTTCCCTGATCAGACATTAGATGCAAAGTGAACCTCATAAAAGTAATGTGATTGATCATTTACTAAAGATTACCTTTAAGCAAGACAAAGAAAAGTTTTGATAGAAAAGTTCAAGGGCCTCATTGAATGTTGAATTTTTAAAAAATATTGACGTAGCACAGATATCCAAGCCAGAATCAAGCGTAGACTTAAACATTTTGATCATTATGCTATGTAAGCTGTAAAATTTAGGAACAAAGAACATCACATCTGGGTAGAAAGCTGATAAACATGTTACTCCCATTTTGACCTTTAGAGGTTAGATAGGCATTAAATGTGAGATAGCTGTTGAGTAAAAAGTGACCATTAATTAAAGTACAGGCTTTATCCATTAACAATGGATGCTTTAAAATGTTTTAAAATTATATAGTCATTACATTCTATGGACTACCTCTTAATATAACCAAGTTAATCTAGAGATTCATTTATTTATACTAAGTATTATCCATATATCACCATAATAGACAGTGCATATGCTCTTGATTATGACATGTAATTCTAGAAAATATATCATTCTATTGTATTCAAGTCCTTTCCATACATATTCTTCTAAGAAAGGCAAGTAAACTGCATATGGGCCTGAGATTAAATATGCTATCAAATACTGCATTCTGTTGAGTAAATTTAAATTGGTTGAAAAGATCCAACAATTGTTTTTTATTTTAACATTGCATCTGTATTTGATTACTGATAGATTTCTTAAAAATATTACTTTGTCTTCTTTATGAAATATTTCCAATATAGTGATACTATGGAGACTAATTTTATAAATAACTTCCAGATTAAAATACAGTTTATTCTTATGCATCTATGGAGAAAGTTGGCATCATGCTTATTGCTTTTCCTTTTTCTCATATGTATCTTAGTACCTACAGCTATAGCCCATCTATATTAAATTCCATGGGTATTGTGAAATTTACATTTTTACATTAAGAATTCAGAAGATTTGCAAGGATATTCTGCCATCATTATGAATTCAGTATAAGTAAAAAAATCTAAACAATTAAGACAGTGAATTTATTATCATCAGTTAGTTCCAAATCCTTTTCTATGAGCCATCGAAATTTTCATTTACTTCAAGAGTTTAAAGCACACTGATGACTAATTCAGCTTAAGCCAAAAACAGTTTCATCAATTAATTTCTTTTTTTTTTTTTTTTTTTTTTTTTTGCATTTTAAAATTGATTTTAATTTTTGTGATTAGTTATGAAAACACATTTATGTATTATTGACATCATACAGCACATTTGCTAATTTTTTTTACCATTCGAATCTATGTACAGATTCTTTGAGCTTTTGCATTGAGGAAAAGCAGTTCTAGTTTCCCCCTTTCTTCTCTTCCCCTTCCCCTCAATTAATTTCAATTAAAAAAAACCCCTACATATGCATTAGTTAACCATTTTTCATTAACAAAATGTTAGAAACATATGCTACCATGCTTTTTTCTGAAAGAAGCAGAACAAGCAGTTCCTCATTTATGCTCTTTATAGTAGGAGGTATTTTAGAAAAAACAAAATATTGAAAGATCAGTATTGAAATGTAAAAAGGGATAATTAAACATTGCTGATCCATTCCTGGCGATATAAACTAAGCTGAAAAGAGGTTTACTATATTAAAAGATCTATTCCCTTTTTATGAATAATGAGGGAAATATGAAGAAAATTTCCATTATTAAGATCTGTTTTTTTTCAGCCATGTGCATGGATTTTCTACAAAAGGCCAAGGCTGCCTGACTCTTAAATATATCCCCTTCCCCTGAGTCAAAAATCAAAAAAATTTTAAAGAATGTATTCTTTAGAATAGATATAAATTTTAAAGATTTATTTACAAAATGCATTTTTTTCTCAGTTTAGTTTGTCACCAGACCCTTAGATAATTTCGTGAAGGCCTGAACTTTTTCACCTTTCACAAACATTTCTAATGATAAATAAGATACACCAAATACCTGTACCATGTCTGATGGTTGCTGAAAAATTCTTGTCATTCTTTGCTCTGTGTTCTCTTGTGTATGACACCTTATTCACAGGTGAAAATACAACATTCACATAAGCAAGGTTGGGGGTCATTCCTCAAATAAGTCAGTTATTCTTTATATGATCCACAGATATAAGTGAAACCAACATCTGAAGAGATGTGTTCATCCAATCTCTTTCTCCTCTCTCTTCACACACACACACACACACACACACACACACACACACACACAGAGAGAGAGAGAGAGAGAGAGAGAGAGAGAGAGAGAGAGAAACATCTTCATTTCTAAAGAGTTTAAGGTATTTGCAATACTAACTGTGGTTCAGTGTAGTCACCATTACTTCATGCCTGAACTCTTCCACACCTCCAAACGAATAAAACTCTATAACCATACAATTAAGAAGTTTAACACAAAAGATTACATTTTTACTGGTGTGTGTGTGTGTGTGTGTGTGTGTGTGTGTGTGTGTGTGTGTGTTTGGAGCTATAGTAAGGTGAATCCATTGAAATAAATAAGCAAGGCTCACCATTACTTAAATGGTATTGGCTACATATACTTGGGAAAGTGAGTGCATGCACCTATGGGCATAATTCAGGTAGAATATCCTGATTATGTTGAACTTACAGCTATAGTATCCTATCTGAAATATATATATATATATATATATATATTCTCTCAAGTACCTTGCTTGGTGCATAGTCAAGTACGGTCAGTTCTATTAATTCAAAGGTGACTTTCTAAATCCTACTCCAATTCAGAAGCTCCCTTTAATGTTTTTGTTATACTTAATGAGGATTTTAAACTCCACCTTTTAATTTTCAGGTTAATTGTAACCCAGCGGACACTAGTTACCTTTTGACACTCCTCCAAATTACTTGTTAACAGGAAGACATACACTCAAACAGAAGTCAAGAGGGTCAGGAAGAAAAGCAGTAGCTTCAGGACCAGGAGGATAGAAAAGGTTTCTGGCAAAGGCACTTAGCAAAGCCATTTAGCTAGGTGGCATTGTGTCAATTTTAAAGCTCAAAAAAGTTACTGACAATTTCTGCAATCATTCCCAGAAGCAAAGTATCTTTTCTGCATCATGATTTCCCTCTTTCTAAGCAGACTCAGTAAAACAATGCTGGTTATGATCAGAGAGCTAGAGAAAAGGAAAGTTTGCTCTTTGCATTTAGGATCCTAGTGAAGGTATTCTATATTCTATAGTCTATTCTCAGCATTTTTGGTTTTTAAGTATATATGATTCCAAGCTATTTGGAAAAAGTAATTTTGTCTTAGAATTCCTTAGTCTTATCCACACTAACTAACTAGCTCACATAGAGAGTAGAGAGTAGCAAAGGTGTGACTTTGCTACTACAAAGACAGACTGTTGGTTGTGTAGGGATGTGGATTAGGGAAGTGATAGCTAAGAAGTGGTCTTTAAAAACAGCTTTACAATGATATATTCTTATACAATTTACTTAACCAAAATGGGAATTGATTGAAGATGATTTGAAAGTTCTGAAATTGTGGTGATATTTTCCTATTATGTGAATACTCCCAAAACAACAGAATGGGTGACTAATTCAAATCAGTGAATTGTATGGCATGATCATCAGATCTATAAAGTTGTCATAAAAATATACAAAAGGAAGTAAACTTAGTTCCAGGTATCTTTGTTAATGTCAAATTTGGGTTCCCGATTTTAATACCCGGTAGCCTGGGCAATATTTTGAATAATTTATGTAGTCTTACAAAGCTTCAGTTTTCTTATCTATGAAATAGAGAAATCACAGTAGATATAGATACACAATTACTGTAAGCACTGATTATAATCATGCATGCAAATACGTTTCATCTTACATCTAAAGCCCCAAAAATGCTCAATGTGGATGATTCTTCTTTAAAGTTCAGGAATTATTCACATTTTTCACTCTTACCAGTATTTAATACCAGAACATTCTTATCTCTACAAAAAGGAATCCTGTGCAACCAAGGGCAATGCAGAAAAAGCAAAACTGAAAACATAACAAACCATAATTCAGGACACCAAAGACCCTACATTAATCACCTGGAACCATACCAGCCAAATCTCTCCCCATTCTAAAGCTCAGAGAACCTTGCAGAGGAGGGATGGCAAGATTGTAAGAGCCTAAAGATTGGGAGGACCAATGATATGCAAGATAACTCCACAAAAGTTAAGGCTGCAGTAGCCAGAATTGGACTTTGCCTGACCTGCACAAGGGCTGACATGTTAAAGACCCTCCAAAGTCTACCATGGATCACAAGGGAGAAGTCTCCAGGCATTAGGATCCTTAGAGGCAAGGGATTAACAGTCATAATAGAGTTCCCATATTAATGGGGGGCCCAAGAAAGGGCTCCAGGCTATGTCACTGAGACCTTACCCCTCACTAGGGTGAAGAACTCAGAGGGAAGTTTGGCATTCACGTGAACAAAAGGATGCTCCAGGGGATGGGGGAAAAAGGGGGAAGGCATTGGAAGAGGAGGAGGGAGGAAGGGAATGAAAGGAAGAGGAAAATATGGTAGAGTTCAAGGGGGGAATGGGGAGGAGTGGAGGGAAGGAGAGGACTGAGGTACTGATTGAGCTTGTATGATTGGGAAAAAGGAAGAAAAAAAGAAGAAAAGTAAAAAAAGAAAAAAGAAAGAAAGAAATCGTAATCTCCTAGGATTGAAGTAGAGAAGAATCATGATGCATCTTGCTAGTAGTGACCTTTGGCAATAACAACAGCTGAGCAGTATTAGGTCAAGCAGTAAAACCAGCTGTTTGATCATAATTGTTTTCTTTTTCCTACATTGGAACCCCTTAGGGGAGCATTAGTTTGTAAATCTAGTTGTCTTTAGTCATTGTTATTTTCTTTCTGATTTTGAAGCAACTTTCTCCTCCTTTTTTTTTTTTTTTTGGATCTGGAATAAAACCTAGGACAGCCAAAAAAAAAAAAAAAAAAGGAATTTGGTACTCATTAGCATTCACTTCCCAACCTTGTTTTTCGTTAGTGGTAACTACTATATTTCTATAAATTTAGCTCACTTAAACATTTCATATAGTGGAATACTACATTATATGATCACTGATTTTGTTTTTCCGCTAGCATATTTTGAGAATCTTTTTCTTTCATCAAGTTGCAGCATATAACAGTATTCCACTTTTCACAACTGAAAAATATTCCATTGTAGGACCATGATGTGAATTTCTAACAATAATGCTTCCTTAAACATGTGAATATGTAAATTCTGTGAATATATGTTTTTTTCAGTTTAGTGCAGACATACGAATGGAAATTTGAGCTGTCCACCCGACCGCGCTCCCAGTACTTCATCCCAGGTGAGTTCACCCAGCCCCCCAGGTGGTCCCGTGTCCCAGCTCCTAACACCAACCAGCCTCAGGGACACCCAGGCTGTCTCCCTTTTTGCCTGGCCCAAGCCCCGGGCCCCAGCCCCTTTCTTCCTCCTGCCCGCCTGTCCACCAGACCTTGCTCCCTGTCCTCCATCCCAGGTGAGTTCGCCAAGCTCCCCAGGTGGCCCTGTGTCCCAGCAACACCCAGGATGCCTCTGGTTTTGCTTGGGCCACGCCTGGGACCCAGCCCCTTTCTTCCTCCTGCCCACCTGTCTGCCAAAACTCGCTCCCAATCCTCCATCCCAGGTGAGTTTGCCAAGCCCCCCAGGTGGCCCTGTGTCCCAGCAACACGCAGGCTGCCTCTGGTTTTGCCTGAGCCACGCCCCGGACCCCAGCCCCTTTCTTCCTCCCGCCCACCTGTCTGCCCCACCAGACAGGACTTGGTCACATTCCTCCATCCCTGAAGCTTGGGTGGGCCAGTAAGCCAAGTCCGAGGTCCCAGGTGAAGAATTCTGATATCAACATCAGCCCCTCTGCCTCTCCGGCCCATGGGGGACCCATGCACATGTTCCACGGAAGACACACTGCTACTCAGAATTCACTAGAGTCCAAAGGAAACTCAAGCAAAGTTCTAAGGTCAAAGGCCATACATCTGAAGACCTCTACAATCATCCTATCATATGGGAGAGATTCTTCACATCCAGTCCAAAGATAAGTAAACCTCCTTTTTTTCACCTTACTGTTCCTTTCATGTATTAATCACTGTAGATAAACTTTTCCATACGGCCACCCAAAAACATATACAATTCCAAGGAATACACCACTCACCCTCACATATCACCAAGATACTAAATCGTAAAAGTGCACTACCATACTAATATTCACCCCCTGTCTACTTAACTGATGTACTAACAGCCTAATAGCCACATCTAGGAAATAACAGTAACAAAAGACAAACGTACTCAACTCCGAGGCAAGCACTAGTAATAAATGCCCAAGTGTAGTAATACCAACTAAACCAATTCAGTCAAAAACACACAGAAATTGAAAGGTCCTAAAAGACAAAACAACAATGCCCAAGTCAAAGTGCAGATCCATGAGAAACAAAAGCCAAGAAGACCAATCTCCCACCGAAAGAATTAAACCCATAATGATGGATTCCAACCAGAACAAATTCACAGATACTAGTCAAGAAAGCCTGACAATAAGATAACGACTTTCAAAGTATGATCATTACCATGATTAATACTATGAAAGAGGATATCCGAGAGGAGTTAAAAAACCGCATCAACCACTTTGAACAGGAACACAACAGGCACTTGGAGGAGTTGAGAAAAACAGTTCAAGAAACAAAAATAGGCATAGAGCAGTTAAAACAGTCTCAGGCAGAGTTTAAAATTGAACTAAAAGACAAGTTATCTTCAACCCAAAACTCAACAGAGAGTCTTATTAGCAGAACTAATGAAGCAGAAGATAGAATTTCAGATCTTGAAGACAAAGTGGGAGAATTAACCAGCTCAATGGAAGAGATTGTTAAAGCCACAAAGACACTTGAGAGGAACATTCAAGAGATTTGGGACACCCTGAAGAAGGCTAACATGGGCATTCATGGAAGTCCAGAGCAAGAATCCCAAAATACCACACCTGAGGAAATTTTTCAAATTATCATAAATGAAAACTTCCCTCAACTAAAGAATGAGAGGCCCATCCTAATACAAGAGGCATTTTGCACTCCAAACAGATATGACCATAATAGAAACTCGCCACGCCAAAAAATAATCAAAACACTATACATTCAAGACAAAGAAAAGGTGCTGAGAGCTTCAAGGGGAAAAAAAAAGCAAGTCACTTTTAAAGGTAAACCCATTAAAATTACAAATGACTACTCAATGGAAACAGTAAAAACAAGAGCTTGGAGAGATGTACTTCAAGTATTAAATGAGCAAAAATGCCAACCCATACTGGTAAAACTATCTGTCATGATCGAGGGAGAAAAAAAAATTTTCCAGCACAAAGACAACTTGAAGGGATACATGTCTACCAAACCAGGCCTTCAAAAAATGCTAGAAATGATATTCAAACTTGAAGAAAAAAACAAGCGTATCCAGGAGGACAAAAGGGAAGTATAATACCACCAAAACATAAATGTCAAACAAAACACTTACAAAATCCACTAAACATAAAAAATGTCCAGAATTAAAAATAATTTCTCCATTATAACATTAAATGAAAACGGTATTAACTCACCAATTAAGAGACACAGATTACAAACTGGGATTAAAAACCACAACCCATCAATCTGCTGCCTTCAGGAAACTCATCTCACCACAAAAGATAGGCAGATCCCAAAAATGAAAGGCTGATCCAAAATTATGCAAGCTAATGGAACCAGGAAACAGGCAGGGGTAGCCATTATGCTGTCAGACAAAATGGACTTCAAACCCAATAAAATCATAAGAGACACAGATGGATACTACATTTTAGTCACAGGTACAAATCACCAGGAAGACTTCACAATACTGAACATATATGAACCCAATATGGGCCTCTCCACATTCATTAAGAAAACCCTACAGCATCTAAAGCGAGAAATCAACCCCCAAATGATAATTCTTGGGGATTTCAATACCACCGTCTCAACATGGGATAGATCAACAGGTCAAAAGCTTAACAGAGACACTTTGGAACTTAATTAAATCCTTAAAGATATGGACCTTACAGATCTCTATCGATCTTTTCATCTACACACCAAACAATACACATTTTTCTCAGCAGCTCATGGAACTTTTTCCAAAATAGATCACATATTGGGCCACAAAACGAATCTCCATATATACAGGAAAGTTGAAATTCTAGCTTGTACCCTATCAGACCACCACGGCCTGAAGCTGGACATCCACAACACAAAAAACAAAAGAAAATACACTAACTCCTGGAAACTTAAACCTAGGAAGCTGAATGAGAAATGGATTCAGGAAGAAATTAAAAAGGAAATTCAAGATTTCCTGAAAGTGAACGATAATGAAAATACAACTTACCAAAATCTCTGGGACACAATGAAAGCTTTCCTAAGAGGTAAGTTCATAGCTCTTAATGCCTACATCAAAAAAATGGAAACATCAGAAATAAATAACTTAACAATGCAGCTTAAAGCTTTAGAGAAACTAGAGCAATCCGATTCCAAATGCAGTAGAAGAGAGGAGATTAACAAAATAAGGGGAGAAATATCTGAAATCGAGATTAGGAAAATGATACAGAAAATCAACCAGTCAAAAAGCTGGTTTTTTGAAAAAATCAGTAAGATTGACACACCCCTAGCTAAATTAACCAAAAGCAAGAGAGAGAAAACCCAAAATAACAAAATTAGAAATGAAAATGGAGTTATCGCTACTAATCCCCAAGAAATCCAGAGAATTATAACATCATATTTCAAAAACTTATACTCTGTGAAATTTGACAACACAAAAGAGATGGATGACTTCCTAAGTAAACTTACCTAAATTGAATGAGGAAGTTGTGAATTATTTAAATAGTCCTATAACATTTGAGAAAATTGAGGAAGTAATCTCGAATCTTCCCACCAAAAAATGTCCTGGACCAGATTGATTCAACATAGAGCTCTACCAGACATTTAAGGAGCTTATACCACCAATACTCCTGAAACTGTTCCATCAAATAGCAAAGGAAGGAACACTACCAAATTCCTTCTATGAACTGGGCCAGCCTAATCTCTCCCCATCCTGAAGCTCAGGGAAATTTGCGGAAGAGGGGCGGTAAGATTGTAAGAGCACAAGAATGGAAGGAGTAATGATATGCAAGATACTCCACACAAGTTAGGGCCAAAGCAATCATAATTGGACTTTGCATGCCCTGCGCAATGTCCAACACACTATTGACCCCACAAAGTCTAGCATTTGCTGAAGGCACTAGAATCCTTGGAGGCAAGGAATTGACAGCCACAGTAGTGTTCTTATCTTTAACGGGAACACAGGAAAGGGTTCTGAGAAATGCCACTGGGTCCTTGCACCTCATTGAAGAGGAGGACCCAGAGGAGAGTTTGGCATGCACATTAAAGGATGCTCTGTGGATGGGAAAGGGAGGAAAGGGAGGCACTGGGGGATGGGGAGGAAGGGGGGGTTAGGGGATTGGAAGGAGGGAGGGGACCGGTGTACCTGTTAAGTTTGTATGAGTGGAAATAATAAAAAAAAAGAAAAAGGAAAAAAAGGAATGGAAATTTGAGTCATAGGTTAAATACGTTTGTTATTTTTGAGGAACTGACCAACCATTTTTTTTCCACAGTGAATATACAATTGTACATTCTCATCAACAATATATAAGAGTTTCAGTTTGTCTCCAAACTCACAATTGTTATTACTTTTTATTGCATTCATTCTAATGAGTGTAACATGGCATCTTCTAGTTTCATTTTGCTTTTTTTTAGTGGTTAGAAATATTGATATCATAAAAACGTTATAAAAAAAGAAATATTGCTATCCTTTGCTTATTTATCATTTGCATACCTTTGCAGAATTTTTACCCTTTTTCTCTTATTATTTTTCATGATTGCAAGAATTCTTTATATACTTTAGTAACATAAGCTCTTAAATATATTTTGCTAATATTTTCTTCCATTTAGTCAGTAGTTGTGTTACTTTCTTGATGTTTTCCACCTACTTTTCCTACTCCTTTTATTATTAAGTAGAAAAATAAAACAGCATTGTCCTAAGAAACATCAGTGCTAGGAATTTTTTTTTGTACTTCTTCATCTTGCCTCAATGACTCTGATGAAGAAATTCCACCAGAATGTGACAGCTGGAGAAGTACAAAATCTTAAAAGTGACAGCAGATACAATATCAAATGTCAGCTAAAAAGAAGGATCTCAGGGTACTTATAATGTGTTGTTGAAAATAACCAGCAAAGCTAACAAACCGTGCTTAAAGACATGAGCCCAAATCTTTGAAAGTCTAGAAATTTAAAACAGAAAGGGTCAAACGACAATACTAATGACTCTCCAAATGGTTGGTTTTTGCACTTTTACTTTGTATTATTCCATAAATTAAAATCAATGCAGAAAATGAGTGCATATAATTAAACTGGAATGCTATCCTTTTCAATTAGTGAAGTAATTGAATGCAGTGGCGAATATTAATGCATTTGGTTCTAATTGAATACAGTTACTTTAAGAAGACACCAACGCAAACCACCAAAACCTTGCTTGTTTACAAACAGGAGCAAACTGATTTCCTATCACAGTGTCACAAGTTTGAATATCCCATCAAACAAAATGACAACATTTTTTACCTCCTAAAAAGACATCATTGCAATAATGGAAAAAGAACATTTGGCTCATTATTCATATGAAGACAGGCAGGATTGGTATATTTTCATTCATTCACATCTTCAGACTTGGGTAAAATAAATTCGGTTTTCATCTCTTCCCACGAAACCCATCCCCATCTTTTCCGACTTCACACTTTCTTTTCCAGTCAGTCTCTCTCCTATGTTCTTTTTGCATGTGTGACCCAATGGGTTTCATCTGGAATACCTGTTCTGGCAGCATTAGTTGGGGCATGGTTGACTTCTCAGTGGGTAAATTGTAAATCATTGATTTCTCCTGTCTGGAATTATCCTTAATTAGTCTCTCAGGGACATGTAGTGTTTCTTGAGATCTTCCCTTGTCCACAGTGAAATATTGATAAGCAAGGAATTGTGCAAGTGTTGTGGCAGTGGGCAGAGCTGCAGTGTGTTCATGGGTATGGCAGCCCTGTTACAATCAACAGATACTGTCTGGCAGAATCACATCCCATTCTTATACCTTATATTCTTATGTATCCCTTACTCATGTTTCTTTAAGTCATGGGTTAAAAAGTCCCTCCAATTCTTATACAGAAACTTCACATTAAACAAAGTATATAAACTCTAAACTGTCTGCCAACATAAAGTACTTTTTGAGACAAGTTCTCACTATGTAATGCAGGGTGGACTGGGACTTGCAATTTTCCTGCATCATCCTTCTGAGTGCTGTGAATTCGGGAATGTATTACCACATCCAAATTCAACAAATTTTTCAACCTTTTCCAGAAGAAAACAGTAACAGAGAAATGTTCATCTCCCAAGCACATTTTCCAAATGTACAACAACCATAATTTATATTATTTTTGATTTTTGGAGTTTACTTAAGTGTATTTGCCAACTCTTCAAGGTGCGTGCAAGAGATAATACTGATTATCTGATAGAAATACAGATCATGAAATGATTATTGCTATCAACATAAGTAATGTATCCAACACTTCACATAGTTTCTTTAAAGTTAATAGTTTAATGTAGTACTTAGACATTAAGACTGCATATAAAAATAGATGGTAGCACACTTCAAAATCATGTTTAAACTTCTATGTTAGCATACATTACAACCTTCGAAAGGAAAAAAATCTGTCACTTCAAAAATGGTAAATGTATAAGCTACAGTATTCTATATGAGGTTTTTGGTCTTAAAAATTACATTGTTTTGATCTAGGGGGATGGCTCAGTAGTTAAAGTGTTTATAGAGCCAAAGGACTGGAGTTTGGATATCCCAGATGAATGCCAGGTGGGTGTAAAGCTAAGCATGTAATTTCATACTCCAAAGTCAGAGAGTGAGAATCCCTAGAGCAAGCTGGCTATCTAGATTTGCCATTATGGAATACTCTGGGTTTAGTTTCAGACCCAGACTCAAAAGAATATTAAGTTGGAGAAATAATAAAGAACAATTCTGAATAAGTCTTCTACACTCACTTGCATGCAAATGAATGCACAACTGTGCACACACATGTGAACCCACCTACAAGCAAAATTGCATGCATACATGCATAAACCCCATGAAGTAAAAATGTTCCATAGTCCCTCTATGGAGGCAAATTATTTTTGGTTTAGTCGTGGTGTAAATCTCCAATAAACTAAATCTATATAATAACTTGCTATCCTCCAACATAGAAAATAATACAAAATAAAAACAAAAGCCCATTAGATATTCAAAGTGTGTAATAATTAATATTTTGGATACATCCCACTTATCTGCTCATATTTTTCCATTGTATTTTTTTTGTGGTTAGAAATTGTAGAAGTCTTAGGTTGAGGCTGATGTTTCAAAGATTTATAGGACAAACATGACTTTGTTAACAGTATTTTATGTTTACTATTCTGGAGTTGTCCTGAATCCAGAGTAGATACATCAACTAAAACTCATCTATATTTTTAATACTGTCTTTTAACCTTTCATGTGCTTCCAATACTTTATCTTGTCCATTTTTAGAAATGCCTTGCCATACAGTCTTAGAAAGAGAGATACAGAAAGAGAAAAAGTCAGAGATAACAGAAAAAGCTCGTAGGTGAAAGTCGGAATATAATTTTCATATGCACTTATGCATGTGGAGGACATAGGTCAATGTGTGGTGATTTTCACATTGTTGTCTACCTTATTTTTTGAGGCAGGGTCTCCTCAATGAACCTGAACCTCACAGACAAGACAAAACTAACTGACCTGCCAGATATATTTTTCTCCTGCCACATCTCCCCAGTAATAGAATTACAGGTATGTGCCACTATCCTTTGCTTTTTATATGGGTACTGGGATATGAACTTAGGTTATCATTATTGTTCGGCAAACACTTCTCTCACTGAACCATCTCTCTAGCTCTTGCTTAGAAATGTTTCTTAATCAATGAATGATATTCAAATACTCTGTCGTCTCTGTTCACATTTTTAACATTCACCAATTTTCTATAGGAATTTCTGTTTATACCATGCATTTTCTTTAGTACCAGGGACAGAGGAAAGATATTATCAATTCATTTAGGTAAAATACCACAATAGCTGGCACAGAATATTCATGTGTTTCTTAAAATACTCACATGCAATACGCTGTCCAAGGAAATTATTTTTGAACTTGCTATGTAAGCAAAATAACCCACTGTCCTTTAATTAGTGATAACTAAACTGACCTGTGGATAATTTTCAGTTAACCAAAAAATGTGAGGTTGAAACTTTGACCCCAAGATAAATAGCCTTTCATGTAAGAGCTCCATGTACTCATACATCAATATATCATGAAATCCATCAATTCCAGAAACTCAATTATTTACCAAAATTTTCTAAACATGGTAAACTAATGTGGACAAGATTACCAAATAATTGAATATTTGAATGTCAATTACGAAAAGTTTCAAATCAACAACAATCTAAAGCACAGAAGTACGCTTTTGTCATAAGTCAGATTAAAGAATTTTGTCTGTTTAATGATGACTTTGGATGTTTTAAAGAGAGTCCAATTTGAAGGCTTCAATTTGACAGGAGAGATATGAGAGGATAGAAGGAGACATGTGAAGGGAGGGAAGGGTATCATTTTTCTGTGCACCCATAGTGACCCTTTCAGGGTGACTATGAAGGGAAAATGTGTGAGACTGAAGCTAAGTGGCAAATAAAATTATTGTGTTTAAAGCAAGCATAATATGCATGCCACACTGGACAGATACAAATGTATCATCATAAAATCATGTTTGGTGTGTTCTGTAAGCACTTACAAGGCTTCTGAAAAATACAGTCATTTTCTTCTCCAGTGTCTGTCACTTTTTAAATTGTGAAAAATCTCATTTCAAGAAAAAAATGCAGCCTGACTTCAGGAAATCCATATGTGTGTGTGTGTGTGTGTGTGTGTGTGTGTGTGTGTGTGTGTGTAGATTCCAACTGTCCTGTATTGATTATTCAAATAAGCGTTAAGTCATGCTTTCTGAATAAGCTGCAAAATTTCTTCAAATTATATAAGGTACTTTTTTTTATCCATTTTACAAACAGAAATTGAGGTCCACAGCATTTGTGTAATGTGCAGAGAATTTCTCAAGTAGTATCTATGAGCCAATCATTTAACTAAAGGTTTGCTCTTAGGTGTTCTTATAATAGAAAATTAATTTAAAAATATTAGAAAATTCAATAAATGGCATGATATTTTTAATTTTCAGTAATTTTATTGTCTTGAGTACATCTCCTCCCTATTTGAAACCCACATTCTTACATCAGATGTTCCTCAAGGATAAATGGCACCTCCTTCATTTCTATTTCGTTGACAGTGACTGGTATTGGTATAGAATAGTTATTCAGCACAGGTTTTTTAAATGAAGAAAACATACTTCATCAATACAAATTTAATGAAGCCATTTGAAGAAATTCCTACATTTACATGTTGCCCATTTCCTTGCAATGATAATTGACATTCCAAACTTGAACAGATCAGTGCTAAGGAAAACAAGCATTCTGATAAATAACAAAAAACTCAAACTCTCTGAGAAAAGGTTTCATTACAGATCACATACTATTACTATCAAGTGGCCTCATCAGATCTAATCTGGAAAACACAATTGAAGAAAATATCCAGTGGTTTTAGAACATTGCTCTTCATTTTAAAAACAAGGTACTATTTAGAACACTAAGACCACAAATCATTGCATTCCTCCTTTCTTCTGGCTGTTTAGAAATCAAGTCTGACTGCACATTTTGAAACTTCTATAGGAAAAAGTAGGAAGTGCACCTCAACTTATGGGCACAGGCAAAATTTTAATAGGACTCCAGTTCTACAGGAAGTATGACAAATTGACAAATAGGGTTTTATGAAACTAAAATGGCTCTGGACAGCAAAGTCATAGAAGGTGCTATGTAAGCTGGTAGGGGAAAAAAGAAATCCTCTGTCTCATCTAACTACAGACTATAGTAACTTTAATAGTAGTCTTTCAGACAAGATGTGCCCACTGATGCAATTGTGGTACAACTGTTGAAGGGATTACCAAGTGTTCTGATTCAATGAGGCTTTCTCAATTAGATTCAAAGAGACTTTCTCAATTTATACTTGGCACTGTAAGTCCAATAAAATACCCATGGTTGAAGAGGTCTTAGGCCTCAAGGGTAAACTTACTACTGTTGTTTAAGTAAATTTGATGTCATTTCTTTCTAAGTATTTCTGTTTACAAATAGACAATTTCTACTTCTACTCTTAAACAAAGACACATTTTTTATAATGAAGGGACGGGAAAGCAGAAATGCATGATTGTTCAAGTTGCTGAGAATAGATAATTGTGTGTCTAGCCATACATGGGATATTTATTCTACCTTCTTTAAGGCTGAGGAAATATCACAGAAGAAAGGGTGGTAACATAATAGCAAGAAGGCATGCCTGTGAAATACTGTCTTCTTAATGTAGCACTATAAATGCAAGCATGATCTTAAAGAAGCTATGGCTGCTTTCACTGGGTTTGGCCAAACCAGTGTAATATTCAGTAATCGTGGCTCTGGTGTGGGGGGCATGGCATATAGATCCCTCTCCCTCTTTGTCAAACTATTGACTGTTCAGGGAAGGACAGTCAGTAACTATAATTGTGAATCCATTTAGCTGCCCTGTAGGCTAAAATAAATAGTTTCAAACGCATGATGAATCAGATGACCCTGGTTAAACAGAATGCATTTCAAAACAAAACAAAGCAGAGCAACATTGCTTGTATAGTAATACCTCAATCAGGCAGTATTTACTGAAGATTATTATAATACTTGATTAATTTCAATTGTAAGTTGCTACACTGGCTATTAAAGCCAGTGACATGTTTTAAGAAAGAAATTAGTAGAATATCTGGAGATAATAACGATTTTATTGATAGCTTATGAAAAGTTTTGAAGTATTTCATTGTGATGAGAGTAGTAATCTTGAATGTCATAAGATATGACTCTTCTCTCAAGAAATAAGATGGACTGAAACAAAATATTTAGCATTTGTTTTGGAAGCAAGCTAATCAAGCAGTATAATTAGGGAGAGAAGAGAGGAAAGAAACAGGGAAAGAAAAACAAAGAGACAGACACAGAAAGGAAGGAAGGAAAGAAGAAAAGAGGGGAAGGGAGCAAGAAAAAGGAATAAAAGGTGAAAGGAAGAAAGTGAAAAATCCACTGTACAACAAGTATTTATTAACTGACAGCAATATCCAGGGCTCTTCTAGGATTGTCACTATGATCTTAGGGCTATTGCCAGAAGAAAAACCTTGTGCTGGAAGCATCACACCACTGACCTAGAACAATGATTCTAATACATTTAGGGAAGGTAACCAGGATGATTTAAGCAGAACAGCCAAATTTTGACATTCAAAATCAGTGTAGCAAAATTTTCATGTTCAAATGAGCTTCAAGTCCTTAATTGACTCAGTCACCTTGTGATGTGATAAACAGACACACATACAGTCATTTCTGAAAACACTGCAAAATACAGTGTTGATAATTATCTCTAATGTCTATTTGTAAGCCTATTTCAATCCTTTTTACTAGCTTGTGTCTACAATCAACCTTATTATTAGATATAGTGAATGTCTGTTTAACAGACTGACCTCCCAGAAGTGTTTTAATGATCCCCTAAAATCAAATCTATCCTCATAGAAGAAAAAATCAACCAATGAAACTATGTAATGATTGTTCTCAAGGTCCAGAAGCAGTAAAAAGAAAAATATGCAAGCATCTGTTAGCAAATATAGCAATGTGATCAATAAGAAGTCTAAGAATATTACTACTATAGGACTCATACTCATTTGCTTGCATATATTCTTGTAAGGCAATATATTAAAATGAATAGATACATTTTTATTTCCATAGAAAAAATTGAAATACGTCTAAAGAAAATATCATTTCTGAAGCTTATGAAAAGTAAAGTGAGAAGGTCATTTATTTCATATATCCACATACAGACTCCTACATGCATGTATATCTTATACATGTGGTGCTAATAGCAAGAATCATGAATTCTTTTGAAAATAACAAGGGAGGAAAATAATCTTTAAGAAAAAGGAAGGAGAGAAAAGAAAGGTGAAGTATTTCTAATAGTCAATAACCTATTGTTTAATGTTTTATATTTATAATTACATTTTCTATATTAAACCAAATTCCACTTCATTTTATTTCCATGTTAAAATTCTGGGTTGTAAAGGCCCTCATGTGATACATGAAAAAGGAGTAATAGTGTTACACAAGGGAAAATAATAGAATTGTGACAACTGTTAAATTAAATGAAGAACAAATGTCCTAACATAAGAAAAAATAATCTGAAATTTGTTTAACAGTACCATACTTTTATTGATCAGTCTGGAACCAATTAGGAAACAAAAAAAAATTACCCTTATCTAAAAAGAAACTCCCGAATGAGAATGAATGGGTGTCTAATGTTCATGAGATGTGATCTGTACAGTGGAAGATCGAAACTGGTGGTAATTTGAAGTTTTCTGTCACTGGAAACTATACTGACTTATTAAAAAATTAAGACAGGGAAGTGTTATTTTAGTTTGGACAATTGTTTCTCTTTGGATATTGCTATCCATTTGAAAGCAACCGAACAAATATTTCAAAAAAAAATCTGCACCAAATTAACATGAACAAGTAGCATGAACATTGTAAAAAAGACAAGGAAATGTGAGGGAAGGATCTTGAAAGCATTTTTAATGGCGACTAAATTCCTAAATGTTTCTGTTATCAAAACTTAATAGAGTGTAACCAAAGCACAAAATAACTTGACATAAAAATGCACCTGACAAAAAAGATTTTAATTCCCATCATAATGGAAAGCATAATTAAAAACTGAAATTTAAATTGTTTATAGTTATCTATCATGTAAACAAAGATTACAGTTTGATTATGGCCATTATTAAATTGGAGAAACACTTTAATCTATATTAACAAGAGAATGAATTAGCCTAACTATTTTGTACATTCTTTTTGCTTAGTAATTTTTGTGGCTATGAATTTATCCTCCAGATATATTTTGTACTTTCTGGTAAGCAGGTATCATAGAATGCCCATGTAGCATTTTTGCAAGCATTCCAAACAGCAAATTTCTTAGGAGGGAACTATTTGAATAGATCTTGATACATCCAAATAAAGGAATACTGGATGGTTATTGTAAAGAATAGTAAAGATACATAAATGCTGATATAGAGGCATCTGAAAACATTATTGTATGAAAAAAATCAAGAGACAGAAAAGTGCCAGAAGAAAACATAAACTATTATAGTGGTTTCTAGTAGGCAGTGAGATAGGATGTTAGGAGTGCTGCTTTGTTGGAATGATGGGGCCACTGACTTTTCAGGACATTCTCTTCCTTGCTATTTAAGTATTGTCCTTTTATTGTCTATGGCTTACTTTTTAAATCAACTTATTTAGATACATTTCTTTTTAATGTTTAAACTTCAATCATTTTCACACATTTACAGAATAATTTTAAGTATTACCACAGGTTTAAAAATGACTTCACTATTTCTAAAGAAACATGCCTATTTTAGCAGTCATTCTCCTTTTTTTTTTTTTTTTTTTTTTGCTTGTCCCTCAGCCCCTCAGCTTAACTAATGACATTATTTCTCTTCTGTGGATCAACCTCTTTTTTCAAACTACTTTTTAAACCAGAGAAAATGGCATGTATTTATCATCTACTAATAGCACTTTGAAATACATGCTACTGTTAAATCAATCTAATTAACATGTGTCATTGTGCATGGATATCATCTTATGATGAGAACACTTTACATCCATTTTCTCAGTAGCTTTAAAAATATGCTATATTGTTCACTATAATCATCATTTTGTAAGTAATAGAGCTCTTAGTTTGTACTTACTTACTTTGATTTTTGGTCATTGACCAATATCTCATCAACATAGCTAACTGCTTTAGTCTCTAGTAACCACTATTCTACTCTCATAATGTGTAAGAACAACCTTTTTTAGATTCCACAGAATGAGATCATGAGATGTTTGGCTTTCCATGCCTGGCTTGTTTTGTATCCTTAATATTTTATAGCCATGGAGTAATATATTATGTGGTCTTTGCAATTGGATTATTTCAATTATTATGACGTTTTCAGGCTTAATTTATTTTGTATTATACAACAGATCTCCTTTTTTGATTATCCATTTAACATCAGCCAGACATTTGGGTTACTTTTCCCCTTTGCTATTAGGAGAGGTGCTGCTAAGAGGATAAATTCTCATATACCTGCATTACCTTAACATAATCATCATGACAGTTACTTGCTTGGTGAAATCCTATGTAAGAAAGTAAGGTGGTTAAAACATGGACGTGTAGAATTCTCTATATAGAGTCAGTCATTGCCCCATAAATTGTTAATGAGATGGAAAATTTGAGAACAGTACCAATAAGAAATAAATTTGAACATATTAGTGTTTCATATTAGCTTTAAAAGTTGTTAATTAGATTTATTTATTATTCTATAATCAAGCAACACTTTACTCCATGAAAGTGTAAGTCTTACAAAACATATCTTCAGGCGAGTTTGCTAAATTGAAAACATCTACTTTCATTATATCTTATAGCCATATTGAATTATTATTTAATTTTAGACTCAAGTTTCACTTTCCTAATTTTCTATTCACATTCATGAAAGATAATCCACAATAAATATTTCTTACTGTGTCACATTCTTTTGATTTATTCTATGTGTAAACTTGACTATGCTGCAGTACCAACTCACTATTTTATTGATTCACATTCATCTAGACGTTTCTGTGAATGAATATATTACACGTCACTAAAACTTAAGTCAGCAAGTATCAAGTAAAACTAATTTTTCTCCATAAAGTGGGTGAGTCTCATCTAGTCAGTTGATGGTTTTAAAAGAAAAAATAGTTTCTGCCTAGAAGGCATGTGTGCTGCCAAACTACTCTTAGGCATTTATACTCAATTGTCCTCTTTCTGCAGCTTATAAAAGCAAGTACATATTACAGAGATTTGTCTTTGAGTGTCTCTAAGTGGGTTTGGTACTAGGATCCACCTATTAGGGAGTACATACGGTGCTTAATTTTCCGTGTCTGGGATACTTCACTCAACATAATTGTTTCAAATTCCATAGAGACTGACAGTCACAGTAGTGTTCCTAAGCTTAAGGGGAACACAAGAAAGGGTTCTGAGATATGTGCCTGGGTCCTTGCACCTCATCGGAGAGGAGGACCCAGAGGAGAGTTTGGCATGCACAGTAAAGGATGCTCTGGGGATTGGGGGGGAGGCACTGGGGGATGGGAAGGGAGGGGAGAGGGTAGGGAGGAGGTGGAGGGAGGGAGGGAGGGACCAGCGTACCTGTTAAGTTTGCATGAGCGGAATTAATAATAATAATAATAATAATAATAATAATAATAATAATAATAAAAGCAAGTATGGTGGAGAGACTGTGTGTCACAATTTCAGAAGCTAGTGTCTCCTGACTTTCTTATCCATTTTCTTTCTCTGTTTATTTCTCTCTCTCTCTTTCTCTCTCTCTCTCTCTCTCACACACACACATACATGCATGTGCACACAAGCTCTTTAATATAATACATGGGTAGAAGAAAGGGAGAGAGGAAGAGGGAGGGAATGAAGGAATAAAGGAGAGAGAGAGAGAAAGAAAGAGAATGTTTGTACTAGGGCTTAGTAAACAGACAGATTACCTTCATTATCAGTTTGAATGAACTTGGAATCAACTAAACACACTACTGGCAATGTCTGTGAGGATGTTTCCAGAGGGGTATAACTGAGTAGGGAGTGCTAACCCTAAATGTGAGTGGCATCATTCTATGTTACCAGCTCTTAGAAAGAATAAACAGAGAAAAAGGAAGAAGCCAGTGGAACCACTTGATTAGTCCCTCTTTGTTACTTGATTGTGGATGCATTTGACTATTTGCCTCATATACCTGCAGCTTTGTTTTCCCCACCATGATCTACTATACTCTCAAACCATGAGCCCAAGGAAACACTTCTTCCTTTAAGTTGGTTCTTGTCAGGTGTTTGGTCAAAGTGCTTAGAAATTCAGCTAATGTATACTGTTTTTCTGTAAATCCATGACTAATAAAAGATAAAATGAGTACTAGTATTAGGAAACACTCTACAGAACATCTCAGTCAAGTCTAATGAATACAGACTTGTGAACTTTGAAAAGCAAGGAATTTAAGTAGTATGTATGTATGTATGTATGTATGTATGTATGTATGTATGTATGTATGTAAAGACAGACTATAATGAAAGGGTGGTGATGTAAGAGCCTTCCAGGATGATAATATATCATGAAATTTTTCAAAGTTCATGGGAACAAAGTCACAAAAAAGTTCCTAACTACATGCTTAGAAAAGGCAAAGGGCAAGTAAAACTATAAAATTTTCATTTTAAACATACACAATGTTTTGATAAGCATTCTGTTTCCTAGTTTCTTCAAACTACTTTATAATATAATTATATGGTTCCTGGAGGCTAGTTATAATTGAATTATGGGGTGTCTTATTCACATTGAAGCTGGTGAAAAAAATTGCTCAGCTCTGCTTTGTGGTTCTCTAAACAATTAGTAGAATACTCATGAGGCAGCTTATAATTCAATTATAACTCCCCTCTGGGAACCATATAATTATATATAAAAGACCTAAGCCATCATATGGTCTCCATTTATTTTTTGTTATGAAAGGATTTGTCTAAAGTCTGATATTAAATATGAATAGGTCTAAGTCAATTTGCACCTAAAGGTTTACCCAGATACCAAGATAAAATACTATATTCACCTAGCTAAAAGATGACAAGAGTAAATTTGTTTGCCCAAACAAAAATAATGTGCAATATATACATAGTTTTAGATATATCTATACACATACACATGAAAACACATATGTCACTATCCACATATGCATATGTGAATATTAAATTGCATTATTAAATTGCATATTAAAAGGATTCTCAAAAATTGTACATTTATTCAATATGTACACATTTTTCTTGGTTAAATTGCATATTAAAAGGATTCTTAAAAATTTTACGTGTATTCAATATGTATACACTTTTCTTGGTATTATTTTCTAAAATGGAGTAAGAAAATTATTTATACATCCTTTACATTTTACTAAGCAAAAGTGATCTAGAAATGATTTAAAATGTGTGTGTGTTTTTTGTGTGTATTTGTGTGTGTGTGTGTGTGTGTGTGTGTATGTGTGTGTGTGTGTGTGTGGTAATTTGCATGCATACTGTCAATAGATTCACGACTAAAGGGAAGAAGGGGGTTTTATTATTACTTATGAATCTGGTGACAGTTTGTTGCCCAACTTGACAGAAAAGCTTATATCAACACCAGGAGCCAAAGTAACTGTACACACCATATCTACAGGACTGCTGAGAGAGGGGTAAACCTCACTCACCAGACTGAAAGTCTGCCAAAGCATGCTGAACATTATCAAACTTTAATGAACCAGCTCTCTGAATTTTATCCACCTATGTAGGCAGTGGTCATACTCACTATGGACTCAGTCTTTCCGTACCAATCAGATAATCTCCTGCAGATTTTCTCAAGGCTTAACTATCATTCCTTCACAAATGTGCCCAAAGCTCAACCTTCAGCTGTCAGGTTGACATGTGTATATAACTAGCATAGTGTGTCTAAGTTATATACAAACATTATGAGATTTTATGTAAGTAGTTAGCACATATGCAGAGATTTTTTTAGTTGAGCAAGAACCTGGAAAAAGAAATACATAATATCTACAGTGTATATTCACATTCATAAAATTGTTAATTTTTTAGTATATTTTTAATATTATATGGGCTTACATAGGCCATTTTATGCAGCCATATAATGTTCTTTGAGCTCATTTTCTCCTAACCCACTAGCCTTGCTCTTCTTTTCCTGCCCCTCTTGTTAGTCCTATTTATTTGCCAGACAGTGTCTCTTCCACTTTCACATCATTAGTGCATATAAGATATTCACTCAAATCTTAAGGGAAACTACAATTAAGTAGTGTTAAAATTGATGGCATAAAACTATGACTCAAATCTAAAAAAAAACTAGTGCATTTCAACAATTATTTAATGGTTCAAAAGAGTATGTATTACATATTATGGAAATTCAACATGAAGAAAAATGATCTTATTCCAGTAAAACTTGCTCGCCCTCTGCCTCATTCATTTACTAATTTACCAGATAGTCACAGGGAACTTGCTCTGTAGCTGGCATCATTTTTTTCCTCACTTCCTACTGTCTTTTTAAAACTGCATTTGAGCTCATGAACATGCATACACACACACTTACTTTAAGAGAACACAACTCATTACCTTTTTTTGTAAAGCAATGAATTTCAAAGTGTGTCACTAGATTAATTCTATAAGAATCCCATATATGTCTTCTGTGTTAACACTGTGCTTGGCTACAGAGGGTGGGAAACAAAGGAATAGCCACAACAGACACTATTCAACAAAACATTACAATTTAGCTGAAGAACTAAAGACAGCATACACAGAAACCCAGAAGTTGGAGCCAACAAGTAGTGAATACAGTAAAATGTGCAGATGTAGAGGCAAGTATTGCCAAAGATGAATTCTGTATACTGTACAAATTTTTCTATGACATAGTCTGAGGCTTCAGCATGCTTATCCTAACAATTTAATCTTTCAGTATCTAATCTGTACCTCAAACAATAGAGTTAAAGGTTTAGATCCTAAGCTATGAAGTCAGAATGTAGAATTTCCAGCTCTGACCATAACCATGAAATTTTTGACAAATTACTATACATCTACATGCTTTCATATGTTTAAGTATATGATGGAATAATAAAATATCTCTCAAAGGTTTTCTTTAAAAATTGAAAGCACTATTATTGGATAGGTGTTTTGAATAGGTTCTGACACAAAGTAAGTGCTTAATAATCATTAGCTATCTTAATATTTATTGTCCTTAAAACTTCACTATCACCATCACCATTGTAACAATAGTGACATAGATAAAAGAAAAAATTTCAGAAAACTAAAGCTTGTCTGCAACATGAAATACTTTGAAAATTCTATTTTTAAAGGTGATACTATGAGATAAAAAAATAATTTCATATAACCCAAAAGAGGACTGGATTAGTTAACCCTGAGAATAGCGTGTGAAACATTGAAGCTGCAAAAAATGCAGAAGTGGAAACTCCTTAAGGAACTTGAATTCGAGAAAAATTAAAAATGGATGAATAGCATTGCTTTAAACAGTGATGTGCTAATATTGCCAAACAAATTCTGAATCAATAAGTAGATAGCTCCTGCTTTTCATCTGTCTTCTTTCCAGTCAAAGAAATTTATTTCAGACTAGAAACAATAACATATTTATTAGCAAGGAAAAATGAAGCCAAAGAATCTTGAGGAGACAGTATTAAAAAACATTTATGTTTCCTGGCTCTCATGAAAGATTTTTAAGAATATTGACTTAGCTCTTAGATTGTGAAGCAACTGGCACCAGAAGTCAGTCTAGGCATACTCTGAGTGTTTCTTCTTGACAGATTAGTTTACTTCCTCTTGATGGAGTTTGAATAAATTGATAAGGAAATGAAATGGGTAACTGTGGTTCATATTAGACAAGGCATTTTTCAAAGTACTTCATGATTCATTATTAGATAATTTTAAGTACTGGATTAATTATATTACATAATTAGTTTGATACATAAATGAATGAGTAAACCATCTCAAAGTAAGTGATTCACTTGTCTCAAGGACTTCATTCCTTTGCATGGTTTAACTTTTTAAATCTATTCTGTGGAGAAGAAAACAAAGGTTGAAGATAATACATAACTAATAGAAATATCTAATCTGTTAAATCACATGATCATGAAACCCTAAATTCATGACAAGTTGGAAATATGAACCACATATAACATATTATAATCTCAAAGGAAGCTGTATAAAGTCTGGGCTTCAAATTGAAATATGGAGGTATTGGTTGAAAATTATTGCTGTTTAGAGACTGGCATGATTTGAAATTGAATTGGCCTTTATAGGTTCATGTCTTTGAATCCTTAGCTGATATTAATGTTTGATAAGGTTGTGGTAATTTTGAGAGACTCTACTTCCTCTCAGTTTGTCCTTGCTCTGCTCTGCTTCCAGGTGGCTGAGGTGACCTGAGTTGGTCTCTGCTTTTGTTTCCAACCCATGACTTTTCCTATGTGATTTCTGCTAGCACCCTAAGTCAAATAAATCTCCCCTAAGTTTACTGTGCATGTGTATTATATTACAGCAATAAAAGTAATGTATTTGCAATATAACCATTATTTAACACAATGAGGAAGATGGTATGAGCATAGTCCAAGGGATTTGGAAGATAGACCACATAAAATGACTGATGAATATTTGTTCTGATTCTTGCTATCCATCCTACACCAAACTATTCTGTATCCTGTGCATAGTTGACAACTCCTCATCATCAAATAGCTCTAAGACCAAGTATGTGTGTTAAAAAGATTGTGACAGGGAGAGTTGAAAGGAAAGCCACTTCACATGAAAGTTGTGGAAAGGACTGAAGCAGCAGGAATAGATCAATTACAAAATTTCTAAGCCTTAAAGCCTTTGACTCCCAAAGAAATGGACTTTTGTTTGGATCCTCATATCTCAAGTAAAAATTCCAGATGGGCATGATGGTGGTCTGCAATTATGGCCTTATAAGGCAGAAAATAGGAAATCTCAGAACAAATCAGTAAGGAAGAACAATCCAGAATGATTTTCTATGCCTTCCTTAGGCCTCTAAAGATACATACACTCAAGTGTCTTCACACACACACACACACACACACACACACACACACACACACACACACAAATGCACACATATACAAAGAAAAGTCTTCATGTAAATGTAGGCAAATTGACAGTAAATTCAGAGATATTAGTGAGAACTGGGTAGAAAGTCTGAAGCTCAAACCACAGAAATGCTGTAAGATTAAGAAAATTTTGTGAATAATTTTTGTCTTGATCAGGTTTTGTCTGAAACTCAGATGATTTGACTTTACTTATCCAGTTGTGTTTCTTACTGGCTTCTAGTCCAGAGTCCCTCAGCAATAAGGATGATTATAAGCAGAGCTACTAATGTCAATGAACAGAAACAGAGAATTAGTAGCAATTTTTACTTTCTTCATTGTTGTTACCTTGTTACAATCCTCTAAAGAGCAGACTGCATGGGGTGGGGGAGATATCTTACAGTATTTGAAAGCTCATTGAATCCTGAGAAAGTCAAGCTTATAATAAGAGCTCTCAGTTCATTTTCTCTAGCTCTCAGTTTTATCATCTGAAAAAGAAAGCAGCCATATTAAATGGTCATAGAGGTCACTTTCAGACTGAAAATATAATTCTATCAATATTATGGTGATTTTTGAAGAGTACTTTATGATTTTTCAAAGGCAAAAAAATATGAAAATCATCTATTTCATAGTGAGGGAACTAAATGGGAAAATATTACCATGCTACAAATTTGGTTTAGATAATCCTCAAAATTTTATGCTCAGAGATTAGGACATGCATAGTTTTATTCCCAGTCTTAATTTGTTCCATAAATGTTCATATTTGTTAGCTTTTTTCAACTTAGGTCCATTTTAAAAACTCCTGTTCAGCTTGCTAGAATGTAACACAATCACTTCTTCGTTACCAAACTGTTTACTTTCTAGGCAAATACCAGATGAAGCAAACACGAGCTTCTGTCTAAAATTCAGTTCTTAGAAGTGCAGGACCTATGAGATATCAAAAGAGAAATGATGCTGAGAACTCTACTATTCATTTTCCCAGGCAGGTATTCTTCAAATTCAAATGAGTCCTTCTTATTTTTCTCTCAATTTACATTTAATTAATTTTTAATTATTATTTATTCAATTGTGTGTGTGTGTGTGTGTGTGTGTGTGTGTGTGTGTGTGTGTGTGTGTGTAGAACCACGGGCGAATTCGGGAACCACCACGGACACCTCCACCTCCTCCTTGTTACTCTGCCCCGGGATTCACAGGCTCTGCCCTACCAGGACCAGAAACGCAGGCCGCCCCCGCTTCCGCCCGGCGTCTATACATGGGGTCTAGGATCCGAACTCAGGACCCTCTGCCTGCAAGGCAGAGGCTTAACCCCTGAGCCACCTCTCCAGCCCCTCAATTTACATTTTTAAGCTGAAATGCATCATTTATTTAAAGTCAGAGATACTTGTCATGAAGAAAAAGTAAAAGGTCTAAACATGTATTATTTACTGATATAGGATTTTAAGGCACAAATACTAAATTTTCTGAGATCTTCAAATGTATTTTTCTTCAGAAACAGAAATGGTAACTGAAACCACATTTTACTTCTTGCCATTTGAGAACACTAGTTTGCGGAGAAGCAGAGCAATATCATCCACTCACTCATAATATGCCTAAGAAAAAGGTTAATTTTCTTTAGAATCTAAGTCAAAGCATCTTGGGAGAAATCCAATCTTATCAAAAATTCAATGACAAATCTTCTGAAGTATTTTTGTCTACTTATTCTCAAAGCAATATTAATGCTGAAATAGATTTCCCTTTATTTTATCAGGACCTTTTGTGTAAGAGAAATTTTATTAGAAAGTCCACAGGAAAGAATTTGAAATTCTCTTTGTTGGCAACGAGGGGGTGTATGATTTATCCACTGAAAGTTTTTTCCTTCAAATTTCCCTGTATTTTCAAAAGAATTTATCTTTGCTCATCATTTTTATTTGTTTATCTATTATCTCATTTTTCTGAGCTTATTAGTAACTCATATTCACTAATCAAAGGCAATGTTCTTTCAAAGATGATTGTTGAGGTGAAACAAATTTCTAGCATGGTAGGTCTAGGTTGTGGCTTTCACAGGGATGCTCAAGTTTGAAATAGCTTTTCTAAGCTGATATTTTTTATTTTTGTTTTTTGGTTCAAAGAGTAATTGTTTGTGTTTCAAACTTTTCTCTAGAGAAAAGACTTCAGACTCTCATTCAAACCTCTACACTTTCCTACTTATCTGTCTTATCCTTTGTTGAGAGAAAAAAAGTTGGCTTTGAAATAGCCTGTAAATTTCTAAAATTCCAGAGAAAAGTTGATTCAGAATTGACCTATACTGTTTATGTGACACAAATTTTCAAAGTAAAAGTAAAAACTAACATTCCAGTACCGTGTAATGAAATACATATTATTTTAATTAAAACACTCTCTTCTTTGCATTGTTGAACAAATAAATACAAACTAATAACAAAATACTGAATTGAGAATAATTACAAATGCTACATGATTCCCCAAGAATTACATGCTGCCCTGCAAGAAAGCAGCTAGAATGAAAAGAGATTGGAATTATGGTATGATAATTTTCAGATTTTTCACAAGGAATGAATGGTGCCATTAGTTAATAAAGGACCCTCTTTTGTAACTGCTTAATATTCTGTTCCTTGGTAGAAATGAAAAAAATAGAGCGATTAGCTAGTGAAATTGAGAGTGAATAGAAATGACTTAAAATTATTGATCCTGGAAAGTCAAAGGCTGAGATAAAAAGTGTATGATGAAAGTCTAATGTGCAAGTTTTGTGTTGAATGAAAAAGATCATCACACTTCTGAAAGGTAATGCTAAATGAAATCAAGATTGGAATTTATGAACAATTTTTCAAGTAAGTTAGATGTAGAGGAAAAATATGAAATGTATAGTATTTGATATTACTTTAATATTCTAGATGAGAAGATACATACAAACTAAATGTGACAACAAATATTTAATAGATACATTAGCTATAACAAAAATTATGAAAACATGTGGAGCTTTATTTTTCAATGGAAGAAGGTAAGTATGAGAAAATGTCTAGGAAGATTTGAAAAAAACACAGAAAATACTTGATTTGTGTATTGAAGATTTAATTATGTTAAGTTCACTCTTCTCAGAAATGAAACTAGATTACAGCAGAAGAGGGAAAGTAACTTCACGAAAGACATAAAGGAAGATAACAAAGTATAAGAAAGAAAAAAGTTCAGTATAGGTAGACTATAGCCTCCATGCAAGAAATAAAGGCAAACCTCTTTCTGCAGTAAACAGAAATGAATCTAGAGACCCGTGGTTACAAAAGTTTCTGCCAATGCAAATGGAAGATGGAAGGCTCAGTATTAAACAAGGCATCCCCGAGCACCCTCTCAAGGCTCAGGGACCATCACTTGCGAGGGGGCTAGAAAGATCATAAAAGCCAAAAGGTAGAGGAAGAGTTTGCTAGGAGCCATCTTCTAAGCATGACACAGCTATGGCAATCATGAACTCAACAGAAAATGCAGATACCAGTGCAAGTGCTTGGCCCACGAGAGGCTGGTGCAAGCAATAGAAAGCAATATATGGGTAAAGGGCTCATCGGGTTCTACTACTTACAACTGAACTATTGCCAATGAACAGATTCTGAGAGAGGGAAATGCATATTCCATTGTATACCCATCAGTGAGCTAAACAAGCTTAAATGATCAGTTTTGAACCCACAACTACTCAGATATACACTGGTCAAAAACAGTGGGACATATAACAAAACAGAAATGAATGCAGGTCAGAGATTCATAGGGAATAAGTTGGGCTGGTAGTAGCAGAAGTTTGATGATAAGAGAGGATGTTGTATGGAAACAGTTGGAAAACAAAATACATGTACACATTTGTCGAGGAACAGATTTTATTAATAAAAATAATGAGAATCAAGATCAAAGGGAGGCAGAGTGTCTTTTTCTGATAACTTGTGTATTGCCTTGAGGGCAACAGGGAGACAAGTGGGATTTTAAGGGATGAATATGGTTTTAGTACTGGGTCCACTTTCTGAATAATAAGTCCACTTGTTAAAGTTCAGGGTAATAAATATTAGATCTCCAAAAGGTAGATGATTACTTGTTTTTACATATCTAAAGGACTGTAGATGGAAAAGTATTAGCAGTATTAACCTGATGCGGGACAAAAATGATGTTCATATGAATAAAGCTAACAAGAAGTGCTTTGGTTGGAGTGGCTGCTATTGATATTCTCAAGATAGTGCTCATTACTTAAATGAATATTTTATTTTTTAATATTCTTTTATTTTTCTACTTTTACAAGCATATTGAGCACTCATCCCTACTTCTCTCCATACCCCCTCCCTCCCATTTCCTCCTTTCCCTTCATCAATTCCTCCTACTCTCTCCCACCCTCTGGTCTGTCTGCTTCTATGGATCCTAGGATTTCTTCTGGCTTGTCTGCTCTTGTGGGGGTTCAGGCCTCTATGGCATATCAAGTTGCCTCTCTTTGGGCCACCCTACTTACAAGGACATTTCCCTTCACTGATCCAGGTTTAGACCTCAAGGTTTCCATTGTGTGTTCTTATCTTCTAAATAAATATTTTCAAAGGTACTAAAATACTATATGGATGTATGCACACAAAGGGGGAATTGGGGGCTGGAGAGGTGGCTCAGGGGTTAAGCCTCTGCCTTGCAGGCGGAAGGTCCTGAGTTCAGATCCTAGACCCCACATATAGACGTATAGATGCCAGGCGGAAGCAGGGCAGCCTGCGTTTCTGGTCCTGGTAGGGCGCAGCCTGTGAATCCTGGGGCAGAGTAAACAAGGAGGAGGTGGAGGCGTCCATGGTGGTTCTGGAATTCGTCCGTGGTTCTACCACACACACACCGCACACACACACACACACAATTGAATAAATAATAAAAAATATTTTAAAAACAAACAAAAAAACAAATAAAAGGGGAGGAATTGGATTAGGCAAGCATATTTGTCTATTTTATTTGTTTATTTTTTAATTTTTTTATTTATTCAATTGTGCGTGTATGCATGTGTATGTATGTGTGTGTGTGTGTACATGTATGTATGTGTGTGGAGAACCACGGATGAATTCGGGAACCACAATGGAAGCCTCCACCTCCTTGTTTACTCTGCCCAGGGATTCACAGGCTCCGCCCTACCAGGACCAGAAATGCAGGCTGCCCCTGCTTCTGCCTGGCGTCTATACATGGGCCTGGGATCAGAACTTGGGACCTTCTGCCTGCAAGGTAGAGGCTTAACCCCATTCTTCCATAAATAGCTCACCAAATAAATATATCTCCTGTTTAGTATTTTCATCATAAACAATTTAACATTTTTCACCATTTGGCATATTACATATTTTACTTTCCTGTGCTTTCTGGGAAGTGATGCTGATTTTCAGTGGGATTTGTATTCCAGTGAAGGTACAGAGCAGTGGCAAGAGAACCTCGGATTGGAGTAGTTATAGGTTTTGCTATGTAGGATAGTTTCAGAGGCTTAATGGGAACCCAGGGCTGGAAGAGATCGGGAGGGGGAAAACTGGGGCCAGTCTAGGCAGTGCACAGAGTTCAGTGAATGACATGTGGTACAAAGGCGACCTCTACATCATCACTGCTATCCTCATTGTAGTATAGCACTTGGATATCACAATGGAGCCAACCTGCATTGCCAACAAAATTTCACATCCAAAGTTTAACAGATTACATCACCACAAAACAACCAGATCTCCCACTAATTAGGTTTTTATGTAAAGTAAAACCTTAATTAACTGGAGCTCAACTAATGAAACATTTTATTTCATGTTTTATTCTCAACTTTTATGAGAAAAAGAGGGGCTGGAGAGGTGGCTCAGGGGTTAAGTCTCTGCCTTGCAGGCAGAAGGTCCTGAGTTCGGATCCCAGATCCCACGTATAGACGCCAGGCGGAAGCAGGGACGGACTGCGCTTCTGGTCCTGGTAGGGCGGAGCCTGTGAATCCCGGGGCAAAAGGAGGTGGAAGCGTCCATGGTGGTTCCCGATTCGTCCCTGGTTCTACACACACACATACACACATGCGTGCACACATACATACACACACACGCACAATTGAATAAATAATAATAATAAAAATAATTAAAAAAGAGAAATCTTGTAGCTAAGCAAGCATATAGCTTTTATATACCAAGAGAAAAACAAATTCATCTTCCAAGAAATAATCTGGTGTCATAAAAATTAATCTTAAATATATTATTTGCCTACAAAATAAGAACTGATTTCAAAACTAAGAACTACAGACTTTAAAAACACAATATATATATGATAGTAAAATAAAATTATCCTCATTGAACTGTACTTACTAAAGATATAAGATGATCACTCTGGCTTTATACATTTCAACTGCAAAGAACAAAATGAAGGAGAACTGTGCCATTTAATTTTAAAAAACGTCCATTAATATCCCCTTCCCTAAGCATGATAGTAATTATAACTTTTATTTTGATATAAAGGAAAATAAATGTTTTTGTTCTTTATGATTATTGCTGATCTGATACCTAGATATTTATAAATATTTTTGTGCATTAACACAAAAAAAGTTGCTATCACTAACCCACTTTCCATTTCAAATTTTCTAGTTTTGTATTCATGTTCAGCTCTGAAACCATATGAATGAGATACAAATTTTAAAATATGATGGATTTATGTGCATTTATCTTAATAAACTGAAATATTAAAACTAAAATTTATTTTAAAGATCAGCCCTTTTGTTCTGCCTGCCCATTTGCCCGCCCACCTGCCCCCACAACCAGGTTAGGACTTGCTTCCAGTCCTCCATCCCAGGTGAGTTACCCAGTCCCCAGGTCACCCCATGTCTCAGCTCCCCGTACCAGCCAGCCCCGGCAACATCCAGGCTGCCTCTAGTTTGCCTGGGCCACGCCCCATGCCCCAGCCACTTTGTTCCTCTCGCCTGACCAGGTCCTCCATCCCTGGAGCCTAGGTGGGCCACTAAGCCAGCTCCCAGGTCCCAAGGGAACAGTTCTGCCATCACCATCAGCCCCTCTGCCCGGCTGACCCATGAGGAACCCTCACTCGTGGTCCATGGAGGACATACTGCTACTCAAAATTCAACAGAATCCAAAGAAAACCCAAGCAAAGCTCTAAGGGGCAAAGGCCATACACCTGAAGTCCTCTAAAATCATCCTATCACATGGGAGAGATTCTTCACATCCAGCCCACAGATAAGTAAACCTCTTTTTTTTTTTTACCATATTGCTCTTTTTTAGTATTAATCACTATAGATTAACTTTTCCATACACCCATCCCCAAAATATATACAACTCCAGGAATTATACCACTCACCCTCATATATCACCAAGATACTAAATTGTAAAAGTGCACTACCATACTAATATAAACCCCCTGTCTACTTAACCTGACTGAACTGATGTACTGACAGCCTAATAGCCTCATCTAGGAAATAATAATAACAAAAGACAAACGTACCCAACTCCAAGGCAAGCACTAGTAATAACTGTCCAAGAATAGTAATACCAACTAAATCAGTTCAGTCAAAAATGCACAAAAACTGAAAGGTCTTAAGAGAAAAAACAATGCCCAAGTCAAAGTGCAGATCCATGAGAAACAAAACCTAAGAAGACCAATCTCCCACCGAAAGAATTAACCAACCAGAACAAATTCACAGATAATAGTCAAGAAAGACAGACAATAAGATAACGACTTTCAAAGTATGATCATTACCATGATTAATACTATGAAAGTGGAAATCTGGGAGGAGTTAAACAACCACATCAACCACTTTGAACAGGAACACAACAGACACTTGGAGGAATTGAAAGAAACAGTTCAAGAAACAAAAATAGACATAGAGGAGTTAAAACATTCTCAGGCAGAGTTTATAATCGAACTAAAACACAAGTTATCTTCAACCCAAAACTCAACAGAGAGTCTTATTAGCAGAACTAATGAAGCAGAAAATAGAATTTCAGATCTTGACGACAAAGTGGGAGAATTAACCAACTCAATGGAAGAGGTTCTCAAAGTCAAAAAGATACTTGAGAGGAATATTCAAGAGATATGGGACACCCTGAAGAAGCTTAACATGGGAATTCATGGAAGTCCAGAGCAAGAATCCCAAAATACCACACCTGAGGAAATTTTTCAAATTATCATAAATGAAAACTTCCCTCAACTAAAGAATGAGAGGCCCATCCTAATACAAGAGGCATTCCACACCCCAAAAAGATATGACCAAAACAGAAAATTGCCACGGCAAATAATAATCAAAACACTACACATTCAAGACAAAGAAAAGGTGCTGAGAGCTTTAAGGGAAAAAAAAAACAAGACACTTTTAATGCTAAACCTACTAAAATAACAAATGACAACTCAATGGAAACAGTAAAAACAAGAAGAGCTTGGAGAGACGTACTTCAAGTATTAAATGAGCAAAAATCCCAACCCATACTGATATACCTGGCAAAACTATCTGTCATGATTGAGGGAGAAAGAAAAATTTTCCAGCACAAAGACAACTTGAAGGGATACATGGCTACCAAACCAGGCCTTCAAAAAATGCTAGAAATGATACTCAAGCTTGAAGAAAAAAAACAAGCATATCCGGGAGGACAGAAGGGAGGAATAAAACCAACAAAATCTAAATGTCAAACAATGCACTTACAAAAGAAACTAAACATAAAAAATTTCTGGAATTAAAAATAATTTCTCCATTATAATATTAAATGTCAATGGTATTAACTCACCAATCAAGAGACACAGATTACAAACTTGGATTAAAAAGCACAACCCATAAATCTGCTGCCTTCGGGAAACTCATCTTACAGGAAAAGATGGGCACATCCTAAAAATAAAAAGCGGTCAAAACTTCTACAAGCCAATGGAACCAGGAAACAGACACAGGTAACCATTATGCTGTCAGACAAAGTGGACTTCAAATCAACAAAAATCATAAGAGACACAGATGGATAATACATTTTAGTCACAGGTACAATTCACCAGGAAGACTTCACAATACTGAACATATAAGCACCCAATAGGGGTCCTCCACATTCATTAAGCAAACCCAACAGTGAATAAAGGGAGAAATCAACTCCCAAACAAAAATTCTTTGGGATTTCAACACTTCCCTCTCAACATGGGATAGATCAACAGGCCAAAAGCTTAACAGAGACACTTTGGAACTCAACCAAACCTTTAAACAAATGGATCTTACAGATCTCTATCAAACTTTTCATCCACGCACCAAAGAATACACATTTTTCACAGGAGCACACGGAACTTTCTCTAAAATAGATCACATATTGGGCCACATTACGAATCTCCACATATACAGGAAAGTTGAAATTCTAGCTTATACCCTATCAGACCACCATGGTCTAAAGCTTGACATCCAAAACAACAGAAACAACAGAAAATACACTAACTCCTGGAAATGTAAAACTATGATGCTGAATGAGAACTGGATTTGGGAAGAAATTAAAAAGGAAATTCAAGATTTCCTGAAAGTGAACGATAATGAAAATACAACTTATCAAAATCTTTGGACACCATGAAAGCTGTCCTAAAATTCATAGCTCTTAATGCCTACATCAAAAAAATGGAAACATCACAAATAAATAACTTAACAATAGAGCTTAAAGCTTTAGAGACACTAGAGCAATCTGATCCCAAAAGCAGTAGAAGAGAGGAGATTACCAAAATAACGGAAGAAATCCGAAATCGAGATTAGGAAAACAATACAGAGACTCAACCAGTCAAAAAGCTGGTTCTTTAAAAAAACAGTAAGATTGATACACCCTTAGCTGAATTAACCAAAAGCAAGAGAAAAAAAGGCAAATTAACAAAATTAGAAATGAAAATGAAGTTATCACTACTGATACCCAAGAAATATAGAGTTGTATAACTCCGTATTTCAAAAACTTATATTCTGTGAAATTTGACAACACAAAAGAAATAAAAGAATTCTTAAGTAAACACAACTTACCTAAATTGAATTAGGAAGTTGTGAATTATTTAAATAGTCCTACAATATATGAGGAAATCGATGAAGTAATTTCGAGTCTTCCTACCAAAAAATGTCCTGGACTAGATGGATTCAGCACAGAGTTCTACCAGACATTTAAGGAGCTAATAATACCAATACTCCTTAAACTGTTCCTCAAATAGCAAAGGAAGGAACACTACCAGATTCTTTTTATGAAGCTAATATCGTCTTAATCTCAAAACCTAATAAAGATACACTTAAAAAAGAAAACTATAGGCCAGTCTCTTTGATGAACACAGATGCAAACATTCTCAACAAAGTCTTAGCAAATCAGATTCGAAAACATATCAAAAAGAACATCCATAGGGATCAAGTAGGCTTTATCCCAGATACACAAGGTTGGATCAACATATGCAAATCAGTAAACGTAATCCACCATATAAACCAGTCTAAAATCCAAGACTGAAAAAAAAATAAATAAATAAATAAAAAAAATAAAATAAAATCCAAGACTGCATGATACGCTCGATAAAGGCAGAAAAAGCTTTTGAAAAGATCCAACAGCTTTTTTTTTAATAGTTTTTATTCATTTTTATTCAATCGTGCATGTGTGCGTGTGTGTATATATGTGTGTGTATGTATGTGTGTGTGAGAACCACGGGTGAATTCGGGAACCACCATGGTCGCTCCACCTCCTCCTTGTTTACTCTACCCCAGGATTCACAGGCTCCGCCCTACCAGGACCAGAAACGCAGGCCGCCTCTGCTTCCACCCGACATCTATACATGGGGTCTAAGATCCAAACTCAGGGCCTTCCACCTGCAAGGCTGAGGCTTAACCCCTGAGCCACCTCTCCAGCCCCCCAACAGCTTTTTATGATCAAAACACTAGAAACAGTTGGAATGGAAGGAATATTTGTCAATATAATAAAAGATGTATACAATAAGCAAACAGCAAGGATTATATTCAGTGGGGAAAAACTCGAAGGATTCCTGCTTTGATCAGGAACTAGACAAGGCTGTCCACTTTCATCATTTCTATTCAATATTGTACTCAAAGTCTTAGCCAAAGCCATAAGACAAAAAAGGGAGATAAAAGTGATTCAAATCAGCAGCAAAGAAGTCAAGTTATCTCTATTTGCAGATAACATGATCTTATATCTGAATGATTCCAAAAACTCCACCAGGAAACTCCTGGAACTAATACAGAAGTTCAGCAGGGTAGTAGGATACAAAACAAACATACAAAAATCAGTGCCCTTCTTATATACACAGAGTGAACGAAGTGAAAATGCCTTGAGAGAAACAATCCGATTTACTGCAGCCCCTAAAAATATGAAATACTTTGGTATTCCTTGGTATAAACCTAACCAAGGAGGTAAGTGACCTTTACAATGAAAACTTTAAAACCCTAAAGAAAGAAATTATAGAAGACACTAGAAGGTGTAAAGACCTGCCATGTTCCTGAATTGGAAGAATCAATATCATAAAAATGACCATCCTACAAAAGGCAATGTTATACCAATTAAGATCCCAAAGCAATTCTTTAAAGAAGTTGACCAAACAATATCAAAGTTCATATGGAGGCACAAAATACCCAGGATAGCAAAAACAATCCTGAGTAACAAAAACACTGCTGGAGTTATCATCATACCAAACCTTAGTCTATACTACAAATACATAGTTATAAAAACAGCCTGGTACTGGCTCCAAAATAGACACACGGATCAATGGATAAGGGTTGAAGACTCAGATATAAGCCCACACAACTACAGCCATTTGATCTTTGACAATAGGGCCCAAAAAAATCCAATGGAAAAAGAACAGCATCTTCAACAAAAGGTGCTGACAAAACTGGATCTCCACATGCAGAAGATTAAAGTTGGACCCGTACTTGTCACCATGTACAAGACTTACTTCCAAATGGATCAAGGACCTCAATATAAGGCCAGAGACTATAAAAACCTTAGTTGAAAGGGTAATGAACTCCCTGAAGCTAACTGGACTAGGCCAACAATTCCTAATCAGAAATGCAATAGCACAGTCAAATCAACCAACACTCAACAGATGGGATCTTATGAAATTAAAGAGCTTCTGTTCAGATAAAGAGATTGTAACTTGAGCACAAAGGCAACCCACAGAATGGGAGAAAATCTTCACTAACCATATATCTGATAGAGCTCTATTATCCAGAGTACACAAAGAACTTAGAACTCTAACACCAAGGAAACAAATGGCCCAATTAAAAAATGGACCTCAGAACTTAAAAGAAATTTTACTAAGGACAAAATTAAAATGTTTAACAAATACCTTTAAAAATTCTCCACATCCTTAGACATCAGGGAAATGCAAATCAAAACCTCCCTGAGATATCGTCTCACCCTGGTCAAGATGGCAAAAAACCACAAATGCTGGAGAGGATGTGGAGAGAGGGGAACTCTCTTACATTGCTGGTGGGAATGCAGGCTCATACAACCACTCTGGCGAGCCATCTGTCGATTCTTTTTTTTTTATTTCCACTCATAGAAACTGGTACCCTTCCTCCCTCCAACCTCCCACTGCCCTGTGCCCCCCTCACCTCACCTCTCCCTCCCCATCCCCCAGTGCCTCCCCCTCCCATCCCCGGAGCATCCTTTAATATGCATGCCAAACTCTCCTCTGGGTCCTCCTCTCCGATGAGGTGCAAGGACCCAGTGGCATTTCTCAGAACCTTTTCCTGTGTTCCCCTTAAGCATAGGAACATTACTGTGGCTGTCAATCCCTTGCCTCCAAGGATCCTAGTGCCTTTAGCAAATGCTAGACTTTGTGGGGTCAATAGTGGACATTGTGCAAGGCAAGCAAAGTCCAATTATGATTGCTTCAGCCCTAACTTGTGTGGAGTATCTTGCATATCATTGCTCCTCCCATCCTTGTGCTCTTACAATCTTACGCCCTCTCTTCTGCAAATTTCCCTGAGCTTCAGGATGGGGAGAGGTTAGGCTAGCTTAGTTCCATGTGGTAGATATAGAGTCTCTGAAGTTCTGGATTATGGTTTGTTGATTTTTTTTTTCAGTTTTGCTGCTCCTGCAATGCCCTTCACTCCATCCTGTTGGGTATTGGATATCACCCCTTGGCCAGAGATAAAAAGCTGTTAAACTAGAGTCTTGTTATAAGAGTATATTCAAAAGTAGATGTAATAAAAGTAGGAAACCACTGTGAGGGAGGGGTCAATCACCCATTTGCAAAATGGTTACTTTTTCTCTACCAGACTATATGCCCTCCCCTTGTGGTGAGATCATAACCCATCAGTTGTAAATAATCAGGAAGGAAAGTCTATGAACTTAACCAGATGTCTCATTACTTACTTGCAGTCCTTAATGGTGGCCTGTTTTCTCTGCTGCAACATGGTCTGCTCTCTCCTTGTTTCTGGTGTGGCCCTCCTACCCCATCCCTCCTGTTCATAATCTTTGCAATTACTGTAGGTATTACAGAGATTTATTCTTGAGTGTCTCTAAGTGGGTTTGGTATTAGGATCCACCTATTAGGGAGTACATACGACACTTAATATTCTATGTCTGGGATACTTCACTCAATATAATTGTTTTTAATTCCATCCATTTCCCGGCAAATTGCATTAAATCATCATTTTTGATGGTTGAGTAGTATTCCATTGTATATATATACCACTTTTCCTTATCCACTCGTCAACTGTTGGACATTTGGGTTGATTCCATGACTTTGCTATTGTAAACAGTGCTGCTATAAACATGGTCGTGCTTGTGCTATCGAGCTGAATTTTTGTTGTATGGGGAGTTATTTCCAAAAGTGGAATATCTGGGTCTTGTGGCATGCCACTTTTGGGAACCCCCCCATACAGCAATTAAAGAAATTAAAGATTGAAATACCATATGACTCTGCTATCCCACTTTTGGGAATAACCCCCCATGTAGCAGAGGTTTGCCTCGATAGCACAAGCTCGACCATGTTCATAGCAGCACTGTGACATTCTTTCTTAAAGAAAGCCCCTCCTCTTAAATATTCCCAAACATGAACACCAGCTAAGAATTCAAACACATGAGTCTCTGCGGAATAAGCATACTCAAACCATGATATTTTGACCTTTGGTTTACATAGGTTCACAGCCACCTCATGATGCAATTCTTTTTTATTTTATTTTTTTCCACTTTTACAAACATATTAAGTATTCATCCCAGCTTCCCTCCCTCCTGTCTCCCTCCCATCCTCTCCTTTCCCTTTACCATTCCCTGCCACTCCTTCCACCCTTTCCATCTGTATGCTTGTGTAGACCCTAGGGTTCACTCTGGCTTGTCTCCTTCTGTGTGGGCTCAGACCTCCATGATATATCAAGATACCTCTCTTCAGGCCACCCCACTGAAATGTGCATTCTTATTCAGTCCAAATTTAAAAGTTTTCAAGAGAGTTGATGAGTGGATAAGGAAAATGTGGTACATTTATACAATGGAAAACTACTCAGACATCAAAAAAGATGAATTAATGAAATCTGCCAGGAAATGGATGGAATTAGAAACAATTATATTATATTGAGTGAAGTATCCCAAACACAGATAATTAAGCATCATATGTACTCCCTAGAAGGTGGATCCTAATACCAAACCCACTTAGTGATATATTCAAAGATAAATCTCTGTAATACCTACAGTATTTGCAAAGATTATAAACAGGAGGGAAGGGAAAGGAGGGGCTCCCACAGAAATAAGGAGAGAAGGGATTATGCTACAGTAGAGAAAATAGGTCACAATCAAGTATTGCAAGTAAGTAGTGAGACATCTGGTTAAGCTCATTCTCACATTCCTTCCTGGTCACTTGCAACTGAGGGTTGGATCTCACCAATCATGGAGGGTATAGAGTCTGGCAGATAGATGGTAACCATCCTGCAAATGGGAGATTGACCCCCCACTGCTGTCTCCTACTCCTATTCCATCTAGCTTTGAATCTCCTCTTATAGTAAGATTCTATTTAAACAGCCTTTTATCTTTGGTTAGGAGGCAACCTCCAATACCAATCAGGATGTAGCCAAAGGTGGGGCAGGAACAGCAAAACTGAAAACAGTAACAAACCATTATTCTGAACACCTGAGACTCTATATTAATCACCTGGAACCAGACCAGCCAAATCTCTTCCCATCCTAAAGCTCAGGGAAACTTGTGGAAGAGGGAGTGGCAAGATCGTAAGAGCCTAAAGATGGGGAGGACCAACGATATGCAAGATACTCCACACAAGTTAGGGCCTCAGTAGCCATAATCGGACTTTGCATGACCTGCACAATGACTGACATGTCAAGGACCCCCCAAAGTCTATCATGGATCACAGGCACTAGGATCCTTAGAGGCAAGGGATTAACAGTCATAATAGAGTTCCCATACTAAAGGGGAGTCCAAAAAAAGGCTCTGGGCTATGCCACTGATTCCTTACACCTCACTAAAGTGGAGGACGCAAAGGGAAGTTTGACATTCACACTAAAGGATGCTCCAAAGAATGGGAGGGGGAAAGGGGGAGACTCTGGGAGAAGGGGAGACAGGGGGTGAAGGGAAGGGGAAAGAGGAAAGGGTGCAAGGGGGACTGGGGAGGGTTGGAGGGAGGGAGGGGACTGGGGTACTTATTAAGCTTGTATGATTGGGGAAAAATAAATAAATATAAAAGAGTTTTCATAGACTATAGCAGTCCCAACATGGTTTAAAAGTCTGAAATCTGAAACCTCTCTAGATTCAAGGAAATCTCTTTTTTTTGTGACCTTCTAAAAAAAATCTAAAAGCAAGTTACATAATTCAACCATATGGAGCAAAGTAATCAATACTATTCCAAAAAGAAAGAATGGGGGGCATAATTATAAGTGACTGGAGCATAAGACTAAAAACTTCAGGGCAAACTCCAAATTTTACAACTCTAAATCTATATTATGAACCTCCTACTGAGAGTATCTCAGTTGCAAAGGACTTTATTTCTGTTGCTTCAGTACATCACTCTCTTGAACTGACTCTTCCAATGGCACATAGATCTCCTTGGCAGGTGTCTCATGTTGGGTTTTAAGGACATAGCTAACATGTAGCCAAATTTCTTGCCAAAGTGTCAGTCAAATTGCCTCTGGTATAATTTCCAATGAAGTTTTTGGAACACCATTGTAATGGCTACTCTTAAGTGCTGCTTTGAGAGAACACCCAAAGTCAATCAACTTAAGGGAGAAAAGGGCATCTCAGAGCCACAGAGAGTCTCTCTTCAAATCTTCTATTCTGTGGTTCCTTTTATCTGGTCCACTACTGAGAGCTTCCAATCAGATCTAGGGCTGGACTTTGTATTGTAATATACTGATCCAGACAATCTCTTCAAGTGATCTGACAGCTGATCCTAGTTAATGCCACGTGTGGTCAATTGGACACCCAATATTAACTATCACAACCATAAATTGGACCATCTTGGCCTTGGATGGCCTCTGTTTCAGTATTATTGTCTTCTGAGCTCTCACTAGAATGTCCCATTATGTTCCATGTCCAGGACTTGGTGTCTTTCCTAGACAAAAGTTCCAAAGTTCTTTACATTTCTCCCACAAAACAGTTCTGAAAGGAAAGCAGCCACATCACAGAAATGGTTACTTTTGGCAACAAATTCTCTCTGTTCTACAGCAATACTTCACTTGAGTATCAAAATCACATAGTATCAATGCACATCCCACTCCTAGGACCAAATTTGATTGTAATCACCCTTCTTTTTGCTATGAGATATATTCATGCACAAGCAAATTAGGGTAAGAGGGATCATTTATTTGGTTTATAATTCCAGAAGGACATATTTATGAAGGCGCAAATGGAAGTAGAAGGTTTCGTCATGAGACAGAGAGCAAGAGGAAGCAGAGTCAGTCTATCAAACCTTAAGGCCTGTGCTCTATGACATGCCTTCCTCCAGCAAGGGTCTACCTTTGTAAGGAATCATTAAAAGAAGCATTAACACTGGCTAAGAATTCAAATACACAAGCCTGTGGTGGATAACTCCTATTCAAATCAAATAAGCTATTAAATAGCCAATAGCATTTATTGTATTTACATTGATTTCTTAGAGTCAAGGTTATTCTTTATGACCTATAGTAAGCTACATAATTTAGTGTAAGGATTACATTTTTAGTATTTTCCTGCAGTGTCTATAAAACTCCAACAGTTGAAGCTCCATAAAGGTTTAGAGTACCTTCACTCCCCAAAAATTGTCCTTTATCAATTATTGTTCCAGAAATAAATATATATATATATTCATTACAGAATATGCTACAGTACTTTAACTCTTCACACTTTAGCTGAAAGTGATATAGTTCTATCAATTTTAAAGTAAGTATGTTATAAATTGTCTTCCCAATTTGACTAAAGTACAATAAAGGGAAAAATGCTGTTGTTCTATTTTTGATCCTATGTTGACAAACATACTAAAGAAATAAATCAATTTCTAGTAAGTACTTCTTCCAGCATTTGAAGAATCATCATGGAATCATTCACAGTCAAACACAGACTGAAGTCTGTGTTTCGTTGTATGGTTTGAGGCTTCATGCCTTTGAAAGTATTGATTTCTAGTCTAGGCCTCTAATTGTTTTCACCAACTTGGTCTGTGAAATTTTCTCCTTTATGGCTAAAACATTTTGCTCTTTGTTGACAATTTTATGCACATATGCAATCCACCCTGATTACTTCCCTGTCTTCTTTCTTTCTTGCCTTTTCTAGACATAAAAGAAAATATAACTGTTCCTTCCCACTCATAAATAATCTTTTCAATATACTTACTCAATTTCTCCTTCACTTAGTAGTTTCAACATTCAATCATTTCCTTTGATCCTAATGATATGTCTTCCAAGTACTCTAATCACCTTCTTTCATTCATTTCATTAGCCCAAAATAGTTCTCTGTCCTTGTGGATAATAAGTGCTCAATATATTTTACTTCTATTTTGCTTTTGTATAACTCCTTCATTTATGATATAAGTTACTCTGTTGGATTCCCTGACTTGGGAGTATCCTATATGACCCCTCTTACTTTATCAAAATGTTTTACTATATATTTTCATTGTCATCTTCTACTATTTTTTAAAAAAGATAAGGCACAGTTATGAGTTGTGGACATTAAATGCTGTCATATTTCAAAGGCAATGGAGCATTTCCTCATTAATTGATAGATAAATGGCCATAAAATTTGATAAGCCGTAAAATAAATAAAAAATCTGGAATTTCCCCCTATATACATCAAGGAAATTATTTAAACAACTGTTTTATTTTTAAAGAGCACCTTACCTTACATATAGTATTGTAAGTACCTTAAGTAGCATGTTAATTTCAAAATGTTGTAACATTTATACAGTTAATAATAGTTCTTGTTGCCATGGAACTTTTACTGAATTCTCTAGTTTTTTGGGTTGATTTTTCACCAATTAAACCCTTAACTCTCTTTCATTAACAGATTTTCATATGAATGTAATTATTTAGATGAGGATATTGAAAATATTTCCTAATTTGCAAATGTTATTTCAATTGGAATAAAGCAAAGAATGAAAGCACCATTATCAAAACCTTAAAGATAAAATATGATTCAGGTGACTGAATCAATACCAGGCAAAATGTATTCTCATTTTCAAGAACACTTGGGATTAAAAAAAAAAAGAATGTTCACAGATCCTCCAATCTAACATCACCCTGATTCAAAACATTATAAACCTCCACCCAATAAATGCTCTATAGGGAACAAGGAGAGTATGGCTCCTATGAAATTATTTCCCCTGAAGAAAATAGAACTAGAAGATTATTAGTGGTTTAATAATCTGCCAAGTCTGTAACTATAAATCAAATGCAATAATCTTGTTTGTGTCCAAGATACTCATTACAGTATATCTGGACTTGAACCAGCAGTATTGATTATTCTCTTTCTGTTCTGGATGACTGCTTTCGAGTAGTACTTACTAATTAAAATGTGATAGAAACAGATGGTCAAAGACCATGTTTTCATATTTGGATTATTCTCATTGAATGGAAAGTCATAAATGAATTATTATTATTTTTACCTATGCAGGAAAAAAGTGAAAACTTGGAGCATGATGACAAAGGATGCTATAAAGTACTATGTTGCCAGTGACTATGGAATTTGAAGGAAATGATCAAATCCTGTGACTCTGGAGGCAGAGGTATCAGTCTGGCAGGGGAATAGGCAGAGCAGGATATCTTTCACAAAGAGGCTCCAGATTTTATCTTGGCCTGCCCAAACATGGTTTCTGTATTCCAAACTCTTACATGGTTAGTAAGAGGCAAAATTCAAATGTGAGCCCACTTCAGATATTTTAATCAGAAAATCCAATTTTAACATTTTTTCCAAAAGATGAAGCATTATAGTGTTTGCTGTTAGAAAACGAACAGTATCATGACGTTTTAAACAAAAAGTATTATCTTTTTGTTCTCATTTTATATATCATCTTCTAGTTTTACTTCATTAGCTAATATTTATAATAAGATGTTGAAAAGAAGTGTTGAGAGAATTTCTTCTTGAGAAATAACCCAGTTGCATGAAATTTGATCTCTTATATGTGTAGATTGGCATTCATCTAAGAGCATTTGAAATATTTCTTCAAGAATTTAGTGTTCCTCCAGACCAGTCAAATCTCTCCCCATCCTAAAGCTCAGGGAACCTTGCGGAAGAGGGGGCGGCAAGACTGTAAGAGCCTAAAGATGGGGAGGTCCACTGATGGACAGAATACTCCACTCAAGACTGGGCTGCAGCAACCAGGATCTCGTGGCAATGTGATTTGACCTTACCTGACCTGCACAATGGCTGACATGTCAACAAGCCCCTATTGACTAGCACAGATCTCAGGGGCGATGGCTTCAGGCAGTAGGATCCTTAGAGGCAAGGGGTTAGACAGATATAAGAGAGTTTCCATATTAGTGGACAATCCAAGGTATGCCACAGAATCCTGAAACCTCCCTAGAGTAGAGGACTCAGAAGGAACCTCAGGGCCCATATAAACTGATGGACTGGAGGGTGGGAGGGAGCAGGTTGGAAACACCAAGAGAGAGGAGGGAGGGAGAAAAGGGGAGATAGAGGGAGGGATGGGGGAGAGAGAGAGTGGAATGGGGGGACAGAGGGAGGGGGAGAAGAGGGAAGGAGGGAGGCAAGAATACCTAATCATTGAGCTTGTATAACTAGGTAATAAAATACTAAAGAAAAAGAAAAAAAAAAAAAAAAAAAGAAAACGAACAGTTTGAATACTAGTTTAGTGATTTGAAACTTGTCACTAAACCTCCATAAGCTTCAGTTTACCAAGTCAGAGAATTATTGTGAGGATACAAGGGGCAGCATAGAACATCTAACACAGTTAGATACTTGACAAATATGTGTTGTTACAATTAGTTTTATTAGTAAAAAAAAAATGTGCTTTTTCAAGGATGGGAGGAGCAATGATATGCAAGAAACTCCACACAAGTTAGGGCCAAAGCATCATATTTAGACTTCACATGCCCTGCGCAATGTCCAGCACACTATTGACCTCACAAAGTCTAGCATTTGCTAAAGGCACTAGGATCCTGGAAGGCAAGGGATTGACAATCACAGTAGTGTTCCTATGCTTAAGGGGAACACAGGAAAGGGTTCTGGGAAATGCCACTGGGTACTTGAACCTCATCGGAGAGGAGGACCCAGAGGAGAGTTTGGCATGCACATTAAAGGATGCTCCGGGGATGGGAGGGGGAGGTACTGGGGGATGGGGAGAGAAGGTTGAGGGGAGGGGGGCAGAGGGGGATAGGGTATTGGAGGGAGGGGGGGACCTGTGTACCTGTTAAGTTTGTATGAGTGGAAATTTAAAAAAATGTGCTTTTTATTTACTCCATTGCCTACTGCTTATTCCTGACATTTTTTCTTAATTGTTTCTTTTGTTTTCTAAATTTACAAGGTACTGCTTGGTAGTTGCAACTGTAAATGTTATCTGTTTTAATGACAGTGAACATTAGAGAAATAACAAATGTTTGAAGTCATCCAGAAAATAAGTATATTGGCCCATGCTTAAAAATGTGTTACTAGTGTAGGTGAGAATAGAAAACATGAACACTGATGCCGGGAGCCATAAAAAATGGCCTTTTGCCTAAGTGACCATCTTGGGCGCCTGCCTGTCTCTGTTTCTGTTTTCCCCATAGCTGAGCCCTTTATCAGAAACAACAAACAACCACTTGAGGTTTAACTCATCTGCTAACTACCTTATCTACCATAAATATCTCAGTCTCCTAGCAACATATCCTGCCTGGCAAGATGGTTTTCCTGCCTAAACCCCTGCCCTAAGAAGCCCCTTCCCCTAGCACTATATAAACCCTCCCCTGGATCAATAAAGTTAGAGCTTGATTGGAATTCTCGACTTGCTCTCATCCTTTGTGTCTCCTGTCCTTCATTTGTCCCCCCCCTCCTAGGTTACCCGGTTCTCAGAGTGTCCAGCGGGCCAGGGGCAATTGGCGCCCAACATGGGGCCTGGGTGGGGGGGGGGGCTTTGGACAAATGCTGTTTGACCACTGATGGCCATCAACTCAGAGGATTGACGTGTCCCCAGGCGACGAGAGAAGATCCTGTCTGCGATCGCCACATCGTCACCCGCCTGTGACCCAGTCCGGTGTTAAGGTAAGATTCAAACAGCACAATCATGGGACAGGCAGTAAATAAGCATGACTTATTTTTAAAGGGACCCAAAGAGTCCCTCAAGACACAAGGAACTAGGGTTAAGAAAAAAGACTTAAAAGACAACTCTGCTCCCGGCATCCGCCAACGAGCCGCGAGGGACGGGGAAGAGCCGCTGGGGGAGGCTACCGGCAGCGGTGAGGTAGCTCGTGTCTGGTGCCGTACCAAAATATGGCGGCAGGCAATGAGGTTCCGTACAAAAATATGGCGGCGCACAGCGGTGGCACCGGCCTTAGCGCACATGCACAAAACAAAATGTTTGGGGGCAAAGCAGTCCGCTCATCCCAGCGTGGAAAAAAGTTTGTGGGCAGAGTTGCTGGCTTTGAAGCTTGGAAAGAGGTCCTGGCGTGTGGAAAAATGGCTGCTGGGAGAGAAAATGCCTCAAGGTTCCCTTCATAGAGGGGAAGGAGGATGGAAATGGTTAAAACAAAAAAACAAAAAACAAAAAACAAAAAAATGCTTCCCATGCATCTTCACAGAAACCTGTCCCGGGGCAGGCTAGAGTGGGGAGCTCAAGGGAGGCTGACATACAAAATTACTTTTAAAAGGTTCTGACTTGTTTGGCTATTTGAATTCCCTATGAATATGTGTATTTTATGTTTCATAATAAAAAAAAGTGGCCACTTTAGGTTATTGCATGCTTGTAATCACATTTTTGGTTTTGACTTTGTTCATTATTTGGCATGCCCAATTTAAATGCATGTGCACACTTAAAATTACCATCAAAAGGCCTGAGTACGTACTGATTAAAATATCTTTTTATGAAGCTTCACAAAGAAATAATGTGTTTTTACCTAGGAAAGTTTGTTTTCACATGTGTAATGTTAACATTTAACAGCCAAAAAATAAAACTGGTTTCTGAGAAATTATGAGCTCCCTTCCTTGGGAAAAAATCTGGTTCCTAATTCCAAAATTCCAAGTATACTCCTATGTTCTGTTATAATCATACAAATTTAATTCAAGTACAGTGATTTTTAAGACAGGGTCTACTGTTAATGCTTATATTAAAGAACTTTTCTTACAGGATATCTAATATTAAAACATCAAAATTAAATATAAAAGCATCAAAAAAGATAAAAAAGTTATAAAAAAGGGTATGGTACTTAAATGTATAAAAGTTTTTTAAATAAGGTTTATAAGATAAAAAATCTCACTTAAAAAATTAAATGTGTACAGGAGTTTTGAGTTGATTGATTAAAAAGATGCTAAAGTGTGCTATAAAGGTTTATGAAATGTTGGGTTTATAATCAGATTAAGAACTAGAGATGGTAAAAAAAAAAGTTATACATTGTGCTTCTTTTCTGCTATAGAGGACATTGAGCCTCAGGGGTTAGAGATTAAGATTAAGCTTCACATATTCAAATGTATTTCAATTGTCTGTTTTGATTAAACAGGAATTTGGTTACTCATAAAATCCCAACTTCTCAAGGGCAGCAGGAAGCTTATTCTGGGGTCATGAGTAAAAACTGGAGAGGTCTGAGAAAGTTGGCTTAGAGTTGGAAATTGTTTACAGAATTACTATAGGACCTTTGGCCCTGAAAAGGTTCCGGTCCAAACCTTCGCGTATTGGAATCTTATTAATGATATTATACAGGTTTATATTAGATCTCCTGATATTCAAAAGGTTATTTTAGAGGGAGAAAAAGTTTTACAACGTTGCTCCAGGCCCCCTTAGGCTTGCGAGTCAATTGCTATTGATATGCCCGCTCCTCCTTCAGATCCCCCCTCCCTCGGACAATTCCCCTCACTTAGAGTCCCCTCCCAGCCGTCTCTACCCCTCGTTAGACATTCCAGAGATTCTTAACCCAGGCTCTGATAATGCCCTACCCCCTGATGAGAAAACTTCCTTAGACAATGAGGCTACTAACCGTAAAACCCCCAACTGCCATCCTCATAAAACCTTCCATTCTTACCCACCCCCACTATGCTTCAGCTCCTCTCTTTTGCTCCCCTGTTCTTCCTTCAGAAAACTCCTTAGATCTTATCACTCAAGCCAAAGCTGAGCTCTCTCAGCAAATAGCCTCCTTAAAACAACTCCTCCAACAAAAGAGGGAACATCTCACTCTGATAAAAGAGCTTCGTGCCCTAGATTTATAATTAATTTAAACTTCTCAGTCTCCCCCTATAAGTTCAAACCCTAAAAAACACCAAACAGCCTCTAAAAGCCTTCAACTTTTCCCAGTCACCCGGAGCAAAGCCTCCACAAATTGCCAGGAACCTTCCTCTTTCCAAGGGGAAGAAATCACTGGGACTGGGGATGAATCTGATAATCAGAGAGATGGAGAAAGTCCCTCGGAGGAATCAGACCCAGAGGACACCCCACAGGCGGTCCAGAATCAACAATACCACCGCCTACGTTTAAAACATTTAAAAGACTTGAAAGGGGCAGTTTCTAATTACGCCTCCACCTCCTTCTGCCCGGGGATTCACAAGCTCCGCCCTACCAGGACCGGAACGCAGGCCGCCCCCACATCCGCCTGGCGTCTATACGTGGGATCTGGGATCCGAACTCAGGACCTTCCGCCTGCAAGGCAGAGGCTTAACCCCTGAGCCACCTCTCCAGCCCCACAGCCCATTTTTATAGGACATCTCCATGCTCATTCCAACCTCCCTGGTCCTCTATCAGAAGGAAACGCTCGTGCAGATCTGGCCATCCGCCTGGTTTTCCCTGTCCTTACAGGTTCTATAGAACAGGCAGCTATGGCTCATGCTTTACATCACCTCAATGCCCACACCCTTCACCTCATGTTCAAAATTACTCGAGAACAGGCTAGATAGATTGTCAAACAGTGCCTGGCTTGTGTCTCTTTTCTGCCTACCCCCCACCTTGGAGTCAACCCCCGAGGACTGGTCCCCAATGAGGTTTGGCAGATGGATGTCACACATCTTCCAGAATTTGGAAAGCTTAAATATATCCACATAACTATCGATACATATAGTGGGTTCATTTTTGCCTCCCTTCAAGCGGGAGAGGCTTCAAAAAATGTTATTGGCCATGTTCTTCAATGTTTATCTGTCATGGGATCACCAAAGATTATTAAGACAGATAATGGACCCGGTTATATTGGTAAAAATTTTCAAACTTTTTGTTGACAGCTTCACATAAAACATATAACTGGTATTCCCTATAACCCTCAAGGCCAGGATATTATAGAACGTGCTCATCAAACCCTTAAAAATACCATCCACAAACTCAAAAAGGGAGAACTTTCCTGTGTTAAAGACTCTCCAAAAAAGATTGTCCATCATGCTCTCTTTGTCCTTAACTTCCTGATATTAGATAATAACCACAGGTCTGCTGCTGATCATCTCTGGCACCCCGAGACACATAAAGGCTTTGCCACAGTATGGTGAAAAGATCCCCTTACTTCTAAATGGAATGGGCCTGATCCAGTCCTTATCTGGGGCCGTGGATCTGTCTGTGTCTATGATTCCCAAGAAGATGCACCCAGATGGCTTCCTGAACGACTAGTAAAACAATTCACTGCCTCTACAAGACCAAATACTTCTCCCCACCCTAAGAATGATAACTCATCCTCTTCCAGGGGAATAATCCCCCTGAGAAACTTTCCCTCTGTGCTCTCTGTGTTACAGAAAAAGGATGAGAAGACTCCTTACAATTTGGCTCACCCTCTGATGATGCCCTCTTCCAGAGGAGGAATGGACCCCGGAGCCATATCTGCTGCCGATCTCTTACAACAACTATCTGGTGCTCCATGTGATTGCAATAGAGGTTTTTCTTCCACTAGTCATCCTGTAACCTCCGGGACTACCGATTGTGGAGATAAAACTACCCACTTAGTCTCCTCCCCAGGACGCCCATCCAAGGTTCATGAGTTAACTGTTCATTCTCCAACCGCCCTCATGTCATGGCAATACACTCTCAAGCCAAAAATTGTTCCTTCCTCCAATGGCCTACCAGGCACCTGCCCTACAGGCTGTAACTTTATCACCGAGATGCATGCCTCATGTTACAGTGTGGCCCAAAGATGTACCCATCAAGGCCAACAATATTTTACCACTGTCCCCAACATCATAAGATCAGGCAAGGACACCGGAGATTGGAGTCTTGCACCTTCTACCGGTTCTGTTAACTTTCAGCCTGTCAAAGCTTCATGCATAGCCACTCCTGGAAAACCAGCATGCTGGAACATCCAGGCTCCCATTCACGTCTCTGACAACGGACCTACTGATCAGGTCAGAGAACACCATGTTGAACAAACTCTTCAAGAAATGATAAACTCCTTGATTCCCCGCATAGATTATATCCCCTATTGCTTCCAAATCCAGGGAAACAGATTTAGATCCCTATACTTCTGATATTATCTCCTCAACCCGGTCCGCTTTAAATGCCTCCAACCCTCAATTAGCCCAGGATTGCTGGTTGTGCTTGGCCTTAGGCAATAGTTAACCTCTTGCAGTTCCCCTCTTAAATGAATCCATTCCTATTGATAACCCTAACAGCATACTCTCTGTCCTCTTCAAGGTTCAATCCACTGGGTTCACAAACTCCACCTGCTTTTACAAACACTTACTTAATAATTCCTTTGATATTGATGTAGGTATAGCCTCCTTCACATCCTGCTCAGAAATAACTAATGTTTCCACAGCCCTCTTCGCTGGCCCAGGAAAAGTTTTTACCTGCGGGTCTGGGTTAGGCTTTTCCTTCCTCCTTACAAATTGGACTGGACTCTGTGTCCTGGCCTCCCTTTTACCTGACATTGAGATTCTCCCGGCGGATCCACCTGTCCCTATTCCTTCCATAGACAACTTCATTCCCAGACATACATTCCCAGACATAGAAGAGCTGTTCAGTTTATTCCAATCCTTGTTGGCTTGGGGATTGCTGGGGGCCTAGCCTCTAGTGCTACAGGTATGGGAGTTGCTATTCATTCCTATACTAGTCTCTCCCAATGACTGGCAGATGATGTCTGGACAGTTTACAAGTTAGTTCAAGACATCCAAGGCTCAAATAGACTCCCTGGCTTCAAAACCTATTCAGGTTCATTATCATCCCCTCGAAATGGCTGAACGAGGCTATCTAGAGCTAATGGAGGATGGGTCCCCTACGGGAACAGCATAGGCCTCAGACCTATGCCCACAAGCGTGGATTGACACCAATAAGGGGTGCGAGGCAAAGACACTGCAAGGGAAGGACCCTACTGTCCACATCTGAGTTCCCTGAGAAACATGCCTGATTGCATAGAGGTTGGTGCCAAAAAATTCCTCTCCTCCCCAAAAAGACACCTGCAAAACCTACCTGGGAGGATCAGGCCACTGTTTCCCTCCATCGGTTAAGGTCCAACACCCATAGAGGGTGCTTGTCCCTCCTCATCAAGCTCCACTTCTCCCCTTAATAATACAGAAAGGGAGGAGATGCCGGGAGCCATAAAAAATGACCTTTTGCCTAAGTGACCATCTTGGGTGCCTGCCTGTCTCTGTCTCTGTTTTCCCCATAGCTGAGCCCTTTATCAGAAAAAAACAAGCAACCATTTGAGGTTTAACTCATCTGCTAACTACCTTATCTACCATAAATATCTCAGTCTCCTAGCAACATATCCTGCCTGGCAAGATGTTTTTCCCGCCTAAACCCCTGCCCTAAGAAGCCCCTTCCCCTAGCACTATATAAACCCTCCCCTGATCAATAAAGTTAGAGCTTGATTGGAATTCTCTACTTGTTCTCATCCTTTGTGTCTCCTGTCCTTCATTTGTCCTTCCCCACCTCTTAGGTTATCCGGTTCTCAGAGTGTCCCGTGGGCCAGGGCACACTGACATGAAAAGTTTTACAGTATATCATTAATAAGGATAGCCAGCATGTTTTGAATGTATTTATAGCTATTAACAATTGTGACATTTATGATTGCTTCAGCCCTAACTTGTGTGGAGTATCTTGCAAATCATTGCTCCTCCCATCCTTTTGCTCTTACAATCTTACTGCCCCCTCTTCCGCAAATTTCCCTGAGCTTCAGGATGGGGAGAGATTAGTCTGGCCTAGTTCTAAGTGGTTGATATAGAGTCTCTGAAGTTCTTTATTGTGGTTTGTTGATTTTTTTTTTGCAGTTTTGCTGCTCCTGCAATGCCCTTCACTCCATTCTGCTGGGCACTGTGTGTCACCCCCTGGCCAGAGACAAAAAGCTGTTAAACTGGAGTCTTGTTATAAGAGCACATTCAAGGGTAGATGTAATAAAAGTAGGAAACCACAGTGAGTGAGGTGTCAATCACCCATTTGCAAAATGGTTACTTTTTATCTGCCAGACTATATGACAATTGACCTCACAAAGTCTAGCATCTGCTAAAGACACCAAGATCCTTGGAGACAAGGGATTGACAGCCACAGTAGTGGTCCTATGCTTAAGGGGTGCACAGGAAAGGGTTCAGGGAAATACAACTGGGTCCTTGTACGTCATTGGAGAGGAGGGCCCAGAGGAGAGTCTGGCATGCACATTAAAGAACTCTCTGGGGATTGGGGGGAGAGGCACTGGGGGATGGGGAGGGAGGGGTGAGGGGAGGGGGAGCAGGGGGTTCGGGGGGAGGAGAAAGGAGGGAGGGAAGTGGTGTACCTATTAAGTTTGTATGAGCAGAAATAATAATAAAAAATGTTAAAAAACGATTGTGATATTTACATATATTCACTCATTTATTATCCACAGTGCAATGGATAAATGCTTTGATTCCCATTTTTCAGGTAAAGAAACTAATATTGGGAAATTAAGGAGGATGGTCAAAATTGTGTGGGTTATAAATGTCAGTGACAGGACTGAAATCTGTCTCTAAACCTTATGCCCTTAGCACACCTCAGTATTCTGCCTCTCATATGAATTGATCAATAAATCAATCAAGTACAGAAAAATATTTAACTTATCATGGACTGAATGCTAATAATCTATGAAGGAAAGACTAGATAAGATCTAAAGATAATAAATCCATCTAAAAATAAGCAAATGAAATTCAGTGTTTCATTGATTTAGAAGGTGGTTGCAGAGAAAAAGCAAACAAGGAATATTGCTGCCATCAATTTCTTTTTTACTTGCTGAAAAAGCAAGATATGTAAAGACATTCAGTACTATTTTGGTGCACTTTATTAATCTTCATTTATCCAAGTATTAAGAAGGAACATTCAGCAATGTGTTGTGCTGGAACAATATATTTGAAGGCCACAATTTTATCTTAAGAATCATAATGAAAATCTGTCTGTATATTAAAAGCATTTGGATAAAAAATATACAATTTGTGCTAACTTATTTTTCTCTTTGCTGAAATTTCATTTCTAATGTCTTCTACCAACATTTTTCAGATTTCTTTGAGCTGTGAGAATACTTTCTTGACTACATTAGTTCTCCATTGTCCTATCTATTCGAACAGTCTACAGTAATATTACATTGTGTCATTTTTCATGGGATTCAAAAAGAAAACATCATAAAGAGGAAGTGATAAAAAGAGAATATATTGCACCATGGAGACTCTTCTCAGAAGCGTTCTTTGTAATAGACAGCTGTGCACTCACATCTGTTTCAGGATAGCATAGAAGGAACCATGTGGTTCATTACTGCTTTTTGAACCAATGTACGTACTCTCAACTATTCTCTTTATATAGGAAGTGATTAAGACAATTTTTTGTGGTTAAAATCAGAAACAGAGTTCATTGGATATCCTGCTTTACTTATTTGAGACTTGTGTTGTTGATGACTCCTAATCTAGTGTATTTTAGAATGTTCTCCAGACAGGCTTCTTATTTTCATGCAGTTCAAAGTTGTATTTCTGGAAAGCAATACTTGCATCAGCATGATGAGGAATCTTGCTAGCAATTCAGAGTTCCAAATTGTACCATATATCTACTGAGTCAGGATCTGAATTATAACAAGATTCCCTGGAGATTTCTGCCCTCATTAAAGTTTGAGAAACACTGGTCTAGAGCTGACAAGACACCTAACTGAAGAAAATATTGTACTTACTTTTAGTCAGAAGAGAAGGGTCTACTATGGAATCCTGTGTATCTACAAAGCATTGGATGTGAGGCATATGTTTTGTTCCATGCATCAAAGGTTTCTTTTGTTTTTGTTTTTTTTTTAATTTTTTAAATTTATTATTTATTCAACTGTGTGTATGTGCGTGTGTATGCGCGCGTGTGCGCGCGTGTGTGTGTGTATCTGTGTATGTGTAGAACCACGGACGAATTCGCGAACCACCATGGACTCTTCCATCTCCTTCTGCCCCGGGATTCACAGGCTCCGCCCTACCAGGACCAGAAGCGCAGGCCTCCCCCGCTTCCGCCTGGCATCTATACATGGGATCTGGGATCCAAACTCAGGACCTTCAGCCTGCAAGGCGGAGGCTTAACCCCTGAGCCACCTCTCCAGCCCCAAAGGTTTCTTGATTAAACTACTTTACCTGTGAGTTTCATTCATCCCATTTCCTTCCATAGTCCCTTCAGAGGAGATATCAACTTATGGCAACGCATACTCACATGGCTGTAGTAAATTCTCAGACTTTACTGCCATTGGACTAGTATTATTATAAGCTAACATTTATTTAGTGTATTTATACCATACAGGTTTTTAGTGACCTTTTGCAATTTTGCTCCCTTTATTTCAGGAGTAAGCCACATAATTCATTTAGTTAAGGGATCAAGCATGTTTAATGTCTGCTTTTGAGCTTGAACAAATAACCATGAACTCTCAAAGTTTTTCTTACTTTGTGCCTACAAGATTTCTTATGTGTCTATTCAAAGAAAGTTATTTTCCCAGTAGAATCAAATATTTCTATTCAAGTTTTCGTGTTTGCTTTATGACCTTCAGAGGTTCCTAATGCATTTCTGTGAAGATCTCTAGTTCTTATGCTCTTATCCCATTATTGTTTTCTCTATGCTACTGGCTCGACTAGCACACTGTGAGCTGAACATTTTAACCTATTTTTCCATGCTAGAATTTGTCCTGATCATACAGTCAGCCAAGTAACCTTTCATTGTGAAGAGAATAATATAATTGATCTGCTTATCCACTGCATTCTTGGGTCTTTGAACAATTCACAGTATATTTATTGACTGAATAAACACATCTTAGTGGTAGTAATTTTTATCAAATATATTTTGTTGGACACTTTATCAACATCCATTCTATAGACTATCTTGTGTGAACTCCTAATTTAAATGCAATGTCCAGTTCTTGAATTATAATTTTAACCCAAATGATTCCTTAACACTATACCCATGATCAATATTGAATGACCGATATTGATGTCAACTTGACAAGATCTAGAACTAGTAGATGACAAGCCTTTGGTCATACTAGCAAGGGACCCTCTTGTTTAGATTAACCTCCGGGCTGGCATTCTGGACAGAAATTAAAGGAGGAGCACTAACAGTCATTGCTTTCTTCTTTTTTATATTTTAATTTTTCTACTTTTGTAAGGATATTGAATATTCATCCCAGCTTTCCTGCCTTTTTCCTTCCTCCCTTCATCTCCCTTCACCAATCACTGTATGCTTCTATGGACACCCCCCCCCAGGTTCACTACAGCTTTTCTACTCCTGTGGGGGCTCAGGTTTCCATGGTATCAAGTTATCTCTCTTCAGGTCACTCCACTGATATGTGCATTTCCCTTCACTCATCCAGATTTAGACCCAAAGATTTCTACTCTGAGTTTCCATTCTAAGAGTATAATAACAGCTATTTACAGAGAAGCTTGCTGTACTGTCTTTCTACCTATAGGTTTATTGGCTATCTTCCTTACTGACCTACTTCCTTCCCTTTTTAGGTTCTTGTTCTAGTTTATAATAACAGGGATGGGTTCCATTCTAACAAATGGATCCTTATGTAGAGTATAGAGTGAGGAAACAGGAAAAATGTCTTGAGCTGATCCACACAGAAGCGAGGGACAATATTATACTAGAAGTAATAGGAATGTGGCACTTCCTGATAAAATGTTGATCAGAGACATCTTAAAAGCCCCCAAACATTATAGTCTTTTGCCAACACTCTTGGTTGTTCTCCAAAAACTGTCAGTAAGACCCTGTTAATGAAGATGCAGTGCAAATGGATCACAGAACATGGGCAAAATATATCAACTGGAACTGGTCTGAAGATATTTTCCTTGCTGGATAGTTTACACAGTACCAAGGAATACTGTAGAAGCTTCTGGGAGAGAAAAATAATCACGAGCCCCATCAATGGCATGAGATCTGAAAGTTCCAAAATAAGTCACCATGGCAATAGGTGACTACTAGTATAATAGTGGCATGAATACCAAGGAGGAAAAACAACTGCTTTCTTCTTTTTGACTGTAGAAACAATACTACAAATCCTGTTGTTTTAACTTCCTTACCATAATGGTTGTACATCAGATGGTGAACCAAAGTAAGTTTATTTCATTTAAATTGTTTTTGCATGGTATCTTATTATAGCAAAAGAAAACGTAACTAAGAAACCTTCCTTTGTGTTTCTCAAAATGAATTTCTCACAATGGCTTAAGTACAATTTAAAAAAAAACTTGCCCTGTTTCCCATATATTCCCATATATATATATTTATATATACATATATACATATATATAATGTCATACCAGCTTGCTATCTATATTCCATGTTTGGCCCTACCTCAGGGAATATTTGCAATATTCCTCAGTGAATATTGATTATTTACTAATCAATCTTGAGTGCTTATCCCTTCTTCTCAGAGAGTTTAATTGACTTGTTCTTTCTTGTTTGCTTGTTTTTGTTTATTATTTTATTTTTTCTTAGTTTTAAAGCAAAATGACTAATAATCCCTGCCTCCATCTTCCTTTCGTCTCTTACCTTGGCATTCTAGACTGAATGTGAAGGAGGAAGAACACTAACACTAATACTAACTTCCTTCCCTTCATCATTCCACCCCACTCCTTGCTGTCCTCCTGTCTATTTGCTTCTATGATTTCCAGGGTTCCTCTGAATCATTTTCTTTGGCAGGGGATTCAGGCCTCTGTGATAGACCAAGTAGCCCTTCCTTGGGCAGACCTACATATAGGAACACTCTCCTTCACCTGTCTAGCCCTAGGCTCTAAGGTTTCTACCACTTGAAATTATTTTTTCTGAGAACTTCATTTGTCTATGGAGGCATGCTGATTTGTCAAACATTATATAGGTCTTGTAAGGACAAGTATCATTGCAGTGAGTTTCTGAATGCAATAGCCATGCCTTAAATGGAATGTCATGTCCAGCATTGTACTACCCTATCTTTAAGCTCTTAAAACATTACTGCTCCCTCTTCTGCAATGTTCCCTAAGCCTTCAGATGGGGAGACATTGGGCTGGCCTCATTCCAAATGAACAATGCAGGGTCAGCAGTACTCTGCATTCTGGCTGTCTATTGTCTATTCCACTGTTCTTCCCTGCACTTAGTTGCATCCTGTCTGGGTTTTGATATCTCTCCTATCCAAAGATAAAAAGCTGTTTTAAAAAGTCCTTTATATAAGAAAAGGCTGGAGCCTAAAGATGGGGAGGACCAAGGATAGGCAAGATACTCCACACAAATTAGGGCTGCAGTAGTCATAATCGGACTTTGCATAACTTGCACAATGACTGACATGCCAATGATCCCTCAAAGTTTAGCATGGATCACAGGCAGTAGGATCCTCAGAAGCAAGGGATTAACAATCATAATAGTGTTCCCATACTAACAGCAGAGCCCAAGAAAGGGCCCTAGGCAATGCCACTGGGTCCTTACACCTCACTAAAGTGGAGGACTCGGAGGGAGGTTTGGCATTCACACAAAAGGATGCTCCAGGAGATGAGAGGAGGGAAGGGGGAGGCACTGGGAGAAGGGGAGGGAGGAGGATGAAAGAAAGGAGAAAAGGGGGGAAAGTGCAAAGGGGGGCTGGGGAGAGGTGGAGGGAGGGAGAGGACTGGAGTGCCTATTGAGCTTGTATGATTGGAGAGAAAAATAGATAGGCAGAAAGATAAGATAAGATAAGATAAGATAAGATAAGATAAGATAAGATAAGATAAGGCTGGACAGAGAGAAAAGAACAGAAATAAGCTATAATAAAGAGTGGGGTTGGAATCCAGGTAACCAAACTCCTGCTTACTAACCACTAATGCCTCACTCCTACCTTGACAGGGAACATATGGGCAGCATTGTAAACCAGTCTAAACAACAGTGGACGGGGAGCAAATTGACAGTGGATAGGATCAGATGACTCAATACTTATGGAATTTTCTTAAGAGTGGCCTTGTTTATCTATTTAACTGTGTTTCTTTGTCTCCACTCTCTTGGGATCTTCTTTTCCTTATACCCTAAGTTATGTCCCTTTGCAGTTATAATGGATATTATAGATTTACTGTTAAGTATATTATTATAAAGGCTTAATACTAGGTTCCACTTATAAGGGAGAACATTATGGCATCTGTCTTCCTGAGTCTGGGATACTTCACTCAGTATAACTTCCCCCAACTCCATTCATTTAACAGCAAATTTCATTAATTCATTTTTGATAGCTGTGTAGTATTCCATTATGCATATATCCCAAATTTTATTATCCATTTGTCAACAGTTGGGCATTTAGGTTGATTCTGTGACTTTGATATTATGAATAGTGTTCTTATACTTTATTTTTATGATTAAGTTTTACTTCCTAAGAGAGAATAAGCCATCCCATTATAGCTAATACAGTGTCCCAACTACATTGTACCATATTATGTCTTCACTTCTTATTTTTAGTGTCATTTATTCTTACCTAACTCATACTCATGCATTTATTCACTTACTATTTTTTTTCCTATAAGATCACTTTTGGCAATAGTAATAACTTGACAATATAACTTTCAACTATACTTTGGTTGCCTAGAACCTAGCATATAGTAGGTACAAAGATATTTATCCTCTGAATGAATGGTGATAAACATCACTGTTGTTTCTAGAAATTTCCTTATTCTCTACTATTTGAAGCCAATCATCTATGTGGACTTTGATCTTACATAAAGACCATTACCTCCTGAAATCTTTTGGCATCTTGCTTACAGTTTCATCCACCAGCCATGTCACTGCCACCATGAAAGACTACCTATTTCCCTTCTGGAATTGTAAGTTGAATAAATCTCCCTTACATTGTTTGAAAAAAAAAATTCAGCTTCCCATTTAGTAAATTGCATCTACTTCTCAATTTATTTATATAACATAAATGGCTATCAAACTTTAAGCTCAATGTATACCTAAAAATCTTTCTAGTCCTATTTTTATTCTTACTTTCTGTAGTCCAGATTCAATATTTGATCCTCATCAATCAAATCTTTACACCACACATACTGGTTCTGCTCTCCTATCACCCTGGGGTTACAAATATCTTTTCATTTCCTACCTAATCTTCAGTAGCTAAGGAAAACCAATAAACAAACAAGAGATATAAGGAACCACCAGTCTTAAATTCCAAAATGTCTTCCTAAAATAACCTCCCAGTATGTGTGTATGAAAATGTTTGTATTTCTAAATGTATTTTATGAGGTTACTGAATTTTTGAAAACAAAGAAATACTGACATTTAAATAGATATCCAAAATCCAAGAAACTATATGCTTTCAACTTATCTATAACAGCGGTAATTTCAGAAACTGTTTTTACTTCCAATAATGATAAATCCTTTAAAGAAGATACAATGTATACAGCTCTTGAGACTGTCAATATGAATTAGAGTCATATTAGAAAAATAACATTGTGTTTAGAACAAGTTTAGAACATACGTCACTATAACCATGTTCATATTTCCCTGTTAGCCTCAATTATGAACTTTAGAAGTAGTTGTCTTTGCTTTATCATATCATTATTAATTTCCACTATGAGATCCAAGTTAAAGGAGGGGATTATCAAAGCATCATAAATCCACAAGAACTTTCCTCTCTTATACTTATCTTCTCAGATGTTTTAGATGGATGCAGAATTGGGACTTCAAATAATATAAAAGACCAGATGAATTGTATCTTAAAATTTTTGGTAATAACTATTCAATACCTTTCCATCTCGCATTGTCTCATCTTTAACTTTTCCCATGCTTATTTCCTTTATTTTCTGACATACATGCAATTTTTTGATATTTGATTTGCCATCCATTTTTAAAAAGAACTTTATTGATCTGGGAACTATGCTAGATATTGGGGATAGACTAGTGGATAAAATTGGTTTCTTAGGTGTGACTTGCTTAGAGTTTCCTGAAATATAATTCTTTTCTTTTATCTAATGTATTTATAATGCCAGTTCATCTAATATTCTATTTTTGTTCCCTCTAGTAGCATTAACTGCTAAAGTATATTTCTCTGAAAACAACAGTATTTTATTTACAAATTCACTGGCTTCTCACAGTCCCCAATACATAAAAGTAATAATGATAATAGCTATCATTTAAACAACCAACTATATTCTTGGCAATAAGATAGTGTTTTCTGTATTTTTGCTTCTTATTCTATAGTAATTGAGGCTGAAAATGGTAAAGCAATCTGGCCAAAACCACACACTAATTGTTAGAAGAAATCAGGTTTGTCTGACCCCAATTCCAACATTTACCATACTGTGTAGCAGTCAGTTTGAATGGCTTAGGATGGTGGAGGAAATTACATAATATGTTTCTTATCATGCTAAGAGAAAAGAAGAGTAAGAATTCAAAATATGGGCAAGGAATTATAATCAAATTGTAACCAGAAGTCAAGGGAAATAGTTTCATGAAAGTGACTTAAAATTTGATGTGCACACTTGTGAATTGAAACAATTTGTCACTGGACATAATTCCTGTAGTCTTTCTAGGTCTAGACTCTCAAAGTATTTGTCAAGTAAACCTAGACAATTATTTTCAAAAGTACCATTCTTTCCTCCACACATTAGTCACCTGGAAACCAGAGAAGACTAACACCAGACTTTTGAAAGTTATGTGATTAAAATAATAATTTATTTCAATTTGAATAGGTGAAAGGGTGAAATATCTAGAACAAAGTTAACGATTCAAAAGACAACTGGAATTAGATATGCAATACGACTAGAAATGCACACACATTATTGTACCATTATGTGCCATAATATTTTCAGTGTCCACATATACTATAATTCAAATTTGAAATGTCTTCTATAGGCACATGTGTTTGAAGAGTTGGTATCCAGGTGATGACCCCTACTTAAGAAAGTTGCAACCTTTAAGAGTAGGAGTCTTAAGGGAGTATGTATTTTATCACTGGAGGTGGGTCTTGTTGTTTTACAGCCTGACCCCATTTCCTGTTGGCTTTACTTTAACTATGAACTCAATGTGAGAGCATCTAGTGTCCTGCACCTGCTTCCATGAATTCTCTAGCTTATGCTTTGTCTTCCCTATCATAATCAAATGTATATCTCTGAAACTAAAATCCAAAATAAATCCTTTGTCCCTTACATTGCTTTTCTTAGAACAGTTTGTCAGAAAAACTAAAAAAAATAAACAAAATACCATGACTTTTGTTTTTAGACTTTTTCCAGTTATCAATCATGTCTTTCATAGGAAAACATATTAAATGGATATTTTTTCACATTATATTTCTTTTAAATAATTCATTATATATAAAATTCCTGTGCTAAAATTTATTTGCATTTATGGATTTTTGAGCTTGTTCTTATTTACTTTCCAGCAAGATTTTGCTAATTTAAGCCTTGTTTTAGTTTCATAAATTGTGCTGCAATAAACACATGACCCAAACAATTTAGAGGAGCAAAGAATTTTACTTAGCTCACAATACCAGAAAAGAGTCCATAATCACAGAAAAATCACACCAGCATCAAAAGCCAAGGGAACTGATCATAATACATTCATATCAAGAGTGGATTATATCAAAATTAATTTGGAAGGTCATATTGTTCAATACTAGTTAATTGGGAAAACTTGATATATTCAAAAATGTTCAGGCATTCATGCAAAGGAAGTGTTCTTTCTTTTTCTATTTTGTGGAATAATTTAAGAAGTAATAGTAGTGTACTTTCAAAGTCTGGTAGTATTTTGTTCTGTAATCATCTGGTCCTGGTCTTGTTTTGGGGGATTATAGTTACTTCTTAACTTTGTCATTTGTTCTAGAACTTTTTAAATAATTGAAATAATACTGATTCAACTTCGGTATATTGCAAGTGCTTAGAAACTCATCCATTTCTTTCTCATTGTCAAATTTTGTGGAGTATAACTTTTTGGAATATGACCTTATGATTTGCTGAATGTTCATTGTACCAGTTGTGACAGCTCTTTTTTTCTCTAAATTTATTAATTTGGAATTTCTCTCTTTTAGTTTTGGTTAGTTTTGCAAAGATTTTTATCAATCTTATTAAGTTTTCAAAGAAATTACTCTTTTTTTTGATTGATTCTTTGTATTATTTTCTTTGTCTCAAGTTCAGTTATTTCTTCCCTGATTTTACTAATCTCTACTCATCTGCTACATCGAGGATTGGTTTGTTCTTGTTTCAACAGAGCTTTTATGAGCATTCTTAAGTTATATATTTGTATCCCGCCCCTGTGTCTGCCCAAGCAACACCCTTCAGCCAGCCCTAGCAACACTCAGGCTGCTTCTCCTTTTGCCTGGGCCATGCCCGGGGCCCCAGCTCCTTTCTTTCTCCCACCTGCCTGTCTGCCCCACCTCTACTCCCAGTCCTCCATCCAGGTGAGTTTGCCCAGCCCCCCATGTGGCCCCATGTCCCAGCTCATGACATCAGCCAGCACAAGCAACACCCAGGCTGCCTCCTCTTTTGCCTGGGCTACGCCCCAGGCCCCAGCCCTTTCTTCCTTCAGCCCCCCTGTCTGCTCCACGGAGACAGGACTTGCTCACATTCCTCCATCTCTGGAGCTTGGGTGGGCCACTAAGCCAAGTCCCAGGTCCCAGGTGAAGAATTCTGCCACCAACATCAGCCCCTCTGCCCCTCTGGCCCACCAGGGACCCATGCACATAGACCACAGAAGACACACTGCTACTCAGAAATCAATGGAGTCCAAAGGAAACTCAAGCAAAGTTCTAAGGGTCAAAGGCCATACATCTGAAGACCTCTACAATCATCCTATCACATGGGAGAAATTCTTCACATACAACCCTAAGATAAGTAAATTTCTTTTTTTTCACCATACTATTCCTTTCTATAATTAATCACTGTAGATTCACTATTCCATACAGCCACCCCAAAAACATATACAACTCCAGGGATTACTCCACTCACCCTCACATATCACCAAGATACTAAGTCTTAAAAGTGCACTACCATACTAATATTCACCGCCTGTCTACATAACCTGAATTAACTGATATACTAACAGCCTAATAGACTCATCTAGGAAATAACAATAACAAAAGACAAACATACTCAACTCCAAGGCAAGCACTAGTAATAACTGCCCAAGTGTAGTAATACCAACAATCAGTTCAGTCAAAAACACACAAAAAATGAAAGGTCCTAAAAGACAAAACATAAATGCCCAAGTCAAAGTGCAGATCCATGAGAAACAAAACTCAAGAAGACCAATCTCCCACCGAAAGAATTAACCCCATAATGATGGATTCCAACCAGAACAAATTCAAAGAAAATAGCCAAGAAAGCCAGACCCAAGATAACAAATTTCAAAGTATGATCATTACCATGATTAATACTATGAAAGAGGAAATCCCAGAGGAGTTAAACAACCACATCAACCACTTTGAACAGGAACACAACAGACACTTGGAGGAATTGAAAGAAACAGTTCAAGAAACAAAAATAGGCATAGAGCAGTTAAAGAGTCTCAGGCAGAGTTTAAAATCGAACTAAAAGACAAGTTATCTTCAACCCAAAACTCAACAGAGAGTCTTATCAGCAGAACTAACGAAGCAGAAAATAGAATTTCAGACCTTGAAGACAAAGTGGGAGAATTAACCAGCTCAATGGAAGAGATTGTTAAAGCCAAAAAGATACTTGAGAGGAATATTCAAGAGATATGGGACACCCTGAAGAAGCCTAACATAGGCATTCATGGAAGTCCAGAGCAAGAATCCCAAAATACCACACCTGAGGAAATTTTTCAAATTATCATAAATGAAAACTTCCATCAACTAAAGAATGAGAGGCCCATCCAAATACAAGAGGCATTTCACACTCCAAACTGATACGACCAAAACAGAAAATTGCCATGGCAAATAATAATCAAAACACTACAGATTCAAGACAAAGAAAAGGTGCTGAGAGCTTCAAGAGAAAAAAAGCAACTCGCTTTTAAAGGTAAACCTATTAAAATAACAAATGACTTCTCAATGGAAACAGTAAAAACAAGATGAGCTTGGAGAGATGTACTTCAAGTATTAAATGAGCAAAAATGCCAACCCAGACTGATTTACTAGACAAAACTATCTGTCATGATCGAAGGAGAAAGAAGTTTTCCAGCACAATGACAACTTGAAGAGATACATGTCTACCAAACCAGGCCTTCAGAAATGCTAGAAATGATACTCAAACTGGAGGAAAAAAACAAGCGTATCCAGGAGGACAGAAGGGAATTATAATACCACCGAACATAAATGTCAAGCAATACACTTACAAAAAACATTAAACATAAAAAATATCCAGAATTAAAAATGATTTCTCCATTATAACATTAAACATCAATGGTATTAACTCAATGATCAAGAGACACAGAATACAAACTGGGATTAAAAACTATAACCCATCAATCTTCTGCCTTCAGGAAACTCATCTCACCACAAAAGATAGGCACATCTTAAAAATGAAAGGCTGGTCCAAAATTCTGCAAGCTAATGGAACCAGGAAACGGGCAGGGGTAGCCATTATGCTGTCTGACAAACCCAAAAAAATCATAAGAGACACAGATGGATACTACATTTAAGTCACAGGTACAATTCACCAGGAAGATTTCACAATACTGAACATATATGCACCTAATACAGGCCCCTCCACATTCATTAACCAAACCCTACAGGGTCTAAAGCGAGAAATCAACCCCAAAACAATAATTCTTGGGGATTTCAACACTTCCCTCTCAACATGGGATAGATCAACAGGCCAAAAGCTTAACAGAGACACTTTGGAACTTAATCAAATCCTTAAAGAAAAGGACCTTACAGATCTCTATCCAACTTTTAATCCACACACCAAAGAATACACGTTTTTCTCAGCAGCACATGGAACTTTCTCCAAAATAGATCACATATCGGGCCACAAAACGAATCTCCACATATACGGGAAAGTTGAAAGTCTACCATGTGCCGTATCAGACCACCACGGCCTAAAGCTGGACATCCACGACATAACAAACAACAGAAAATACACTAACTCCTGGAAACTTAACACTATGATGTTGAATGAGAAATGGATTCAGGAAGAAATTAAAAAGGAAATTCAAGATTTCCTGAAAGGAAATGATAAAGAAAATGCAACTTACCGGATGGGGAGAGATTAGGCAGTCCTGATTCTCCCCATCCTGAAGCTCAGGGAAATTTGTGGAAGAAGGGGTGGTAAAATTGTAAGAGCACAAGGATGGGAGGATTTATGATATGCAAGACACTCCACATAAGTTAGGGCTGAAGCAATTATAACAGGACTCTGCATGTTCTGCACAATGACCAACATATCGTTGACCCCTCAAATTCTAGTATGGACTAAAGGCAGTAGGATCCTTAGAAGCGAGGGATTAACAGTCACAGTAGTGTTCCTATACTTAAGGTGAACACAAGAAAGAGTTCTAGGAAATGCCACTGAGTCCTTACACCTCATCAGAGAGGAGGACCCAGAGGAAAGTTTGATATACTCATTAAATGATGCTTCAGAGATGCGGAGAGGGGGCACTGGGAGGAAGGAAGGGGGGGGAAAGGAAGGGACAAAGTGCGAAGGGAACAGGGAGGTCCAGGGAGGGGTGGAGGGAGGTAGGGGATAGGGATACCTACTACGTTTGTATGAGCAGAAACAAATAAGAAAAAATGCCAATGAAAAAAAAATACAACTTACCAAAATCTCTGGCACACAATGAAAGCTATCTAAGAGGTAAATTCATAGCTCTTAATGTCTACATTAAAAAAATGGAAACATGAGAAATGAATAACTTAACAATGCAGCTTAAAGCTTTAGAGAAACTAGAGCAATCAGATCCCAAAAGCAGTAAAATAGAGGAGAGTGGCAAAATAAGGGGAGAAATATCAGAAATCGACATTAGGAAAACAATACAGAAAATCAAACAGTCAAAAAGCTGGTTCTTTGAAAAAATCAATAAGATTGATACACCCCTAGCTAAATTAACCAAAAGCAAGAGAGAGAAAACCCAAATTAACTAAATTAGAAATGAACATGGAGTTATCACTACTGATACCCAAGAAATCCAGAGAATTACAACATAATATTTCAAAAACTTATGCTCTGTGAAATTTGACAACACAAAGGAGATAGATGAATTCCTAAGTAAGCACAACTTAACTAAATTGAATCAGGAAGTTGTGAATTATTTAAATAGTACTGTAATATATGAGGAAATTGAGGAAGTAATCTTAAATCTTCCCACCAAAAAATGTCCTGGACCAGGTGAATTCAGCACATAGTTCTACCAGACATTTAAGGAGCTAATAACACTAATTCTCCTTAAACTATTCCATCAAATAGCAAAGGAAAGAACACTACCAAATTCCTTCTATGAAGCTAATATTGTATTAATCCCAAAACCTAATAAAGATACACTTAAAAAAGAAACTGTAGGCCAATTGTAGTTCCCTGATGAACACAGATGCAAAGATTCTCAACAATGTTTTAGAAAATCAGATTCAAAAACATATCAAAAAGATCTCTTATGGGGATCAAGTAATGTAATTCACCATTTAAATCAGTCCAAAGTCCAAGACCACATGATACTCTCGATAGATGCAGAAAAAGCTATTGACAAGATCCAACAGTCTTTTATGATCAAAACACTAGAGTCAGTTGGAATGGAAGGAAACTTTACCAATATAATAAAAGCTGCATACAACAAGCATACAGCAAGGATTATACTCAATGGGGAAAAACTTGAAGCATTCCAACTTTGATCAGGAACTAGACAAGGCTGTCCACTCTCACCACTTCAATATTGTACTTGAAGTCTTAGCTGAAGCCATAAAACAAGAAAGGGACATAAAAGTGATTCAAATAGGCAAAGAAGAAGTCAAGCTATCCCTATTTGCAGATGATATGATCTTATACCTGAGTGATCCCAAAAACCACCAGGAAGCTCCTGGAACTAATTGCGAAGTTCAGCAGGGTAGCAGGTTACAAAATAAATGTACAAAAATCAGTGGCCTTTCTATATGCCCAGAATGAAAGAAGTGAAAAAGCCTTGAGAGAAACATGCCATTTACTATAGCCCCTAAAAAAGTAAAATACCTTGATATAAACCTAACCAAGGAATTGAGTCCCTTATAATGAAAACTTTAAAACCCTAAAGAAAGAAATTGCAGAAAACACCAGAAGGTGGAAAGACCTACCATGTTCCTGTATTGGCAGAATCAACATCGTAAAAATGACCACCCTACCAAAGGCAATATACGGATTCAATGCTATACCAATTAAAATCCCAAAGCAATTCTTTAAAGAAGTTGACCAAACAATCTCAAAATTTATATGGAGGCAAAAAAGACCAAGGATAGCAAAAAGAATCCTGACTAACAAAAACATTGCTGGACATATCACCATACCAAACCATAGTCTATACTAGAAATTCGTAGTTATAAAAACAGCCTGGAAATTTCTAGGCTTGGAGATGAACCGAAGATAACTGGTGCTGGATAGAGGAGCTTTATTTTTTATTATGGCAGCTTGCTATTTTTGTAACACGGTGATTGGGTTGAACACAATCAAAGTACAGTAATAACTGATCTCCCCTTCCTGGATGAGTGAGCAGATGATTAAATATTGTCAGCATCCTGAACATATTCAAATGAGCAGTGTTTGGCTATTGCTTCTGTTTAGAATGATGTGGTGTTTCGATGGTGGTCCAAAGCATCGGAGCACTACTTGGCATCTCCTTTCTTCCTCGGAGCTCTTACCTTTCAAACATGGCAGATTTGGTTCAGTGCTAGTTAGGCTGAGTCTTGCTTGCCTCCACTTGGTCATCTTCATATGAATCCAGTGGTTATGGAGTTTTATTTTAGGGTTTGTTTTCGTTTTGGTTTGTTTTTAAACGGTTTTTAGCTAATGTTCATGAAGAGAATAAATCCTTAGAACTGTGCCACTAATGAAAGGAAATCCTATCTAAGAGTATGTTCTCTACAGAGTTGTGTCATACCATCCTTAGGCACTCTGCAGGAAAAGTAGAATCAGGTCTCAAATAATGCCTTTTAAATTGTATCTCTAGTATTATAGATGTAGGACAGTACTGTATCATACCTCTGTGAATGTAAAATACCTTGTACTTGCTTTATGATACGTAGTAGTGACCGTGCTTTATCAGAGCTGTTTTTAATGATGTTACACTAGAATGTTTTCTTTCCAGATGATGATTGAGAAGCTAATAAGAAAAAAAAATGGTGCCAGGTACCACAACAGTGACAGAACATTGCTGTTTTCTGGGATTTTGTTTTTTACTTTTTTTTTTTTAAATGGAGCGTGCTGGATGTCTCTATAATTTTGTTCAAATGACTGCAGAACCTGGAAAAGCTGTTGCTGCTATTGATGCATAACATACTGCTATTATTGGTCTTTTTATATAAATATAAATATATATATATACATATGTATAATTTGAATATTTGGAAACTTTAGCTGTTCTGTCAACTTTGAAAAAAAAAAAAGTATCCCAATTTACTGTGTTGAGTTGGCATCGTACAGAGATTAACAGCCATATTGGTCTAGAAATATTAAACTTAATTTTTTTTCCATTTGTACAGGGGTAACGCACTGTATTAAATATGTAAGGTCTTATCTACATGGGTTTGATTACAGAAACTAATAAAGTATTCTCTAAATAATGAAGAAAAAAAAGAAAAAACAGCCTGGTACTGTTTCCAAAATAGACACACAGATTAGTGGATAAGGTTGAAGACACAGATATAACCCCACACAACTACAGCCATTTGATCTTTGACAAAGGGGCCCAAAAAATCCAATGGAAAAAGAACAGCATCTTCAACAAATGGTGCTGGCAAAACTGGATCTCCACATGCAGAAGATTAAAGCTGGACCCGTACTTGTCACCATGTACAAGACTTAATTCCAAATGGATCAAGGACCTTGATATAAGGCCAGAGACTATAAAAACCATAGTTGAAAGGGTAGGGAACACCCTGTTGGTAATTGGGCTAGGCCAACATTTCCTAAACGGACATCCAATGGCACAGTCACTACAACCAACTCTCAACAGATGGAATCTTGTGAAATTAAAGAGCTTCTGTTCAGATAAAGAGATTGTAACCCGAGCACAAAGGCAGCCCACAGAATGGGAGAAAATCTTCACTAACCACGTATCTGCTGGAGCTCTATTATCCAGAGTGCACAAAGAAATTAGAAACTAAACACGAAGGAAACTAATGGCCCAATTAAAAAAATGGGCCTTGGCTCCACACATTAGGGCCGAAGCAATCATAATTGGACTTTGCATGCCCTGCACAATGTCCAACACACTATTGACCCCACAAAGTCTAGCATTCGCTAAAAGCACCAAGATCCTTGGAGGCAAGGGATTGACAGCCACAGTAGTGTTCCTATGCTTAAGGGGAACACAGGAAAGGGTTCTGGGAAATGCCACTGGGTCCTTGCACCTCATTGGAGAGGAAGACCCAGAGGAGAGTCTGGCATGAACATTAAAGGATGCTCTGGGGACGGGAGGGGGAGGCACTGGGGGTTGGAGAGGGAGGAGGCAGGGGAGGAGGGCATAGGGTGGTGGGAGGTTGGAGGGAGGGAGGGGACCAGTGTACCTGTTACAATTGTATGAGTAGAAATAAAAAAAGAAAATGATGATGTACATGAACCAAAAAAAAAAAAAATGGGCCTTGGAACTTAAAAGAAACTTTTCCAGGGATGAAATTAAAATGTCTAACAAATATCTTAAAAAATGATGGGGCTGAAGAGGTGGCTCCTTGCAGGTGGAAGGTCCTGAGTTTGGATCCTAGACCCCAAGTATAGACCCTGGGTAGAAGCAGGGGTGTCCCGCGTTTCTGGTCTTGGTAGGGCAGAGCCTGTGAATCTCGGGGCAGAGTAAAAAAGGAGGAGGCAGTCCATGGTGGTACCCGAATTCGTCCGTGGTTCTACACACACATACATGCATACACGCACACACACAATTGAATAAATAAAAAAAATTCTTAGTCATCAGGGAAATGCACATCAAAACTTCCCTGAGATATCATCTCACCCTGGTCAGGATGGGAAAAATCCACAATACAAACAACACCAAATGCTGGAGAGGATGTGGAGAGAGGGGAACTCTCTTACATTGCTGGTGGGAATGCAGGCTCATACAACCACTCTGGCGAGCCGTCTGGAGATTCTTAAAGAAATTAAAGATTGAAATAATGCTACATAACCTTGCTATTCCACTTTTTGGAATAAACCCCCATGCAGCAAAAATTCACCTCGATAGCACAAGCACGACTATATTCATAGCAGCACTGTTTACAATAGCAGAGTCATGGAATGAACCCAAATGTCCAACAGTTGACGAGTAGATAAGGAAAATGTGGTACATCTATACAATGGAATACTACCCGGCCATCAAAAATGATGAATTAATGGAATTTGCTAGGAAATGGATGTAATTAGAAACAATTATATTGAGTGAAGTATCCCAGACACAGAAAATTAAGCACCGTATGTACTCCCTAATAGGTGGATCCTAGTACCAAACCCACTTAGAGACACTCAAGGAGAAATCTCTGTAATACCTACAGTAATTGCAAATTATGAATAGGAAGGATGGAGAAAGAGGGCCATACCAGATACAAAGTGAGAGGGGACCATGTTACAGCAGAGAAAATAGGCCACCATCAATGACTGCAAGTAAGTAATGAGATATCTGGTTAAGTTCACAGACTTTCCTTACTGATCATTTGCAACTGATTGGATATGATCTCATCAGAAGGGGAGGGCATATAGTCTGGCAGATAGAAAGTAGCCATTTTGCAAATGGGTGATTGACCCCTCCCTCACAGTGGTTTCCTAATTTTATTACATCTACCTGTGAATATACTCTTATAACAGGACTCTAGTTTAACAGGTTTTTATCTCTGGCCAGGGGGTGACATTCAATACCTATCAGGATGGAGTGAAGGGCATTGCAGGAGCAGCAAAACTGAAAAAAATCAATAAACCATAATTCAGAACATCAGAGACTATATCAACCACCTGGAACTAGGCCAGCCTAATCTCTCACCATCCAGAAGCTCAGGGAAATTTGCGGAAGAGGAGGCAGTAAAATTGTAAGAGCACAATGATGGGAGGAGTAATGATATGCAAGATACTCCACACAAGTTAGGGTCAAAGCAATCATAATTGGACTTTGCATGCCCTGCGCAATATCCAACACACTATCGACCCCACAAAGTCTACCATTTGCTAAAGGCACTAGGATCCTTGGAGGCAAAGGATTGACAGCCACAGTAGTGTTCCTATGCTTAAGGGGAACAAAGGAAAGTGTTTTGAGTAATGCCACTGGGTCCTTGTACCTCATCAGAGAGGAGGACCCAGAGGAGAGTTTGGCATGCACATTAATGGATTCTCCGAGGATGGGAGGGGGAAGCACTGGGTGATGGGGAAGGATGGAGAGGGAAGGGGGGCACAGGAGGGTGGTGGGCGGAGGGAAGGAGGGGACTGGTGTACCTGTTAAGTTTGTATGAGTGGAAATAAAATAAAAAATAAATAAATAAATAATGTTATTTGTTTGTGATGCTTTTATTTTATTTTATTTGATGTATGTTTAGAGTGTTATAAACTTTTTTCTTAGGACCACATTCATCATATTCCAAAGATTTTGATGTGCTGTGTTTCTGTTATCATTAATTCTAGGAATTTTTGAATTTCAATTTGGACTTCTGTCTGGATCCACTCCTCATTCAGCTCTTTATTTTCTAAGAGCTTGTGCACTTTCTGATTTTACCTTTTTATGATGTCTAGCTTTATTCCATGATGATCAGAAAAAGTATAGGATGTAATTTCAATTTTCCTGTATATGTGGAGGCTTGCTTTTTAACCTTGTGTGTGGTCCATTTTGGATAAAATTCCATGGGCTATTGTAAAGAATGTGTGTTCCTTAGTGTTAAGATGGAGACTTTGATAGGTACAGATAAAGTCGATTTGATTTATAGTTTGATTTAGTTCCATTGTGTCTCTATTCAATTTTTGGCCTGCTGATCTATCTATTGTTGAGAGTGAGATGTTGAAATCCCAGGCTATTATCATGTCTGTGTTGATTTGTTGTTTCACATGTCATAGTCTTTCATGAATGTACTTAAGTCTATATTACTTATTTATATGTTGAGAATTATGAAGTTTTGATAGGCTGCTCCTTTGATGAGTATGTAGTATCATTCTGTGTCCCAAGAAAGTAGAAACAAAAGGACACAGGAAAATAGGATAGCAGAAGGGGAGAAAATAGACACTAGACAGGAATACATGTCTTAGTATTATATATAAATAATTGATAGTAAGCTACCATTTAGATACCTTTTATTATATCCTTAGATAAGAAAAAAATCTCAACACTCAACCAAGATGAATCTTATTGCAATGAAAGATTAAGGAAGCAGAAAAGCATAACTGAACAAAATGCAGAGTATCAGTATCAAGGACCCTAGTATGTTCAGCTACAATCAGGTAATCCAAATCTCTCCCCATCCCAAGGCTCATGACATTGTGGAATAGGGGTCTGTAAGACTGTAAGATCCTAAAGGTGAGGAGGTGTACTGTTGGCCAGGACACTCCAGTCATAACATGGCTGCTGCAACCAGGAACATACTACAGTGAAATCTACTTCCATCACATCTACACAATGACTGACATATCAACATTTCCCCATGATGTCTCAGAAGAAACAACTGGACTCATTGAGAATCCTAGAGGCAGGTGCTAGACAAGTGAAGAGGAAGTTCCCCATCTGTGGGTTTATATACTGAAGGGCCTATTATACTAACACAGAGGCCTGGTGCCTCACTAGTACAGGCCTCCCATAAGGAGACCTGTTTTACACATATGTAGAGATACATGAGGGTTGGAAGGACAGGAATGGATGTGTGAAGAGAGGGAGCATGGGAAAGGAAAATATGGGAGAGGGAGAATGAACAGAAACATTTTTGTTTTACTTATAAAAATTCCTAATAAAAATTACTCAGGTGTTCTTTCAAAAGCACATTGTATCTATACATTCAAGTTTATCTTCATGCTACTTAAGAAACCTATTTTTCAATAAAATACTGTTTGCATATATTTCTTGTTGAAGTTTTTCTTACTATTTAAAGATATTAATCTTACAGATTGTCAACATTTTCCACATTTTTAATTTCTTACTGGATATTGCTGGTATATCAAGAGAGAAGTTCAGGATAACCCATAGGCACCATGTTAATAGACTATTAATGAGACAAGAGGAAGAAACATTTATTGCCATTTAAGAAACATATTCTATGCTGGAAGTTGCCTGCCATTGAATTAAAGAGTTTGATATTACACACTACCCATCAAACTCAGAGAGTTTAAGGCCATGTTCTCATTCAAAAGTCATCATTCTCAGATGAGAGAGAAACCATTTATCAAGATACAGGAAGGAAGAAAGCAGCTATCATTCAAGTTAAAGCCCAGGGACAAAAACTATGGTTTTGATTACATTTTCAAAAAAAAAAATTCAGTATTCAATTGGGTTTGGCAAGTTTAAATCCCAATTGAAATTTCAGAGGAGACATTACATGCCCTTGTAAAGCAAGCTTATAATGAAAATGCTGAAAAAACCTTACAATAGAAAATTTTAATAATATGCACAATTCTAATGTCATGTGCAAAAAAAGTCTGCATACATAGGAACATTATGTAAACTGATAACTTTAATTTTAAAAGAATATTTTCTGTTTATTATATCAATATATACTGCCTTTTATCTTAGAGATCTCTTAATATATTACCTATAAATCTTTCAAATTAACAAAAATAAATCATATATTCAATGTTTAAATAGGCATGAAATATTTCTAAAATAATCTTGCCATCATTAGTTTTTCAGTAATTATAATTATGTCTATGCCACCTAGGCACAAACATACTGGCCAGTTTTTATTAAATATGAGAATTTATTTATTTTGTCTGAAATCCATTGAAAACTTTCTAAATTTATGAAAATTGTCAGCAACAAATTTAAGATTTTAACACAGAAAACAGTTACATTAGAGAACAATCAAAAAAAGAATAAAAATTTCTTCTTACTTATAATCTGAAGTCATATATTAAATACCAGTAGAAACTTGAGGTCATACTAATATGTTGGTTAGACAACATGCTTCAACTTGAATTTTTATTACCTTTCATCTATCACTTGTATTTTTTAAAGGAAGCAGATTCTTTGTCTCTAGTGAACACAGAATGGCAGAATAACATATGTAACAGTGAATAGGCTTCAATTTTACAACTGAAGGTTTGGAGACATTCTAAAGAGTTGGTTGTTAAGACCATCCCTTAGCAAGTATGTGGAAGATTATCTATTTGAAGTCAAAGGATCCAGCTCATGGCAGGTGGGATCCTTCACTGGGCAGTTGGATAACATAGAGAGAGCTGGATAAATAGTTTAGCATATGTTAGAATATTGGCACGCAAGCATTCTGGCAAGTGAGAAGATTTATCTCTTTCCTAGAAATTCGTATGGATATATGTTGTGGCCAGTTCCCTCAACTCCTGGTATTGTTGTGAATTTTCCTGCAAGTTGATGCTGAACTCTAACCAGAATTGGAATATTTCACTCAGTGTGATTTCTTCCAAAATCATCCTTTTACCAGTAAATTTCATTAGTTCATCTTTCCTAATAGCTGAAGAGTATTCTATGGTATATATGTACCACATTTTCATTAACCATTTGTCAACAGTTGGGCATCTAGTTTGGTTCAATTTTTTTTTTTTTTGCTACTGTTAAAAAAAAGCTGCATACGAACATGGTTGTACATATGACTCTCTTGCAGGATGCAGAATTCTTTGGGAATAAAGAAAGGAGTGGTATAGCTAGGTCATATGTAATCATAATTTTTTAACCTTTTTAAAAATCTCCAAATTGATCTCCAAAGGGGTTCCGGAAGAAATCATACTAAGAGAAATATCCCAAACGCAGAAATACAGCTGCTGTATGCTTTTCCATTCAAGCAGACCCAAATACGAAACATCCAGTTCAATGTACCCAAACAAAAACTCTTAAAATACCTACATACAAAGAAACGATCTCAGCACCCAAACAAGACACAGCCTACAGTAATGGAAGAGCAATGAAACAGACAACTACAACCAATCAGAGTGCAGAGTGTTGGTGCCCCTAAAATGCCTAGTATGAATCAGACCAATCAAACCTATTCTCATCTTAAGACTCAAGGAATCTTGCAGAAGAGTTGCAGTAAAATTGTGAGAACCTAAAGGTGGGGAGGTCCATGGCTGGCCAAGTCATTCCACTAAAGATTGGGCTGCTATATGTAGAAATTTACCACAATAGAACTTAACCTCATCATACCTGCACTGTGATTGACATGTCGACATTTCCCCCATAGAATAGCTATAAACTCAGGGGGCTGGAGAGATGGTTCAAGGGTTAAGCCTCTGTCTTGCAAGCAGAAGGTCCTGAGTTGGGATCCTAGACCCCACGTGTATAGACACCAGGCTAAAGTGGGGCCGCTCCGAGTTTCTGGTCCTGGTAGGGCGGAGCCTGTAAATCCTGGGGCAAAGTAAAAAAGGAGAAGGTGGAGGCAGTCCATGGTGGTTCCCGGATTCGCCCGTGGTTCTACACACACACACACACATGCACGCACGCACACACACACGCACGCACACACACACACACACACACACACACACACACACACAATTGAATAAAAAAAAGAATAGCTATGAACTCAGAAGAAATAATTACATGCAGGTGGAGCCTTAAGGACTAGGGCTAGACAGGCAAAGGAGAGTATACCAATTATTGGATCTACCCAAGTCAGAGCCACTTAATCTGCCACAGAAATCTGAGTCCACATCAATACAGGCAACCCAAAGGGAACCCTATGGTCCACACAATCAGATAGAAGGATAGGTAAGAGGGGGATGGATTGGTAAAGGGAGGGGAGGGTGGAGAAGAGAGGGGGAGGGAGCAAGGGTGTCAGGGACAACTAACCATTATGATTGTAATTAATAAGACTAAATATTAATAAATTTTAAAAAATGTCTGGCAGAAATACCAGTGATGTGCACTTCTGGTCCTGGTAGGCAGGAGTCTGGGAAATCTCAGAGCAAAGGAAAAAGGAGGTAGAAGCAATCCAGGATGCTTCCTGAAGTCACACTCAGATATCCACAGGGACACACAATGTCCTCTGGTACACACATAGGCATATATACAAACACACACACACACACACACACACACACACACACACACACACACAAACACACACACAGAGTAAATAAAAAAATTAAGTAAAAAAAGAATATTCAACTATTCAACATGCCCTTTTGGGAAAATATTTCTGGGGAGAATTACAAGATACCCATTTTTTTGTATTCATGCATAAAAGGATAATATGAGATATTATATAGATGATCTCATGTGTGAGAATGATGCTTTGTATGTGTGTGAAAATTTTCATCATAGTGACTCACTCATTCTGTTTCCTTGCTTATCTTTCTGTGGCTGCCTTCCCCACTCACTCCAACTTCAAATAAAAGTCTCAGAACACATAGCATTAGTAATCCAGTAATTACCTGTCATGATTCAGGTTGTCTCCAAAATTTTGCCCTATTTTCTTGTAATGCTGCTAATTTTTTCAAGTGTTTGAAGTTTAAGCCTCAAGCTGTATTTCATTATCTCAAATGAAATCTGTTCTCTTCACTTGTTCTTCAATTTATTCATTCAATAGTATGTATGGATTGTCAACTGTACATCTGGCACTATATTACTAGCATGAAAAAGAAAGTTGATGACATTAAAATATTCACTAGACTAGTAAAGACAAAGGCAAACACATGTAATTTCAAGTTAATATAAGACATTGTAATAAAATTATGCAAAGAAAAACATGGGAATCCGAAGAATTGATGCTACTTATTGGCAGATATTAAACAAGTGTGACATTGGAAACATAAGAAACAAACAAACTAACAATGCAGCTTAAAGCTTAAGAGAAACTAGAACAATCTGATCCCAAAAGCAGAAGAGAGGAGATTAGCAAAATAAGGGGAGAAATATCTGAAATCGAGATTAAGAAAACAATAGAAAAATTCAACCAGTCAAAAAGCTGGTTCTTTGAAAAAATCAATAAGATTGATACACCCCTAGCTAAATTAACCAAAAGCAAGAGAGAGAAAACCCAAATTAACTAAATTAGAAATGAACATGGAGTTATCACTACTGATACCCAAGAAATCCAGAGAATTATAACATCATATTTCAAAAATTTATACTCTGTGAAGTTTGACAACACAAAAGAGATGGAAGAATTTCTAAGTAAACACAACTTACCTAAATTGAATCAGGAAGTTGTGAATTATTTAAATATTCCTATATCATATAAAGAAATTGAAGAAGTAATCACGAATATTCCCACCAAAAAATGTCCTGGACCAGATGGATTCAGCACAGAGTTCTACCAGACATTTAAGCAGTTAATAACATCAATATTCCTTAAACTGTTCCATCAAATAGCAAAGGAAGGAACACTACCAAATTCCTTCTGCGAAGCTAATATCGTTTTAATCCCAAAACCTAATAAAGATTCACTTAAAAAAGAAAACTATAGGCCGATCTCTCTGATGAACACAGACGCAAAGATTCTCAAGAAAGTCTTAGTCTTAGCAAATTGGATTCAAAAACATATCAAAAAGATCATTCACGGGGACCAAGTAGGCTTCATCCCTGGCACACAAGGTTGGCTCAACATACACAAATCAATAAATGTAATTCATCATGTAATCCAGTCCAAAGTGCAAGACCACATGATACTCTCGATAGATGCAGAAAAAGCTTTTGACAAGATCCAACAGCGTTTTATGATCAAAACACTAGAGACAGTAGGAATGGAAGGAACCTTTATCAATATAATAAAAGCTGTATACAACAAGCCCACAGCAAGGATTATGCTCAATGGGGAACAATTGGAAGCATTCCCACTTTGATCAGGAACTAGACAAGGCTGTCCACTCTCACCACTTCTATTCAATATTGTACTTGAAATCTTAGCCGAAGCCCTAAGACAAGAAAGGGACATAAGAGGGATTCAAATTGGCAAGGAAGAAGTCAAGCTATCTATATTTGCAGGTGACATGATCTTATACCTGAGTGATCCCAAAAACTCCACCAGGAAGCTCCTGGAACTAATTGAGAAGTTCAGCAGGGTGGCAGGATACAAAATAAATGTGCAAAAATCAGAGGCCTTCCTATATGCCCAGAATGAAAGAAGTGAAAAAGCCTTGAGAGAAACAATCCCATTTACTATAGCCCCTAAAAAAATGAAATACCTTGGTATAAACCTACCCAAGGAGGTAAAAGATCTTTACAATGAAAACTTTAAAACCCTCAAGAAAGAAATTGCAGAAGACAACAGAAGGTGGAAAGACATCCTATGTTCCTGGATTGGCAGAATCAACATCATAAAAATGACCATCCTACCAAAGGCAATATACAGATTCAATGCTATACCAATCAAAATCCCAAAGCAATTCTTCAAAGAAGTTGACCAAATAATCTCAAAGTTCATATGGAGGCACAAAAAACCTAGGATAGCAACGACAATCCTGAGTAACAAAAACACTGCTGGAGGTATTACCATACCAAACCTAAGTCTACACTACAAATCCATAGTTATAAAAACATCCTGGTACTGGCTCCAAAATAGACACACAGATCAATGGACAAGGATTGAAGACCCAGATATAACCCCACAAATTTACAGCCATTTGGTCTTTGACAAAGGGGCCCAAAGAATCCAATGGAAAAAGAACAGCATCTTCAACAAATGGTGCTGGCAAAACTGGATCTCCACATGCAGAAGATTAAAGCTGGACCCGTACTTGTCACCATGTACAAGACTTAATTCCAAATGGATCAAGGACCTTGATATCAGACCAGAGACAATAAAAACCATAGTTGAAAGGATAGGAAACGCCCTGGAGATTATTGGGCTAGGCCAACATTTCCTAAGCAGACATCCAATGGCACAGTCACTGCTACCAACTCTCAACAGTTGGGATCTTGTGAAATTAAAGAGCTTCTGTTCAGATAAAGAGATTATAACATGAACTCAAAGGCAACCCACAGAATGGGAGAAAATCTTCACGAGCCACATATCTGATAGAGGTCTATTATACAGAGTGCACAAAAAACTTAGAAAACTAAACACCAAGGAAACCACTGGCCCAATTAAAAAATGGGCCCTGGAACTTAAAAGAAACTTTACCAGGGATGAAATTAAAATGTCTAAAAAATATCTTAAAAAATGCTCCACTTCTTTAGCCATCAGCAAAATGCAAATCAAAACTTCCCTGAGATATCATCTCACCTCGGTCAGGATGGCAAAAATCCACAATACAAACAACGACATGCTGGAGAGGATGTGGAGAGAGAGGAACTCTGTTACATTGCTGGTGGGAATTCAGGCTCATACAGCCACTCTGGCGAGCCGTCTGGAGATTCTTAAAGAAATTAAAGATTGAAATGCCATATGACCCTGCGATTCCTTTTTGGGAATAACCCCCCATGCAGCAGAGGTTCACCTCGATAGCACAAGTGCCACCATGTTCATAGCAGCACTGTTCACAATAGCAAAGTCATGGAATCAACCCAAATGTCCAACAGTTGACGAGTGGATAAGGAGACTCTGGTACATCTATACGATGGAGTACTACTCAGCCATCAAAAATGATGAATTACTGGAATTTGCTGGGAAATGGATGTCATTAGAAACAATTATATTAAGTGAAATATCCCAAACGGAGAAAATTAAGCGCCATATGTATTCCCTAATAGGGGGCTCCTAGTACCAAACCCATCCAGCCCATCTTGAGACACTCAAAGGTCAATCTATGTAATACCTACAGTAATTGCAAGAAGTATTAACAGGAGGGATGGGGTTGGAGGGCCACACCAAAAACAAGGAGAGAAGTGACCATGTTACAGCAGAGAAAATAGGCCTCCATCAAGGACTGTAAGTAAGTAATGTGACACCTGGTTAAGTTTACAGACGTTTGTTCCTGATCATTTTCAACTGAGGGGGTATGATTTCACCAGAAGGGGAGGGCATATAGTCTGTCAGAAAAAAAGTAACCATTTTGCAAATGGGTGATGGACCCCTCCCTCACTGAGGTTTCCTACTTTTATTACATCTCCCCTTGAATGTGCTCTTATAATAAGACTCCAGTGTAACAGCTTTTTGTCTCTGGCCAGGGGTGACATGCAGTGCCCAACAGGATGGAGTGAAGGGCATTGCAGGAGCAGCAAAACTGCAAAAGAAAATCAACAAACCTCAATCCAGAACCTCAGAGACACTATATCAACCACCTAGAACTAGGCCAGACTAATCTCTCCCCATCCTGAAGCTCAGGGACATTTGGGGAAGAGGGGTCGGTAAGATTGTAAGAGCACAAGGACAGGAGGAACAATGATTTGCAAGATACTCCACACAAGTTAGGGCCGAAGCAATCATAATTGGACTTTGCATGTCCTGCGCAATGTCCAACACACTATTGACCTCACAAAGTGTAGCATCTGCTGAAGGCACCAAGATCCTTGGAGGCAAGGGATTGACAGCCACAGTAGTGTTCCTATGCTTAAGGGGAACACAGGAAAGTATTCAGGGAAATTCCACTGGGTCCTTGTATGTCATCGGAGAGGAGGGCCCAGAGGAGAGTCAGGCATGCATGATAAAGGACTCTCTGGGAATTGGAGCGGGAGGCACTGGGGCATGGGGAGGGAGGAGTGAGGGGAGGGAGAGCAGGCGGTTCGAGGAGAAGGAGGAGGGAGGGAGGGAACTGGTGTACCTATTAAGTTTGTATGAGTAGAAATAATAATAAAAATTGTATAAAAAAGTTTGACATGAACATATTTCAACTGTGTATTAGAGGAGTTCACAGTGATCAGAAGTTACTTAAATATTCCAGGTGAAGTTAAAACCTGTATTTAAAAAATGATCAAGACCAAAATGTACATTGGGTGGCCAGAAAGTGACTGTATCACAAGGAATGGTGGGAAATGAGATTGTGACATGTTTGAGATTACACTGCTAAGTATTTTAGAATTGATTTCTAATCAATAAGTAGCTGTAAGTAGAGCAGTGATATAACTGAAGTAGTGAATTTCTTAGGTTATATTGTGGAGAAAAGACTCTAAGATGGGGGGACAAAATAGAAGGTAATGATAGTAAAGAGATAATCAGAGTCCATGTTAAGAGCATTTTAGTAAGAAAGTAGAAGTAATAATAGTGGACAGAAAATACTGGCATAAAAGTGTTGCTATTACAGAAGTAGCATTAGGAAGATCATATTTTGAAGATGGAGAAAAGTTGAATTCAAGCTGAATGATTTGCAACCTTTTAGTGAAATCAGGTGCAATAATTATGCTCTTTAAAGAAGGCCAAAATTAGTTATTAGGTAGGAAGGACAAGAAACTAGTTTTTAAGAAATACCAAGAATTACTGATGGCTCAGAAAAATTTGTATGCCTTCAATTAAGTTTAGGCAAATATTAGGAAAACAAATGTCTAGATGTGTTAAAGACACCTAAAATTTAGAAGACTGATCTATGTTGAGAGTGGGCAAAAAGACAAACAGCTAGAAACCTGGTCTTTATAGATAGAAAACCAAGGAAATGATTTCTGTTTTAGAAGGTCTAATCCACTGTGCATTCACAATGTAGTTTTATTTTTGAATCCAAGTCTGTTAGCCAAAGAACTTGACATCAGAAATGAAATAAAAGAGAAGAGAAATTACCTCTGTAATATCCAATATGAGACTCTCATGGAAACAAAAAACAGCATGTTTAGGGGAAGAAATAAAGTTTCTGTGGTTATTCAGAAAAGTAAGGGCAAAAGTTTTTCTCCCAATTCCTTTGGATAAGTTTACAGCAGTATCTTCTAAAGTGATGTTCTGAAAAGATACTCCATAAAGAAAAAAATCCAAGTAATCCTGCCTGTGCATACAGATTTATTTTAACCAAAAGCATATATAACACTAGAACATTTTTAGAATGTGACAACCCAAATGATCTATAAAACAAGCACATTGCTACTTAACTAGCTTGTTTATTTACAGATTCTAACAGAAGAAAACTATTTAATTAAGAAAATAAAAAGTAAATATCATAATTAAATTGATGAAGTGTTTCATGCATTGTAAGATTATTACGATTTTTGACATCATTTTGCAGTTAAATCTTTGTAGACTTTACATCAGCCTAAATGTTGTAAAAATAATATCATTCCAAATAATGTCATCAATGTAAACAACAAAAAAACCCAAAGACATGTTACAAGTTACAAGGAGTAATATAAAAAACAGCACTCCTCAGGTAAATAAAATTTGGCCACAGATATAACAAGAAACATGATTACTAGAAAAACCAGTTTATGGATGAAGCTTATTCTATGGTCTAATATGAGAAAAGGGGGCTGCAGTTAAGGACCTTGCGAACCAGGGAAATCATATACTAATATAGGTGCTGACCCAAGTCCTGCTAGAAAATAATAATGAGCAAATATTGAGTTGAATTAAATATATGCATTACAGATCAAATTACAAAAGCCACCAGCAAATAGCACAGAAAACACCTTTTATAATTAAATGTTATTTCAAAAAATTGCTTACATGGAAAATAAATCAGTTTCCAAAAGAATTTTTTGCCATAATCTTGGAGCCAAATAAGAATTATAAGGAATTTTACTGATACTGAATTTGTTATTATTTATTATTAGGCTACATTTCAGGATTACAGCAAACTATTCTACGTTAAAATTCCCACTGTGGAATATGTTAATATACTGCATATTCTAATGATGAAAGCTACCTAAAATCTCCTCTTAGTCATGTCATCCATGTGTACATAACAACCTTGGGACAAAGTAACCAATACATGTATTCTATTTGCAATGTGTTCTTTACCACAAAAGAACTTTTAGATAAAACATTAGCTAAAATTTTTTTTCAAAAATAGTTTTCTTATAAGCTAGTGATTGATTTCTGAAATATTTTTACAGTTTTATCACAGCAGACATAGGCTTAACTAATTTTTGTGATCTCATTTGCCACTCTCAAATATTAAAGTATTGAAAGTTTAGTAACGTTAGGGGTCCTTTCTCTGAAACTCAAACTCCCAGTGAGTTACATGACAGTGGCAGTCATTATGTCAGAAGTAATTCTCTAAATTCCTGACTTCACACAATGGTAAAGAATTGTATGTACATTCTGTCAGTCAATATGGGCCAGAATTTATTTCCATCTGATTTTGATATTTTACACAATATGACTATATTGCTAACAATAATTTTGTTAGCTCACCCATCATTTCTTTCTATTCATGCAATAAATTTCATTTAATAATGTGTAGCTTATGTTGTGACCTTTTGAAATGTTATAGTTGATGGATATTATTTATGCCACCCAGAATTTCCATTAACCTAGCCAGACCAGAAAATGTTAGACTAGTAAATGTTGGAAATAAGTTTAAACTATTCGGCCTTGGGACTGGAGAGACAGCTCAGGAGTTGAGACTCTGTTCTACAAGCAAAAGAACTTGAGTTCAGATCCCAGGTTTTATGTTAAAAACACCAGGAGAAAATGATTGCAGTCTGTACTCCTGACCCTGGGGGTCAGAACCTGGAAATTACAGAACAAAACAAAAAGGAGGTAGAAGCAAGCCAGGCTGATTCTCCAAGTCACCCTGGGGCCTCCTCAGGGACACACACACACACACACACACACACACACACACACACACACACGCACACACGCACACACATGCACTAATAAAACAAATTCTTGGGTGTTCTATCTATAGCATCTAATATACTTCCATTTTACTACTTTAATAACCTTTGCATGATTTCAAGACACATGGAAAAAAGAATATTGTTCTGGAAAAGACCATGTTATCCTTTCTTAGTTTCTATTGTAGGAAAAGTTGTTTACTAATGGGGACTGTCCCATTGATGTGCAATAAGAAGACACATGAGAGAGAGGTAAAAGCTGAGTAGGGGTTGATTGTTGGTTCTGAGAGGGTGACTGATTCTGAGTTATTTATGACATACCTTTGCACAAAATAGAGTAAGACATGTCTTCTAGATGAATGAATTACCACAAGGCATCATTCCTTTGGAAGAATGCCTATAAAGGTGTAGTCAATGTGTAGAGTTCAGACAATACTTCAGATAAATTTTTGTCTTCTTATGCAGAAGCCATTTGTACAACCACCCCTGAGGGCCTGTTGACTACCCAGTGCCATTTACTTTTTCTTGCTCTGGAGTTTTCTCTTTAGAGCATAGTGGATATCATCTTCTTCTTTATCTATGTACTTACAGGATTGGTCATCATTATATTTCTTTGCCCTTTTAACATTAAATACAACCACATTGTACTCACAGACATTTTATTTAGAGTCTTGTTAGCACTTGTTATTTTTGATGTTGGGTGTACTTTAAAAAAATGTCCAGGAGAAATTTCAGTCAAAATAACTGGCTTTGACAAGGAAAGGAAATGTTCACAGTCATACTATAAACTTAAATTATTTTACAGAAATGCATTCCCTTCTTGATAAATTGAAAAATAGCATTTTTTGATGGAAACAGGCTATTGTTTTGTTTTATTTTGTTTTCCTATACAAGTTTGGGTCATATCTCAGTCTTACAAAAGCAGTAGACTCTATAATCACATCTCAAAGAGGTTTACAGCCAAATGTGGTAATACTATGCTTGAAAATGTTTTGCGTATCATTGGTATGGTTTTATATTGCATAATTTTATAGCATAACCTATTTAAAATACACTGCCAAAATCACATGAGATCACATAACCCATAGTCATTATGAAGATAGAGTAAATTTTAAAATATGGCCACTTTGATTGCCAGAATCTAACACAAATAAAAATTTTATATTTTGCCATAGTGAATTTTTCTGGAAACGAGACATTCCCATCGCTCCCTTTAAGGTTCATAGCTCATTGTGGGAGAAGTAGTATGAAGAATGTAAGAGCCAAAAGATAGAGAGAAGAGCTATGATATGACACTTTGTGAGCATGACAACCATTGCACTTACAAGAAGCAGGCCTAGACAACAGGCAGATACGGATGGAGGAGACCTACTGAATTATCACCAACTAACAGATTCTGGAAGAAGGAGTGTCAGAATATCCTGGTATGTATCCACTGATGAGTCCACCACGTTCTATTAAATAATTTTAAAACTGTGGTCACACAACTGGTACTAGTTGAATACAGTAGGAATAAAACAGAAGTCATAAATATGGGAAAGAGATTTATAGGGGAAAATGGAGGATGGGTGAAGCTAGGAGAAAGAAGAAAGAGTATGGAAAATGTATGTATGAGTTTGCCAAAGAACGAGATTTATTAATAAAAAAACTAAAGAGCTAGTTAATCACTTATCCAACTTTTAGTGTATATAATGTGGTAAGTACTTTACTTCAACTCCTCATGTAATAATTAAAGTAATCCAATGACCTATCCATTACTGTCATGTTGTCCATGTTACAAGTAAGTAAGATTTTAGATTCATGATATAACTTATTCAAGGCACCTCAGCTAGAAATGGCAGTTTGTCAGTCATGATCTCATATCTTTTCAGTCTCAAAAGCTGAGCTCTCTACATCTTCTGACATTCTCTTTTCTAAGGTGATGATCACAACGAAAATTTAAAGATGCCTTGATATTGAAAAGTAGATTCAAAATTTTAATAATAGCACCCTAGTGATTTGTAAATGAAGCAAAAGTTCTTCTTCAGGATTCAATTTAGAGGACATGCACAGTGGTCTAAACTTTTGCAAACATAAATGCAAGCTCTGTTGAGGAAGGATATTTGACGTAATCCTAAGAAACACATTGCGCTTTTTTCTTGGTGCAAAGATTAATTAACAATAGAAGACTCCAAAATCATAACTATAAGAAAATTAATTAATACACATATTTAAAGTAAAATATGCTTAAGCACCAATTATACTTAAACAGTTCATTTGAAAACCTTGTTCACACGCTCCTCTAGTTAATGTATACAATTTCATGTGACTATTCTTTTAGACAGAAAGCTACAATACAAGTATACTGAACTCATACAAAATAAATTACCGAGTCACTGAAAAACACTTATGTGTACTAATACATCCAAAAAATATTTTCTGTAAAATACTGAGCAAGATTTCAAAGTATATTTCTTTTTTTATTTTTATTCAATTGTGCGTGTGTGCGTGTGCCTGTATATATATGTGTGTGTGTGTGTGTGTGTATGTGTGTGTAGAACCACGAGCAAATTCGGAAACCACCATGGACCACCTCCACCTCCTCCTTGTTTTCTTTGCCCCGGGATTCACAGGCTCCCCCCTACCAGGACCAGAAACGCAGGCCACCCCTGCTTCCACCCTCCACCCAGCATCTATACGTGGGGTCTAGGATCCGAACTTGGGACCTTCCACTTGCAAGGCAGAGGCTTAACCCCTGAGCCGCCTCTTCAGCTCCCTGAATTATATTTGTTTTTTAAGAGATGGCATAAGGAAGAACATCAGAGACTCTATATCAATCACCTGGAACTAGGCCAGACTAATCTCTCCCCATCCAGAAGCTCAGGGATGTTTGCGGAAGAGGGGGCGGTAAGATTGTAAGAGCAAAAGGACGGGAGGAGCAATGATTTGCAAGATACTCCACACAAGTTAGGGCCGAAGCAATCATAATTAGACTTTGCATGCCGGGCGCAATGTCCAACACACTATTGACCTCACAAAGTCTAGCATTTGCTAAAGGCACTAGGATCCTTGGAGGCAAGGGATTGACAGCCACAGTAGTGTTCTTATGCTTAACGGGAACACAGGAAAGGGTTCTGGGAAATGCTTCTGGGTCCTTGCACCTCATCGGAGAGGAGGACCCAGAGGAGAGTTTAGCATGCACATTAAAGGATGCTCCGGAGATGGGAAGGGAAGGCACTGGGAGATGGGGAGGGAAGGGGGAGGGGAGGGAGTCACAGGGGGATAGGGGGTTGGAGGGAGGGGGGACTGGTGTACCTGTTAAGTTTGTATGAGTGGAAATAAAAAAGTAAATAAATTAATTAAATTAAATTTAGAGTTAAAAAAATCATATATAGTAGTAGAGAATGTAAGTATTCAAACGAAATGAAGGAAACATTTCTTCAAATAAATTGCTACGTTGAGTACAGATTAAAAAAAACAAGTTTAAGACTTAGTTTGCTTCTCATATAATACATTGTAGCAAAATTAACAGAGTATTTACATTTGCCAAGATGTAGTTACAGTGACAAGTATAGATATGGAAATCTGGTTTCTTTGTAATAGGTCTGTCATTCAAAACATTTGGGGGAAAATTAATAAAAAAAATCATGATACTGAGAAATGGGTTAGGCTGAAGTAAGAAATAAAAAAGTGGCTTTATCCCCCCTCCCAAAAAAAGAGATGGCATAAGGAAAGTTTACAAAGCAACTGATAAACCACTATGTTTAGAAATCAAATTATTAACAACTTGGCACAGAAATATTGAGCTGAATAACAAAACAAAATATAATTTGCTTATGAACAGAAAGTTTGAAAAAAAAAGAATTTGAGCCATTAGGTTATGGATAACTTTCATCTGAAGGATGTATTTTTGATTAAAGATATTAATGGCAAGAACCAAAATTTCTAATGTACAGTTCATAAATAATAGCAACTTGCCTGTTTTTTATCATAACCTCTACTCAACAATTCATATAAAGACTTAGAGGACATGGTTATGATTATCAGTGAATAACACAAATCTCAAATGTGTAATTAATGCATAATAATATCATCAGGATTTGAAACAATCAAGCTGGAGTGGTACTCTAAATTCACAAGACATAATGCAGAAAGGGAACAAAAAAGATAAGGAAGAGATGAAAGCTGATACCAATACTTAAGTTTGAGAAACCAATTAAGTCAAAACATGAAGATATAGTTGAACAGCAAGTGGTATTCACTGAAAATCCAAATTATAAATTTCTTTAATAAATATTTCTTATCTTGAAATATATACTGAAGTAGATTCTGTGAACTAAGACACTAAAACATGATATGTGGAAGAAAGTTTTCATTACCTAATCATTTGCAGAAAGCTCAGGTTAATTTATTTAGGCTTATTTTTGTTTTTGTTTTCTTTTTTTTCTTTTATTTATTTATTTTTTAATTTTTTTTATTTCCACTCATATTTTTGAAGGAATACTCAGAACGTACATGATAGGCATTAGAAAACAGAGTACTTCTTTATGTAGGACACCATTTTAGAATAATATCCTATAGAATGTCAATTAATAATATGAAAAGGAATTTTAAGTTAAATAAAGAGTATTTTTGAGGAAATACTGAAAAAGTGCTGTCGCAAGAGAGAATAATTTGTCTCTCTGTAAAGAACAGAAGAAATCAGAAAATCAGATTTGTACTAGTTAGTATGATCAAGTTTAGTCCAGTTGTGCAATAATTTCCTCTAAATTGAAATATTCCAATAATAAGGAAGGCTCAACAAGATCCTCTAAGAAGTAAAGAAAAATTACAAGGCACAGGGAATTAAAAAAATTAAAAGTCTCAGGAAGTTTCTGAAATTTATGATTCACACAATTCCTCAAACCCCAAGGTTTGTATAAGCAGTAACATTTGCTGGGCAGAATAGACTCTGATCATTCAATTTGTGTGGGGATCTCATCTCTGAGGATGCAGCTTTTGTGACCTGTAACAGGCACAAGGATTTTTTAATTTTTTTTTATTTCCACTCATACAAACTTAACAGGTACACCAGTCCCCCCTCCCTCCAACCTTCCACCGCCCTATGCCCCCCTCCCCACCCCCCAGTGCCTCCCCCTCCCATCCCCTGAGCATCCTTTAATGTGCATGACAGACTCTCCTCTGGGTCCTCCTCTCCGATGAGGTGCAAGGACCCAGAAGCATTTCCCAGAACCCTTTCTTGTGTTCCCTTTAAGCATAAGAACACTACTGTGGCTGTCAATCCCTTGCCTCCAAGGATCTTAGTGCCTATAACAATTGTGGGGTCAATAGTGTGTTGGACATTGTGCAGGGCATGCAAAGTCCAAATATGATTGCTTCAGCCCTAACATGTGTGGAGTATCTTGCATATCATTGCTCCTCCCATCCTTGTGCTCTTACAATCTTACTGCCCCCTCTTCCACAAATATCCCTGAGCTTCTGGATGGGGAGAGATTAGGCTGGTCTAGTTCCAGGTAGTTGATATAGAGTCTCTGAAGTTCTGGATTATGGTGTTTTTTTTTTTTCCCAGTTTTGCTACTCCTGCAATGCCCTTCACTCCATCCTGATGGGTATTGGATGTCACCCCTCGCCAGAGATAAAAAGCTGTTAAACTAGAGTCTTGTTATAAGAGTATATTCAAAGGTAGATGTAATAAAAGTAGGAAACCACAGTGAGGGAGGGGTCAATCAACCATTTGCAAAATGGTTACTTTTTATCTGCCAGACTATATGTCCTCCCCTTCTGATAAGATCATACCGCATCAGTTGCAAATGATCAGGAACGAAAGTCTCATTACTTACTTGCAGTCCTTGATGGTGGCCTATTTTCTCTGCCGTGACATGGTCCCTTCTCTCCTTGTTTCTGGTGTGGCCCTCCTACCCCATCTGTTTTGTTCATAATCCTTGCAATTACTGTAGGTATTAGAGAGATTTATCCTTGAGTGTCTCTAGGTGTGTCTGGGATACTTCACTTAATATAATTGTTTCTAATAACTCATTTCCCGGCAAATTCCATTAATTCATCATTTTTGATGACTGAGTAGTACTCCAGGTATAGATGTACCACATTTTCCTTATCCACTCATCAACTGTTGGACATTTGGGTTGATTCCATGTCTTTGCTATTGTAAACAGCAGGCACAAGGATTTTAATGGAATGTCTGTGCACTCATTAACTCTAGCTATCAGACTATTGAAATAATAGACTCCAAGAATTTGGAGTTGCCCCAAGGAATAAATCACAAGTACAGATCAGCCTTCAGAGTATGGACAATTTGTCAGATCTTGTACTAGTCAGAGAAAGTATATCCTCCCCCACCACAACAAATTTCACACAGCTCTGAAACCTTGACGGAAAGGCTAAAGATAGCCAGTAATGTGTAAAATCACACCTTGACTAAAACTCTTTCCTTGAATGTTTCTCTTGCCTTCTTTGTAAACTTCATCTTCATGTTTAGAATCTGGAGAAATGGCCTTGGACATTTTATACTTCTTTTTCCAATGTAATGACACTGAATAATTTTCCTTTGCCTATTTTTCATTGTTAGTTTGATCTTTCACCATTTTATCAAATGTGGGTGCCCAAGTTGGTACCCAGACCTTGCAATAGATCTAACTAAACGTCATCCATGCTATGATCAAATATGGATAATGTAAACTGTCCTTGAGTCATCCAAATTCCTATAAATAACCCTTCACCCATTCTTTTCTAAGTAAACTCAGTAAGGTTACTGGTTCACTAAGCTAGACATGGCATCCTTATCTGGGTGTAGTAAATAGAAATATTTAATCATATCTCACTGGGAAAAGTCACCTAACAGGCTTGCTTTTGACTATTTTAATCATAACTAAAATCCATTGGAGAGTCAGGCAAAGAAGGTGCATGCCCACAAGTCCAGAAATCAGATAAGGAAAAAGGTCAGAAATTTTAAGTCATCCTGAACTACATTAGCAAGGACCCCTGTTTCCTGTTCACCCCAACCTTTGTCTTACACACACACACACACACACACACACACACACACACACACACACACAGATATAATAGAAATAGCAGCATGTAAAAAAATATTTTAAGAGAAACGGGTTAGCTAAAACGTGGCTTCTTGTTGTATGTACTTAAATGCCTGTAGCCAAAGGGGAACTATTACATGCTTCAGGTTTGTTGGTCAGCTTCTAGATACACTAACCATAACTTTCCTACTCTCATGCTAGAACTTTCTATCCATCTAAACCTCCCTATTGAAGACTAGGTTTTTGATGTTGAGAGTTGGTTATGAACTTATTCCTGAAAATATGTTTAAGTAAATATGATTTTCTGCTTTTTGACCACTTCAGAATAATGCAAAGTATCAAGTACACCAGCATAATTTGCTTGATGATCTTTACCTAATTAACAATTAACATTTGAATTAGATGCATAGATTCATCCCGTTAGTTCTTTCTACTATTTCTAAGTAGAAGCAAACTTTATTGCAACGTATCAATGTATGCATGTGAGAAAGCTACAAAAGTTTATTTCTATAAATTCAAGCAAAGTTGTAAAAACAACATAAGTATTTTGTTAAATCTCACCTGACATGCAAAGAGCTGAGCTGTTACAAAAAAATCTCAATAACTTCTCACAACCTAAGTGTGACTTATTTGAATCTCTCCAGATTAATTTATTAAATGAACTAAAATTGAGGTACGTGACAAAAAAATTATACAGTATGATTTCTTTTCTTTTCTTTGAAGAGATGGATACACACTTTTAATGAAATCACAGTTATTTGGAGAATGAAGCTTGTATTTTGGGGTTATAACAAAGGAATCAGAATGTCAGTATCATATTGTAATCCTGAAACAATATGGAGAAAAAAACTTTTCTAATGTGTATCACATGATTGCAAAGATCATTCCAGAAAAGTCTGACAACATTTTTAAAGAGTAATTAAAATTTCCAGTAAAGGTACAGATTTAGCAAATGTTTCTGCATTCATAATTATTTACCATCATAGCCATGAAAATGCACTATGATTATTGATATTTCATTATCATATGTCCTATTTATGCCAAAGAACTGATACTTAAATATTTTTAATTCAGTCAATTTCCAATAATCTTATTACTTGCTGTGCTCTGAAAACAGAACCATAAAGCCTGTTTAGAACAGTAACTTGAAAATCATAAAATACATGCTTCTTAAGTGACAAAATAAATGACTGAATAGGTACATTTAGATACATTTCAGATCCTGAAACATAGTTTAAAGGAGCATTAGCAGATGAATTGATGATAACTGTATTTGGCTCTGAAAGACCAAAAAAAAAAAAAAAAAAAACAAAATAGAAAAGAAAAGAAAGAAAGAAAAAGAAAAGAACAATGGCATAAGCTGCAATAAAACTAGCTTATTCTTTTTGTAGCAGTTACTCTTAACTATTGCTGTGAAAGAACACTCAAAGTCAATCAACTTAAGGGAGAAAGAAAAGTTTATTTAGTTATGGTTCCATAGGGAAGGGACAGTCTCTCAAAGCAGAGGTGGCATGGCTGGCTGGCCAAAGCTGGAGGAGGCTAAGTCACCTTAGACATCTTGGAAGCTGAGAGCTGCAGACTGCTTGCAGCAAAGTCTGACTTCTCCTGGAGGTAGGGTGGGACTAATCCACCTCAAGGCCCACCCCTTGTGACTGCCTTCCTCCAGCAAGGCTCCACCTCTCAAGGTGCTATGAGCTTGCCAAACACATGAGACTGTGGGGGACATGTTTCAAACCATGACATTCCACCCCTTACCCCCACAGGCTCATTGCCATCTCATTATTCAAACCATACTTAGTCCAACTTTAAAAGTCTTCATAGAATACAATGGTAGTCCCAACAGTCCAAAAGTCCAAAGTAAAGCCTCCTGTAAAATCAAAATACAAGTTACATACTTCTAGCATACAATGGCACAGAATAAATATTCCCATTCCAAAAAGAATGAATGGGGGCATATCCAGGAAAGATCGGTCCATAATAAGACTGAAATCCAGCAGGACAAACCCCAAATCTTGTAGCTCCAAGTTCAACAGGTGAGCCTCTTATTGAAATCATCTCAGTTCCAAAGGGCTTTGGTTTCATCCCTCCAATGCAGCTGCCCATAGAATAAGTTGCTTTCTTGAGCTGACTCCTCCCAGGGTATACAGCTGTCCTTGACAGGTGTCCCACGTTGCCTCTGGCATCTCTAACATCTTTACTTCTCAATGGAAAACCAGGCTTTAACTCCACAGCATAAACTGCCCTTCTTGGGCCTCTAAACTGCAGGCTTCTTGCCTCGTGATGCCTGGATTCTGCCAATTTTTGAAATCTTGGAGGAGGACGCCGTGATCTCCTCCCTCTTGCATCACTGATGCCTCTAAAACCAGAACCACGTGGACGACTTTGCCAAGATTGGCCCCCTTGAATTACAGCTCATTCTGCTTCTCTGTGTTGACCATCTCTTTTACTCCTGTGCAGTGGTTTGGTAAGAGAAACCAACTCTTGCTTTGGAACTCCAACCTTTAACTCCAGTCTTCTGAAAGGATTTGCATTCTTATGAGTGGGAGCCTTCTTTGAGGATCTTGCCCTCAAGCTAGGGCCTCTCCTATTACTCAAATTAAGAGCAGGCTTTGATATACAAATGGACCTAATCTCTTCAACAGCCATTTTGTTCTCTGCTTCTTCCTGGTTCAAATCTTTAAGTTTGCCACTGTATTTTTCATCATTGGATCTTATAGTTTTTGCTTCTTCCTGCCTGATTCTTTGCTCTTTTTCATAACTCTGAAGACAACTAAAAAGTAGCCATATCACATTGTTAAGACTACACTGCTTTGAAATTTCCTCTGCCAAGCACTCCAGCTTAATTTCAGGCAAATTTTCAGGACAAGGGCAAAACTTCACTAAATTCTCAGCCAACACAAGGCTCCTTGTGTCACTCCTCCAGTTGCAAACACAGTCTCTGTTCCCCTCTGTACCATCACAAGCTGGGCTTCCACTGTCTGCATCTCTTACTGCATTGCTCTCCTCTGAGCTCTCACAAGAAAGGTCCCTTTGGCCCAACCGCCAAGACGCAAAGACTTTCCCAGCACAAAGTCCCAAAGGTCTCTGTATTTCTCCCAACAAACAGTTCCAAAGGCACACTAGCCACATCACAGCATTGGCCCTGCTTCTGGGTACCAACTTTTCTCAGCTTCACAAACAACTTCACTTTGTGGTACCAGCTGTTCTTAATCTCACAGCAATACCCCACTACCCAGTACCAATTTCTGTAACAGTTACTCTCAACTATCGCTGTGAAAGAACACTCAAAGTCAATCAACTTATGGGAGAAAGGAAGGTTTATTTAGCTTACGGTTCCAGAGGGAACGGACAGTCTTTCAAAGCAGAGGTGGCATGGCTGACTGGCCAAAGCTGGAGGAGGCTAAGTCACCTCAGACATCTTGGAAGCTGAGAGTTGCAGACTGCTTGCAGCAAAGGCTGACTTCTCCTGGAGGTAGGGTGGGACTAATCCACCTCAAGGCCCACCCCTTGTGACTGCCTTCCTCCAGCAAGGCTCCACCTCTCAAGGTGCTATGAGCTTGCCAAACACATGAGACTGTGGGGGACACATATCAAACCATGACACCTTTTTAAGCACAAAAAGTAGAAATTGTCAAGCAGAAGTACAATAGCAAGGAAATTAAAACCATATTATCAAAGTAAAAGAGAACATCATCTCTATAACCTCAAAAGTAGGGGCTGGACAACTTTTGCTTATTAAGCTGAAGTCAGGCAATTTTTCTGTAAGTCTGTAGATCAAAGACTGTGATTAAAGTTTGTCTTTTGCCTAGGAAAACACTCTAATGAAATTTACCACCCAATCCATGTACAGAGTAACAGCAATTGCTGATTAGGGACTAAAAACTACTTGCAACAACATTTTAATTACATTTCAATGCACAACTATAAATTAATTTATCTAGATGAAATACTGTACTATACTGGTTACAAAATGGCTAATTAGCCCATCTATATCCTGAAGGAGACTAAAGGACTTCCCATTTAATATATAAAGACAATAATGAATGAACAACCACTAACAAATTATTTCAAGGACATAAACATTTATTCCAGTCCAGAATCAATATGAAAATAGATCTGAGTTCAGCCTCAGTAGTTTCAAAGTCACTGCTTATAGCAGAAACCTCAGTATTTAATACATGTTAGAAAGATTTCTGATTGTTATTTCATCCTTTAAGCTACACTAAGAGCAAAGAGTTTTGAAAGTAGAGGTAGTATGTGTGTGTGGGGGGGGTGTGCATGCATGCACATACACATGTGCATGCTTCTATCCCATTCAGTTCCTTAAGCTCTATTTAGCAGAACCTAGACAGAAGCATCAAACTATGTAAGGAATTACCTTTAGATAAACACTTTTATCAAAGTAGAAAGTTGCTTAGGCTATGAACAGTTTGCATGGTAATTACCTTACCTTATATATTAAAATCATTATTTAAATAGAGACATGATTCTGTTCTTTTCTTTAGAGAGATGGGTATATACTTCTGATGAAATTACAGTTACTTGGAAAATGAAGCTTGTATTTTGGGGTTTCAACAAAGGAATCAGAATGTCATCTACTCAGAGACAGGTCTGCCCTCTCTAGCTCATGCAACATTTCACCTCAGAGACCAGATGGGCAAAGAAAATAGCTGCTAGTGAATGTGAATACTATCCTTTTCCATCTCCTATTTTTTTTTTTGGCTTCAACAATAGAAGTTTATTTTCCTATTTTTTTTTTATTTTCCCACTCATAAAAACTTAATAGGTACCCCAGTTCCCTCCCTGCACCCCTCCCCAGATCCCCTTGTAACCTTCCCCCTTTTCCCCTTCCTTTCACTGCCCCCCATTTCACCTGGTGACCTTTCTCCCCCCCATCCCTGGAGCATCTTTTAGTGTGAATGTCAAACCTCACTCTGCTTCCTCCTCTCTAATGAGGTGTAAGGACTCAGTAGCATTGCCTAGAGCCCTTTCTTGTGCTCCCCTTTAATATTATAGTGACTGTTATTCCCTTGCCTCTAAGGATCCTAGTGCCTGTGATACATGCTAGACTTTGGGGGATCATTAATATGTCAGTCATTGCTCAGGTCATGCAAAGTCCTATTGTGGTTATGTCGGCCTTAACTTGTGTGGAGTATCTTGCTTATCATCGCTCCTCCCCATCTTTAGGCTCTTACAATCTTACCTTCCCCTCGTTCATAAATTTCCCTGAGATTTAGGATGGGGAGAGATTTGACTGCTCTGGTTCCAGGTGATTAATGGACGGTCTCTGATGTTCTGAATTATGGTTTGTTATTATTTTCAGTTTTGCTATTCTTGCACTGCCCTTGGCTCCATCTTAATTGGTATTGGATGTCACCTTCTAGCCAGAGATAAAAGGCAGTTAAAATAGAGTCTTACTATAAAAGTAGATTCAAAGGTAGATGAAATGAGTAGGAGACCGTAAGGGGGGGTTGTCAGTCTCCCATTTGCAGGTCCATCTCGTATTTTTAAGATTTGCTTTGTGTATGGAATACTAATCACCCATCAAAAATGATGAATTAATGCAATTTGGATGGAATTAGAAACAATTATATTGAGTGAAGTATCCCAGACACAGAAAATTAAGCACCATATGTACTCCCTAATAGGTGGATCCTAGTACCAAACTTACTTAGAGACACTCAAAGACAAATCTCTGTAATACCTAAAGTAATTACAAAGATTATGAACAGGAGGGATGGGGAAGGAGGGCTCCACCAGAAACAAGGAGAGAGGGGACCATGCTACAGCAGAGAAAATAGGCCACCATCAAGGACTGCAAGTTTTTATCTCTGGCCAGGGGGTGATATCCAGTACCTATCAGGATGGAGCCAAGAGCATTGCAGGAGCAGCAAAACCAAAAAAAAAATAATCAACAAACCATAATTCAGAACATCAGAGACTCTATATCAACCACCAGGAATTAAGGCAGCCTAATCTCTCCCCATCCTGAAGCTCAAGGAAATTTGTGGAAGAGGGGGCGGTAAGATTGTAAGAGCACAAGGATGGGAGGAGTCATGATATGCAAGATACTCCACACAAGTTACGGCTGAAGCAATCATAATAGTACGTTGCATGACCTGCGCAATGGCCAACACTTTATTGACCCCACAAAGTCTAGCATGGACTAAAGGCACTAGGATCCTTGGAGGCTAGGGAGTGACAGTCACAGTAGTGTTCCTAAGCTTAAGAGGAACACAGGAAAGGGTTCTGGGATATGCCCCTGGGTCCTTGCATCTCATCAGAGAAGAGGACCCAAAGGAGGGTTTGGCATGCACATTAAAGTATGCTCTGGGGATTGGCGGGAGGAGCCACTGGGAGGGAACCACTGGGGGATGGGGAGGGAGGGAGGAGGGAAGGGTGAGCAGGGGAGCCGGGGAGGAGGTAGAGGGAGGGAGGGGACCAGTGTACCTGTTAATTTTGTATGAGCAGAATTAATTTTAAAAAATTTAAAAAATTTGCTTTGTGTGCCTAGAAAGCAGCAAAGATAATGGTGCCATACCATATCGGAAACTTGTAAAGGTTTAATGAATTTTGGCAGAAAATAATGACAGTACCATAATCAACTCACAAATTCAAGATCTAAGAAAACCACAGAAACACTCACCACCCATCTGAGAATGGTGGACCTCTATATAATTAAATCACTGTGGATTTCTAAATTATTTTCCTAATAAACTTGGACTATCATATATATGTATAAGAATGTCAACATCTATGATCTCAAGTAATGACAGTTCATAGATGGAGAATGCAAAATGCAGTCTGTCAAGTTCAATTGTTGTACTGCCTAGATAATTATTTCTAGTGTATAAGAAGAATGACTCCAACTTGAAAAACAAGAAAATAAGTTTACAATATGACAAGTAGATATCTACATAACAGTACTCTTCCCTTTAGTCATAATCCTCTGAAATATTTTCTGAAAAATTATGAGGACTTAAGTCTATGTAAAAACCTAGGCATCATGGTGCATGCCTGTAACGTAATACTAGAACTGGAAAGAAGGTGACAGGAGGATCTCTGGAGCTTGCTAGCTGGCCAGTCTAGCTACATACACATGAGTAATAGGACTTCTAAAAAGTGTAACTAAAATATATTTAACTTCTGTTCTCAAAAGTGACTGAACACACATAGAGGTGGGCAGACAGTATAAGAGACATTATGCAAATTCTGTTACTGTATGATATGCTATAGAGTTCATGATAGCAGAATCTCAATTTTCAATCTTTAGGGAGATATAATTTTACCAAATTTAGCCTCACAGTATTAAGATTCTGAAAGCTAAAATGTACTGGGCCCAGAAAACTCACTAAACATTATTTATCTTCCTAAGGTCACATACATTGTTAAATATCAAGTTAAACAAATTCAACAGATAATTTTTTTTGCTATAGGACTTTATTGAGTAATGCATGTAACATAAAGTTCTCTGAAGAGCAAACCAATTATTTACCAAGTGGCATTTCTGTGTCTTATAGATACTAATATTTCACAGAACAATATTGCAGATCATAAAATATTTTGAAGAAAATATAAAATGGGGTCAGTTTTGTATGATTGAAAACGTGGTATGAAGTGTGAACCCTGGAGGCATACAGGTTGGAAGTGAGAGTGAATGGTAAAGGGAAGGGAAGGGATGGGAGGGAGGAGGAAGAGAGGAAAGCTGGGATAAATACTCAATATGTTTGTAAAAGTAAAAAAATAAATTAAAAATATGATATGAGTAAGGATCTTGTTGAAGTTAACCAAATTTCTTGTGCATGCACATGCATGTGTTTGCATGTGCATGTGCATGTGTGTATGTGTGTACCTTTGTGCATATCAGAAGGCACTGTGTGTACCTGTGGAGGTGCAAACGCAACTTCAGGAATCATTTTGGATTGCTTCAGGAATTGCTCTGATATTTCCCAGGTTCTATCTTCCAGAATTGGAAGCCCATATGGAAGCGCAATTCTCCTTTAGTTTTTGTCCTGGATCCAGGACCTGAATTCACGTCCTTCTGCTTTTGAAGCAGAATCTTAACTTCAGAGTCATCTCTCCAACTCCAACCAAATATTTATTACATAAATAATTATCACATGGAAACAGAAATTCAACTTTACTTAGAAAGAGGCTGGCATGAGTCAATTTTGCATCAATCAGCATGACAGTTGTACACATATGATTGTGTCTCCAAAGTAAAAATAGAGTCTTCTTTTCCAAAGAAGAGCCACTATCAACGATTCTTCCTATTTTTCCTTAGCGTACAATACCACTTTTACTGTGGATTTCTTTTTTTATTGTTTACTATTTATTAAATTGTGCATGTATGCATGTGTGCGTGCGTTTGTATGTGTGTGTATGTGTGTGTGTGTGTGTGTGTGTGTGTGTGTGTGTGTGTGTGTGTAGAACCACGGACAAATTCAGGAACCACCATGGAAGCCTCCACCTCCTTGTTTACTTTGACCGGGGATTCACAGGCTCCGCCCTACCAGGAAGAGAAACGCAGGCTGGCCCAGCGTCTATACGTGGGGTCTAGAATCCGAGCTCAGGACCTTCCGCATGCAAGGCAGAGGCTTAACCCCTGAGCCCCCTCTCCAGCCCCTTACTGTGGATTTCTATGGGACAAGTCTTCAGGCAGTAAAGAGATAAGAAAGAGCAGAGCAGGGTCTTCTTATTTATTTTCCTTTTCAAATTAGAAAAAAACTCAAGCATCCTTTATGTTACAATTTATGGATTTTGTTACCTGAATTGAATAGAATACATCGTTAAATCTGTGTTCTAATGTGTGGTACCTATGACCTATATATGTATGATCAAGTCAACAGCTACCAAAATGTCAATTCCATATTGAAAAGTACAGGTTGGAAGAGAATAAATTTGAGAAACAGACAATCTTTCACATGAGACATAACTTACAGCGAAAGGAAGAGGTCTAAGGTTAGGTCAATTGTCAAAGAGAAGAGTGAGAACTGAAGTACAAACTGTCATTTGAATCCTGCAAAAGATCATTAAGCATCATGGACAGGAGATGGCATTTGAGTTAGACCTTGAAAGTCTGTAAGAGTTTTGCCACAGCATTATTGTAGGCAAAGCCTGTTCCATCACCCCCTAGTGTGCATCAACTGTCAAGGGAGTGTCAGGCCCGCCCTTCTCCTTCAGGAACAATAAAGGGAATTCAGAGATTTTTTTCCCTGCTTCTTTGCTTCTAGTTTTTGCAATGGGTGGATATATCTGCCAAGTATCTTCAAATCCAGCATCCCTTCCCTCTGGGTCAGAATGAGTATTTGGCTGCTTGCCTGCCCAATAAATAAACAGAAAAAAACACCAGCCATAACAACTGTTTAACAGTTAGACCCACATAAAAACAATTCTTCAATAAGAGAATATACATGAGCATGTGTAGAAAGACAAGTGCTATTTTCTGCTTGAGCCTGTGACTGGTAGAAAATCACTCAACCCTATGATTGTATTATTTATACAGAACTCACTGGGGCACCATCTGGTGCTAAGCTAACCGCAAAAACAAGAAAATCAAACCCAAGCCCAACTGTTCTTCATTGGAGTTTTCACTAATGACCTGTTCCTCACCAATATTCCAACTGATTACACTCTAGTTTGAAACAAGAAAAGACCTTTAATGCGTAAATAGGGAAGTCTTAAAGGGACTTTAGTTAGACATACCCTTGAAAAGATTCTGTGCCTATCTAGATCTTCTCAACTGAAACGGCGCTGCCCCTATTTCAGTCTTATTACAGCTTATTAAGCTGTCAGATCAAGTTCATAATTTCCCATTCCTATAACCAATCACCAACAGATAAAGATTAGAAGTGATCTTGCAAGATCGTCTCCTAGAGATAGAAAATTAAGCCAAAATTCTAAACAAAATTGTATTGGAATGAATTAACAATACCTGTGATAAAATAAAGAATGACAAATTATTTTAAAATCCTATATTGTGAATCTTGATATGTTTCTCCCAAAGGAAACAAAGTTCACATTGCAAATGTATTTGTAAAAAAAATTATAAAAATAATACAAGATTAATGTGCACTGGATTTACATATGTTTAATTGTTTTTAAAAATAATAGTTCTTTTTCGGTTCTTACTCAAAATTGTACATTACACTACCTTTGAGAGTTTTTTTTACAAAGGTATTTCATAATATCATCTGAAGTAAAGTTTCATTTAGTCGTATGAATATAAGTTTCTGCATGTTTCTTGTTTTACTTTGTTTCTACTTGGAGCTAGCACTACAAGTCTTAGTGTTGTATAGCCAGAGATATGCACCCACATCTTCATCAGTGCTTGAAATTTTCTATGGTTCATAGTGCAATTTTCTTATTTTAAGGCTCTGTTTCACTACAATCCTCTACTTTTTTGTTTGATAATCCATCCAAAACCTAATTAAATAGCCAGAGTTGATGAAATTAAGGGGATTACTCTGTGTAACCTAACAGAGGAAGGAAGTATGATGCAAAATAGGCCACAAAACATCATTCCAAAAATCATATATTGAATTTCCAGGATAAGGGTTGTTACTTTTGTTTGCTTTATGTACTTGCATTTGCTTTTTCCTTCTTTCCTTCCTTCCTTCCTTCCTTCCTTCCTTCCTTCCTTCTTTCCTTCCTTCCTTCCTTCCTTCCTTCCTTCCTTCCTTCCTTCCTTCCTTCCTTCCTTCCTTCCTTCCTTCCTTCCTTCCTTCCTTCCTTCCTTCCTTCCTTCCTTCCTTCCTTCCTTCCTTCCTTCCTTTCTCTCTTTCTTTCTCTTATACTTGGAGAAGTCTTTACCACTATGCAGGTTAATGCTCAAATGCCACTTTTTTCATGTAAGCATACTCTGATGGCAATCTTAATTTGTTTCAAAGCTGTCCACCATCAGCACAAAAAAAAAAAAAAAAACACTGTATCACATTTGCTTGTTTTATTCTCTTCATGATATAGACTGATATTTGAAAGGGTATGAATTACTCATATACTGTTGGTATATTGTCTGTGTCCACCATTACAGAATGTGTAAAAAGAGCAAATTCAATATCTGTCCTTTCCCCTATAGACTGAAGACACTCCGGTCCTCCCAGGTGGGGAATCAGGACCTCGCCTCATCAGATCCTTCTCCCTCCGCGCCTCCTAACCCCCCTCCTCATTCCCTCTACCTTCCCTTACCAAGGGAAGATGGCCCCACCACCGGGACCCGGAACTACCTATGCACATCTCCCCGGAGAAAAACCGCCGATTCCTGAGACATAGCAGTTACTTAAAACATAACTGGTATATTTTGAATGATTTAATAAACACTTAGGGACATAAGAAAGGGAGACTTGTAAAACTATTTAGAATATTAACAAAGAGAAATGTGTTTCATTTTATGCAAAGTACTATTGAAAGTAAGAAAGCCCTATTGATAAACTATGGTGTAAGAATATGTAGCAAAAGTACAGACACTGAAGGGTCACAGAAATGCCAATTAGTTAAAATTCTGCAGATATATTTCTGGAGCTGCTGTATAAAGAATAATAGTTGGAAAAGTAACTTGGGCAGCGATATAGTTCCACACTTTACAAATAGGCTTTGCATCAGTTAATTCTCTATTTCTAAGTGTTCCTGATGTGGGTTGGGTCATGGTCCTACATTTAGTTAATCTGAGGTTAAAGATTTGCATAGTTGGGTATACTAATTCAGAGTAATCAAGTATTGATTTTGTTTTTTAGCAACAATGAAACAATACTATGCTTTTATTCAGTGCTCTGTGTCTTCTCAAATCCCAGAATAATCAGTGAATAGTTCATTTACACAGTTGTGTTGTGATGAACAGTTAAAATATTCCTAAATGTTAAAATGAATAAAGCCTCATCATTATTTATTACAATGGATTGTCTGACTTAGAATGTGAAAGTTCACATTGAAGGTTTTTACCTGGCTTGCATGAAATTCTACAAAAATTCAAACCTCAGAATAAAAAAACTATATTGCCACATATAAATAAAAAACTTAATCTCTTGCATAAATTAGACCAGTCGTAGACACTATCTACTACTTTTTTTTTTTTTTTTTTTTTTTTGCTTCCAGGCAACAGCTCTAATCCTGGCTCATAGCTGACAACCCAAAGATTCTAATTATATTTAAGGTCAAAAGGTCCAACTCTAAAATCAGCCCTTACATTCTTTGTGACAATATAATAAAATGAATTTGACAACAGGCAAGAATCTCTTCTAAATGTGATTAACTTGTGGAAATAAATGAGTGTGGTCTCTATTCTCAAGTAGCTGAAAATCTGTAAGAGATCAGGAAGGCTTTAAAATCTTGCAGAACTCTAGAAAAGTTCTTAGCAGAGAAAAACCTTAGAATTTTTCAAAGGAAGATGCACTCCATTTTGATACTTTATTCCCTTTATATATTTTCCCTGTGTAATCTGACTAATAATAACACTTTTGACTATTGCCTATATATCGATTATTTCATGTATATACGCAGATTCTAACACCTTTGTCCCTTGTCTGTTGTTTCGTGACTACATTCAGTCTGTATCAGACCTTAACATTCAGGAAACATCTTTGTCACAGCTCATGAATGCTCCCTATTACTTTCCCTCTACTCATTCCTTATGCATGACAATATCCCTTAACCTCATTTCCTACACTAGAGCTTTAGGGCCATCTTCTATGCCTTATTCTCTTTTAACCTTCAACAACGAACAAGTTGTCAAGCTGTTTTGATACTTTATAACATTGAAGATGCTCTGATGTCTAATTTCTATTGTCTGTTTCAGCCTTAATATAAGCCATACCTCATTTGATTATATTCATAAACTCTCTGGTTCTGTAGACCTGATGCAAGTCATGTTTCTATCATTACCACTTGATGAATATGGGCAATTAATTTTTTCTCAGTTTCTTTATCTATAAAATTAGGGTAATAATTATCTTTGCAACTCATATGTTGGTATAAAGACATGAAAAAAGTAAGAGATACCCAAAATTTTGACACAATGTTTTGCATGTAGCAGGTGTTCAATAAATGGCAATCACTATTAATATCATTCCCATGGAACCCCAACCCATCCTCTGAACTTTATTTGTCTTTGTTTTCAACTAACTCACTATTCTCACCTTTTGCCAAAGTCTCATTTTATTATTTAATTTTCTGAACACATCAATTGCTTTGGAATCTCTACCCCACTGCTTATTCTGCTCTTCCAGTTTGAAATGTCTTTCCTCTCTCACTGCTATTCAGGGCAAAGAATTCCTATTTGTTTTCTATGGAACAATAGCTCTTTAACTACAAAACTTTAGTTTTTGCTCACTAATATAAGCATGTAATCATTTCTGACACATGATAAATTGTCAATAAACATTTATTGAATACTTGAAAATGTCATTATATAGTAATTGAGTTAAAGAATGCTCTGCAGAATGATGTATCTAACAATTTTTTCCTGAATGGTCTGGCAATGTCATTTACATCATTGTTTCTATATGAATATGTAAGTGGTATAGCAAACAACCAGCATAACTTTTTGTGTAAAGTTCAGCAGTACAGTAAAGAATGCAAATAGAGATCAGAATAGTTTTTGAAAAGCCCAGAAAGAGGGGGATATCTGTGACATTATAATGGTAATACTGATAATTGTAAATATACATGGAATGCTTCAGTGAGAGGGCTTAATAACAATATGATTGATATTCACTGTGTTACTGTTTGCTTCATAATATCCCTGCAAAATCAATATTATTATTGTTTACATTTTTAGGTACAAAAACATTGCACAGATTAGTTACATTCCAAAAGACATACATAATGAAAGATATTGTTAGTTTTTTAACCCATTATGCAAGGCTGTTGAGTTAGACTATAAAGGACTGTCCTACACCACATAAACTAGTATCTTTCAGCTGAACTAGAAATGTGAGAGAAAGAAAAATTAGAATGAGCCTATGATCCCTGGAAATCTGATACATTTGTAGTGTTCTGGTCTGGCACGTGTAAGGCCCTGAATTCAATTCCTTGTACTATAAAATTAACAGTTTTTATGATTTTCAATATGAAGTTGACCAATAATACAAATTACAAAAATATGTATTTTATTATATGATTTACTATATGATAAGGGATAAATGGATTTGAAGAACATACTAAACAATGTCTGAACTCAATGAAGTGCTTCTATAACAACTGTATCAGTTTAAAGTAGCATTTGTTTATATCTGTGTCTCTTAAATTAATCTATAAACATATTTATTTAATGATGTTCATGGAGGAAGATAATGTGCTTGATTTTGGATGTTTCAACTGAAATATCCTCAGATGTGGAAGTAATTTAGCAATGTAAGTCATTTGAAACTAAGGTTGTAATAAAATATTGGCCTAATGAATTGCCATAAAGAACTGGTAACTAATGGTACTGATGTTTTGAACATTTCAACTAGAGAAAAAAATCAAAGTTTATGTTGAGGACAGTGAACAGATACCATATGCAGTTCAGAGAATAGAATATGTTAAAAACTTTTAGGAGAAACTTAAAAACTTGATCGGAGAGTCTATTTAAGGAAAATATATACCAGTTCCATTAAAATACTGAAAAATAGGCACACATAAATTGGGATTACTCATGACTAAATTTGAATTTTCATGTCTGAAGGATATTTTTGTCAATCAAAACTTCAATAAGAGCATATTAATGAATCTCTCTCTCTCTCTCTCTCTCTCTCTCTCTCTCTTCCTGCTTTCCTCACTCCGTCTTGGAGTACAGAAGCTATTGTAATACATGAGTATACATTTAACAAAAGAATATGACTGACACACTAGAAATGAGAAAACATTTTGGAGCATGTTTTAAAGATCCAGTTATAGAAAATCATATTATGGTTCTAGAAAACAAGGATGAAGTTGTTAAAGATATCAATTCTGCCAAAATTGATATATGAATTCTAAATAAACTCAGTCAAAATCACACTAGACCATTGCAGAAGTTGACAAGTTGATTTTAAAAGTTACATAAAACCATAAAGGACTTAAAATAGCATAAATGGTTTTGAAAAACAACAAATTTAGGGAGCTCTGTGTTTGTTTGCTTTTTTTTTTTTTTCCAATATGCACGCATGGCATAGGACAAACTTGCCTGGAACTCACTGTGCATCGCAGAGTGACCTCAAACTCATGGTGATCCGGCTTGATCTTCTTCAGTGTTGGAATTATAGGCATGAGCAATGGCACAGGTCTTTGGGGGTGGAGCTTATGGTAGTACTCACTACAAAACTATAATAATCAAGAAAACATAGCAATAGCATCATTGCACATCCATACAGATTATTGAGACAAAATAGATAATCCCAAACATCTGCATATATATGGTCAAATGATTTTTGTATTCAAAATATTCAAGTTACCTGGAAAGGGCATTTAAGTGTATAAACTGAATAACTATATGGCAAATTTGAATATCAGCATTAACTTACATCGTTTGTAAAGGCACCTGAAAATTTCTATTGATCAAAATGTAGAAAGTATGAAAACTATCAAAGTACCAGAGGAAAACACAGAAGAAAGCTGTCATGATACTAACAGATAAAAAGTACCAATAATCAATGCTAAAATGTTAAGCCGAACTTAAGGACTGAATTATTAATTAATTTTAGATTTATTATTAGGGGATTCTCATGAATATACGTCATTCAACTTATTGGTATACACACACAGAGACATATATATGTATGTATATATATATTATACAAATATATATACACACACACATTTGGGTGTTTGTACATGTATTCGTCAAAGTTCTTCATTAAAACTAGTATATTTTTGCAAAGTAATTTTACTTAAATAAAGTTGATTTTAAAAGAAATTTTAACATACTCAGGTTTACATATCTGCTAGAGCTCTATTATCCAGAGTGCACAAAGAAGTTAGAAACTAAACACCAAGGAGATAAATGGCGCAATTAAAAAATGGGCCTTGAAACTCTAAAGAAACTTTTTCAAGGAAGAAATCAAAATGTCTAAGAAATATCTTTAAAAATGCTCCACATCCTTAGCCATCAGAGAAATGCAAATCAAAACTACCCTGAGATATCAACTCATCCCGGTCAGGTTAGCACAAATCCACAATACAAACAACACCAAATGCTGAAGAGGATTTGGTGAGAAGGGAACTCTCCTACATTGCTGGTGGGAATATAGACTTACACAACCACTCTGGCGATCAGTGTGGCGATTTTTAAAAAAGATAAAGATTGAAATACCATATAACCCTGCTATTACACTTCTGGGAATAATACCCCACAAAGCAGAAATTTAGTACAGTGACATGAACACAACCATGTTCATAGCAGCACGATTTACAACAGCAAAGTCATGAAATCAACTTAAATGCCCAACAGTTGATTAATGGATAATGAAAATGTGGTACATTTATACAATGGAATACTAATCAGCCATAAAAAGATGAATTAATGAAATTTGCTGGGAAATGGATGGAATTAGAAAAATTATATTGAGTGAAGTATCCCAGACACTGAAAGTTAGACACTGTATATACTCCCTAATAGGTGGGATCCTAGTTCCAAACCCACTTAATGACATAGGTGAATCTCTGTAATACCCAATGTAATCACAAAGGATTAGAAACAGGAAGGAAGGGGAAGGAGGACCTCAAAAGAAAGGAGATAGGGGATCATGCTTCAGTATATAAAATAGCGACAGTCATATAATTGCATATAAGTATCGAGACATCTGGAGCAGCTCACTCTTATTTCCCTTCTTGGTCACTTGGAAGTGAACAGGTTTGACCTCACTAATCAGGGAAGATAAAGGGACTGGTAGATAGTAACCATACTGCAAATGGGACACTGACCCCCCTCCCACACTGCTGTGTCCTACTCCTATTCTTCCATCTACCTTTGAGTCTCCTCTTATGTTAAGATCTTCATTTAAACAGTCTTTTATCTTTGGATAGGAGATGAACTTCAATATCAATCAGAATGAGGCCAAGGGAAGTGCAGGAAAAGCAAAACTGAAAACAACAACAAACCATAATTCAGAATACCAAAGACCTTACATTATTCGCCTGGTACCAGATCAGCCAAATCTCTCCCCATCCTAAAGCTGAGGGGTAACTTTGCAGAACAGGGGACAGGAAGATCGTAAGAGTCTAAAAATGGGGAAGACCAGTGATATGCAAGATACTCCGCATAAGTTAGGGCTGCAGCAGCCAGAATTGTACTTTGCCTGACCTGCACAATGGCTGATATGTCAACCCCCCCACCCCCCACCAATGTCTAGCACTGATCACAAGGGACAAAGCTTCAGGCAGTAGAATCCTTAAAGGCAATGGCCTAAACAGTCATGATAGAGCCTAAGAAGGGGCCCCAGGCTATACCACTGAATCCTGAATTCTCACTAGGTTGGACAACTCAGAGGAAAGTTTGGAGTTCACATAAAGGGATGCTCCAGGGGATCAGAGGGAGGAAGGGGAAGACACTTGAAAAGAGTAAGGGAGGTAAGGGATGAAAGGAAGATGGAAAGGGCTAGACTACAATGGAGGACAACTGGGCAGGGAAAGGGGGAGAGAGAGGACAGGGGTACTTATTGAGCTTGCATGATTAGGAAAAACATAAAATGTGGGAGAAAAAAAGATAAATATTGGAAAAACAAAAAAGAAAACAAAATCTGAAAACAACAACAAACCATAATTCAGAACACCAAAGACACTTCATAATATACCTGGAACCAGACCGGCCAAATATCTCCCCATCTTAAAGCTCAGGGAACCTTGCAGAAGAGGGAGCAGCAAGATTGTAAAAGCCTAAAGATTAGTAACAACAACAATATGCAAGATACTCCACACAAGTTAGGGCTGCAGCAGCCAGAATTATACTTTGCCTGACCTGCACAATGGTAGACATGTCAATGACCCACCAAAGTCTAGCATGGATCACAGGGGAGAAGGCTTCAGGCCATATGATCCTTAGAAGCAAGGGATTAAACAGTCATAAGAGAGTTGCCATGTTAATGGGGAGCCCAAGAAGGGGCTCCAGGCTATGCCACCCACCACTAGGGTGGAAGAATCAGAGAGAGGTCAGGCACTCATAGGTTTTCCATGGGATGGGAGGGAGGAAAGGGGAGGTACCTGGAGAGGGGCAAGGAAGGAAAAGGGTGAAAGTAGGGGGGAAGGGGCGAGAATGCAATGGGGGAGGACAGGGGAGGGGAGAGGAAGAAGACAGGTTACCTATTGAGCTTGTATGATTAGGAAAAATAAAAAATGTGGGACTAAAAATACTCAGGTTCACTGAAAAATTGATGATCAGATTTTACCAATGTAAATTTTTAACTGAAGAATAAAGGACACTGGAAAATTTATTTTAAAGTGAAATAAAGATTTTGTTGAAACAAGACAGTATTCTTTGAGAAAAATTGGAGTTTTGTAAGTACACACTTACTATTTGGAACCATACACTAAATGTTTTTAGGTTAATGGCCATGGAACTTTCTATACAGATACTTTTCTGAGGACCATGAAGAGCATATGAGTCAGGACAGGTTTTGTGATCTAACTGTCCAATGTACTTGTGAGAAATGTTGAGACTTTAAGGTAAGAAATGCAGAATGATTTCCAAGTTTGTTAATTAATAGCATTCCTAGACAAATATCTTCTTACTGCTGTGCCTGATTACTAAATCTCTCTGCTTCAAAGCAACAGATAGTTTAAGTTCTCCCAGAAATGAAAAGGAAATAGTCTAGAATTCCTTGTGATTGAAAGGAATAAATTTAATCAGGTTATCCAATTTTATAAGCAAAAATATCCTGGAAACATGAATCAAAATAAAAAATAATGGTTGATATTTTAATTGAACATAATAGTTACTACAGTGCTATTTTATGGCATGGTGCTACTATAGTAGCTGTGTGGATTGAACTCAACGAAGTTTTTGTTCATTATTGATACATGAACAATTTATTATGGCAAAATATTTTCTTTCTAGTCTTAGAAAATAATATGAATGTTAATAATATAGCTTCTTTGCTACATTAACAGTCTCTAGTACCTCTGCTTCAAAAACAAGACTGAAAATAATGTAATTCACATGAGCCACCTTTTAAGATTTATTTGAGTCAGAAACTTTAAGATTAACCCATTCTACCTCAATTCCATGGAGCCACAGTGCATAAATATCTGTTTTAATAACATTTTATAATTGTGTTCTTCATTATGATCCCATTTTGGGCTAAAACTTCTGAAGGCAGTAATTAAAATGCACACTTATATAACATTTTTAAAAAGCATATAACTGTTTTACTGCATATGTTCAGCAATGCATAATTATCAATGCTATCTTAAACATCTATTTGTTGCATGTTGACCATAACCCTAAATTATATCATCAGTTTGCCCACACTGGTGCATTCTGTTATCATTCTGCTCACAAAAATATCCATCTATTGCTTTCCATGTACATTCAGTCAGGCACTTGCAAAAGTCAGGCACTTGTGCAAAACTTGCCTAGTTATACACAAAAATTTCTCTGGGTTGATCCCACATTTTCTATAATAGCGTGACTACATTGTATTTTTTGTACATATGCTTATTTTTCTATTGAATTATCCAAGACATTGTCATTGACTTTGGGTTAATATTCACTTTCAAAAGTACATTACTTAATAGGTATTCTTTATTGCTTCCAATTGAGCAATAATAAACACGTTCCTATTACAAAATTTTAGATACTTAAATTGTCACAACATTGTAAAGAAATAAAAGTAAAATAATCAAGATAAATGATTCTAGCTTAATTCCAACTGTATACTACATCCTTCAACCTCATACATCAAGGTGCACATAGGCAAAAACACAATTATCTGATGTATAATTCATTGTTTCACCACTGGATATTTTGATGCAAAAGTAAATCATCAAACAGAAAACATTAAGGTATCTGGCATTTTGATAATGTGGTAAGCTTTGTAATTGATTATTTCTGAATTAAGATCCTGTGAATCCTCATCCTCATCCTATGTTGAGCATTGCCTTATACATAAGCTCTATGAGAGAATAAAATGAGATAAACAGAACATAAGAAATTAAGGGAAAAAATGAAAAAAATGAAGTGAAGAGGATTGGTGTTAAAGTGCAGTGGGCAAGCTGCCTATTCACAAACCTGGCAGTCTGAGTTCTTTCCCCAAAAGACTGCATGGTTCATGTTTGCAGTTCTCTCTCTCTTAAAAAAAGTAGATTATATTTTTAAAAAATAAAGAAACGAAGTGGAACCCCTGCCCCAGGCAAGGCAAACAGCATATCTTGCCACCCTAAGCCTTGCCTGCCAGACTCTGAGCCTCTGGAAGGGACCCCTGCCTCAGATAATGCAGGCAATGAGTATGCTAAGCCATCCTAGGCTCAGCTGATCAGAGCCAGAGCCCCAGGAAGGGACCCTGAGCCCAAGGTAAAGTAGGCTTTCAGTTTGTGGACCCACCCCAGACCCTATCTATCTACCCCAGAGCCCTAGGAAACTACCCTTAATCCTGGAAGGAAGGTTTTGATGCCACAGATTCCACACAACCAGCAGATTCCATGAAAATCCAAAGAAGCTTTCTCACCTAAAACCAAAGTTAGATCACCTCATCTGACTCAGGAGAGTCAAAAAAACTATGAAATAAAGGAGGCACAAACTTGTAGAAAAATGTCTAAGTCACAACATAAAGCCACAAAATACAATAAATTCCAAGAAAACATGTCTCCTACTAAAAACACCAGCAGCCATACTAGAGATTCTTTTCAGAATCTCATGGATACCAAACAGGAAAACAATACTGAAGAAAATGTTTTCCAAAGACATGCTATTGACATGATCAACAAGCTTTGTGAAGGAGCATTAGGAACAAAAGAAAAATGAAGAAGTTAGAGAAGAAATGAGTAGCCATATGACTTTTTATGAACAAGAAAATAATAAAAAAATTATCTGAAATGAAAAAGGAAATAGAATAAACAAGAACAAATTTAGAACGGATGAAAGAATGCCAAACTGAAAATTCAGCTAGAATTCAAACTGAAACAAACTGAAAGATAGTGTATCTCATTAGGAAGATAAGTTCACAGAAAAGGATCGTTCAACTAAGGTAGTTGAAAAGTCTTTAAAAAAAACATGAAAAAGAATATTCAAGAACAATGAGACACTATGAAAAAGTCAACTCTCTCTATTGATGAAATCCCAGAGCAAAAACCAAAGGAAATAAAATCATTACTTCTCAATAGAAACAGTAAAAGCCAAAGTAACACGGAAAAGAATTCTTCAAGTCATGAAAGATAAAAAAATGGCAACTCAGTCTGCTATATCCAACCAAACTATCAGTTATGCTTGAAGGAGAAAGAAAAATATTCCCCCCCAAAAAATTAAGTTCTTATTATCTACTAAACCAAGCCTGCAAAAAGTACTAGAAGAGGTCTGGAGAGATGGCTCAGGGGTTAAAATTCTGCCTCACAGCAGAAGGTCCTGAATTCAGATCCTAGGTCCCACAGAAAAGTACCAGGGAAAAATGGTGGCAGCCTGCTCTTTTGCCCTGGAGGGCAGAGCCTGGGGAATGCAACAAAAAGGAGGTAAAAGCAATCCAGAATGATTCCCGAAGTCACCTTTAGGCCTCCACATGAACACATGGTGCCCTCTGATACAAACATACACACACACACACACACACACTCACACAAAACATATAAATAAATAATACTAGAAGAAATTCTCAAGACAGAAGAAAATGATCTTAAATTTAAGAGGATTAAAGGGAAAAATAATACTGATACAACTCCCAGGCAGAGAATTGCCCCCCCCCCACACACACACACATACAGAGGCACAAACTCAGTAAACTCAAATGACAGAGGTCAACAAAAACTTCTCAATTATAACTTTAAACTTCAATAGGATCAACTCCCCAATGAGAAGACATAGATTAACAGCATGAACTAAAAGTGACAACTCATCAATATACTGCCTCCAAGGAAACACCTCCAAGAGGCACAATCTCAGGATCAAAGGATGGTCAAGGATACTCAAGAAAATGAAACTAAGTAAAAAGCAGGAGTAACCAAGTAGCCATCCTAACATCAGACTTTAAGCCAGACTTTAAACCAAAACAAATCATAAGAGATGCGGAAGGATACTACATATTTGTCAAAGGAATAATACATCAAGAATTCACAATTCTAAACATATACACTCCAAACAGAGGAGCTCCCACATTCATTAATAAACACTACAACATGTAAAACATCAAATTAACCCAAACATGGTAATATTAGGGGATTTTCAACACCTAACTATCACTGATAAATAGGTCAATGGGTCAAAAACTGAAGAAAGACATTGAAACTAAAACAAATGATGAACTATATGGACCCAACAGATATCTACCAAACATTCCATCCTAACACCAAGGAATATACATTTTTTTCATCAGACCATGGACCGGTCTCCAAAATAGATCATATACTAGACAACAAAGCAAGCCTTAAAAAATTGAAATCATTACCTATACTCTATCCAACAACCACGGAATAAACTTTGACAAACACACAAACCAAACACCAGAAAGCACACAAAATCTTGGAAACTTAACAATATGCTATTGAATGAGGAATAAGTCCAGACAGAAGTAAAAACACAAATTCAAAAATTCCTAGAACTTAATGATAAAAGAAGCACAACATATCATAACCAGTAGGATATTCTCGAGGCATTTTAAGAGGAAAATTCATAGCACTCAATGTGTACATCAAAAAAATGGAAATATTACAAGTGAATGACCTAATAAAACAGCTAAAAGATTTAGAGAAACAAGAATAAAACCACCCAAAGGAAGTAGATATGCAGAGATTAACATAATCAGAGGAGAAATAAACAAAATTGAGACATTTGAAAAACTTAACAAAACTGACAAACTCTTTGCCAAATTACACAAAACCAAAAGAGAGAAAACCCAGATTAATAAAATAAAGATGACAATGGAACTATCATAACAGATATCAGGGAAATTCAGAAAATCATAAGGTTGTACTTCAGAAATTTCTACAATACTAAGATTGACAATCACAAGGAAGTGGATGAATTTTTAAACACATGCAACACACCAAAATTAAATTATGAAGAACTGAATTATTTAATTAATCCCATAACAATAATTATGAATCTCCAGATAAAGTCCAGGTGTTGATGGATTCAGTATAGAATTCTACCAGATATTAACACCAATACTCCTTAAATTACTCCACAAAATAGAAAAGTAAGGAACATTTCCAAACTCCTTCCATGAAGAAAAAATTATTCTGATCCCAAACACAAATAAAGATGCAACAAAAAAAGGAAATTATAGGCCAATCTCAATGACTACAGACACAAAGATGCTTATTAAAATTCTAGCAAACTAGATTAAAAACATATAAAAAAGATTATATACTATGACCAAGTGGGGTTTATTCCAGAAACACAAGATTGGCTCAGTACATATACATCTATAAATATAGTCACCATATCAACAAATGCAAAGACAAAAACCACGTGATTCCCTCAATTAATGTTGAAATAGCTTCTGACAAAATCCAATACTCCTTTATGATGAAGACCCTGGAGAAAATAGGTTTGGAAGGAACATTTATCAACTTAATAAAGGCCATCTACAAAAACCCTATGGCCCAAATCATGTTAAATGGTGAAAATTGGAAACTTTCTCACTCAGATCAGGAAATAAACAAGTTTGCTCATTCACATCACTTCTACTCAACATTGTACTAGAAGTCTTAGCTAGAGCCAAAGGCAACAGAGGGATATTAAAGAGATATAAATTGAAAAAGAAGAAATCAACTTTTCCCTATTTAGAAATGAAGGGTCATCAAGGACCCTTTAGAGTTCTGCCAGGAAACTCCTGGAACTGATAAGGAAGTTTGGGAACATGGCATAGTACAAAATTAATGTTCAAAAATCAGTGGTTTCCCTATACACCATGGATAAACAAAGCAAGAATGACCTGATAGAAATAAGACCATTTACCATCCCCCCTAAAAATATGAAATACCTTGGAATAAACCTAACCAAAGCTATGAAATATCTATATAATGAAAAACTTCAAAACCCTAAAAAATATTATAAAAGAAACCACAAGATGGAAAGACATCCCATGCTCTTGGATTGGGAGATCTAACATTATTAAAATGACCATTCTACCAAAAGCATTATACAGATTCAATGAAACACCTATCCAAGTTCCACCCATTTCCTTAAAGAAATTCATAAAACAATCTCACATTTCATGTGGAAACAAAAGACCCAAGATAGCAAATATTATCCTGAGTAATATGAACACAATGAGAGATAACCATCAATCAGACCTTAAACTGTACTCCAAAGCCATAGTAATAAAAACAGTATGGTACTGGCTCCAAAAAACAGATATAGACCACAGGATAAGAATTTAAGGCCTAAATGTAAACATAAACACAGTCTACTGATCTTTGACATATGTGCAAAACAATTCCTTTGGAAAAAAGATAGCATCTTCAACAAAAGATGTTGCCACAATGTGGAAGATGCTTATTTATTGCCCTGTATGAAAATAAACAACAAATGGAAGAAAGACCTCAATGTTAGACAAGACACAATAAAACTCCTAGAAGAAAAAGTAGGGAATACCTTCAAACCGATTGACCTTGGCCAGCATTTCCTCAATATGACCCCAAAGGTACAGAGTATAAGTCCAACATTAAAAAAAATGGGACTAAATGAAATTAAAAAAAATGTTGCTCAGCAAACGGACTGTTAAGTGAGGAAAAAGGCAACCTACAGAATGAGAGAACATCTTTACTAACCACTCATCTGCTAGATGCCTAATATCTTCATACACAAAGTATTCAAAAACTAAATTCAAAGGAAATAAATAATTCCATCAAAAAATGGGCTATAAAACTGAAAAGGAATTCCTCACAAAACAAAATTCAGCCCTTTCTTCCTCCTGCCCGCCTGTTGGCCCAACCATGCTCCCAGTCCTCCATCACAGGTGAGTTCGCCCAGCCCACCAGGTGTCCCCGTGTCCCAGAGCCTCCCACCAGCCAGCCCGAGCAACATCCAGGCTGCCTCCGGTTTTGCCAGTATCACACCCCAAACCCCAGATCCTTTCTTCCTCCCACCCGCTTGTCCACCCTACCAGACAGGACTTACTCACATTTCTCCATCCCTGGAGCTTGGGTGGGCCACTAAGCCAAGTCCCAGGTCCTGGGTGAAAAATTCTGCCATCAACATCAGCCACTCTGCCTCTCCGGCTCACCAGGGACCCATGTATGTGGACCACGGAAGACAAACTGCCACTCAGAATTCAATAGAGTCCAAAGGAAACTCAAGCAAACTTCTAAGGGTCAAAGGCCATACATCTGAAGACCTTTACAATCATCCTATCACATGGGAGATATTCTTCACATCCAGCCCAAAGATAAGTAAACCTCCTTTTTTTCACCTTACTGTTCCTTTCTAGTATTAATCACTGTAGATTAACTTTTCCATACAGCTACCCCAAAACACATACAAACTCCAGGGATTACTCCACTCACCCTCACATATCACCAAGATACTAAATCATAAAGTGAACGAGCATACTAATATTCACTCCCTGTCTACTTAACCTGGCTTAACTGATGTACTAACAGCCTAATAGCCTCATTTAGGAAATAACAATAACAAAAAACAAACGTACCCAACTCCAAGGCAAGCACTAGTAATAACTGCCCAAGTGTAGTAATACCAACTAAATCAGTTCAGTCAAAAATACACAGAAATTGAAAGGTTCTAAAAGACAAAACAACAATGCCCAAGTCAAAATGCAGATTCATGAGAAACAAAACCCAAGAAGACCAATCTCCCACTGAAAGAATTAACCCCTTAATGATGGATTCCAACCAGAACAAATTCACAGAAAACAGCCAAGAAAGCCAGACCAAGATAACAAATTTCAAAGTATGATCATTACCATGATTAATACTATGAAAGAGGAAATCCGAGAGGAATTAAACAATTGCATTAACCACTTTGAACAGGAACACAACAGGCATTTGGAGGAGTTGAGAAAAACAGTTCAAGAAACAAAAATAGGCATAGAGCAGTAAAAGCAGTCTCAGGCAGAGTTTAAAATCGAACTAAAAGACAAGTTATCTTCAACCCAAAACTCAACACAGAGTCTTATCAGCAGAACTAATGAAGCAGAAAATAGAATTTCAGATCTTGAAGACAAACTGGGAGAATTAACCAGCTCAATGTAAGAGATTGTTAAAGGCAAAAAGATACTTGAGGGGAAGATTAAAGAGATTTGGGGCACCCTGAAGAAGCCTAACATGGGCATTCATGGAAGTCCAGAGCAAGAATCTCAAAATACCACACCTGAGGAAATTTTTCAAATTATCATAAATGATAACTTCCCTCAACTAAAGAATGAGAGGCCCATCCAAATACAAGAAGCATTTCGCACTCCAAACAGATATGACCAAAATAGAAACTCACCATGGCAAATAATAGTCAAAACACTCCACATTCAAGACAAAGAAAAGGTGCTGAGAGCTTCAAGGGAAAAAAAGCAAGTCACTTTGAAACGTAAACCTATTATAATAACAGATGACTTCTCAATGGAAACAGTAAAAGCAAGAAGAGCTTGGAGAGACATTTTTCAAGTGTTAAATGAGCAAAAGTGGCAACCCAGACTGATATACCCAGCAAAACTATCTGTCATGATCAAGGGAGAAAGAAAAGTTTTCCAGCACAAAGACAACTTGAAGGGATACATGTCTACCAAACCAGGCCTTCAAAAAATGCTAGAAATGATACTCAAACTTGAAGGAAATATCAAGTGTATCCAGGAAGACAGAAGGGAAGTATAATACCTCCAAAATATAAATGTCAAACAATACGCTTACAAAATCTACTAATATAAAAAATGTCCAAAATTAAAAAGAATTTCTCCATTATAACATTAAATGTCAATGGTATTAATTCACCAATTAAGAGACACAGATTACAAACTTGGATTAAAAAGTACAATCCATCAATCTCCTGCCTTCAGGAAACTCATCTTATCACAGAAGATAGGCAAATCCTAAAAATGAAAGGCTGGTCCAAAATTCTGCAAGCTAATGGAACCAGGAAACAGGCAGGGGTAGCCATTATGCTGTCAGACAAAGTGGACTTCAAACCAAAAAAATCATAAGATACACAGATGGATACTACAGTTTAGTCACAGGTACAATTCACCAGGAAGACTTCACAATACTGAACATATATGCAATACGGGCCCCTCCACATTCATTAAGAAAACCCTACAGCGTCTAAAGCAAGAAATCAACCCCCAAACGATAATTCTTGGGGATTTTGACACCGCCCTCCCAACATGGGATAGATGAACAGGTCAAAAGCTTAACAGAGAAACTTTGGAACTTAATCAAATCCTTAAAGAAATGGACCTTACAGATCTCTATCGAACTTTCATCCATGCACCAAAGAATACACAATTTTCTCAACAGGACACAGAACTTTCTCCAAAATAAATCACATATTGGGCCACAAAACGAATCTCCACATATATAGGAAACTTGAAATTCTAGCCTGTGCCCTATCAGACCACCACGGCCTAAAGCTGAACATCCACAACACAACAAGCAACAGAAAATACACTAACTCCTGGAAACTTAACACTATGATGTTGATTGAGAACTGAATTCAGAAAGAAATCAAAAAGGAAATTCAAGATTTCCTGAAAGGAAATGATAAGGTAAATGTGGTACATCTATACAAATGAGTACTACTCAGCCATCAAAAATGATGAATTAATGGAATTTGCCAGGAAATGGATGCAATTGGAAACAATTATATTGAGTGAAGTATCCCAGACACAGAAAATTAAGTGCCGTATGTGCTCCCTAATAGGTGGCTTCTAGTGCCAAACCCACTTAGAGACACTTAAGGATAATTCCCTGCAATACTTACAGTAATTGCAAAGATTATGAACAAGAGGGATGGGGAAGGAGGGCCACACTAGAAACAAGGAGAGAGTGGACCATGTTACAGCAGAGAAAATATGCCACCATCAAGGACTGCAAGTATGTAATGAGATACCTGGTTAAGTTCACAGACTATCCTTCCTGATCATTTACAACTGATGGGGTATTATCTTACCAGAAGGGGAGGGCATATAGTCTGGCAGATGGAAAGTAACCATTTTGCAAATGGGTGATTGACTCCTTCCTCACTGCGGTTTCCTACTTTTATTACATCTACCTTTGAATATACTCTTATAAGAAGACTCTAGTTTAACAGGTTTTTTTCTCTGGCCAAGGTGTGACACCCAATACCCATCAGGATGGAGTGAAGGGCATTGCAGGAGTAGCAAAACTGAAAAAAAAATCAACAAACCATAATCCAGAACATCAGAGACTCTATATCAACCACCTGGAACTAGGCCATCTAATCTCTCCCCATCCTGAAGCTCAGGGAAATTTGCAGAAGAGGGGGTGGTACGATTGTAAGAGCACAAGCATGGGAGGAGCAATGATATGCAAGATACTCCACACAAGTTAGGGCCGAAGCAATCATAATTGGACTTTGCATGCCCTGTGCAATGTCCAACAGACTACTGACCCCACAAAATCTAGCATTTTCTAAAGGCAGTAGCATCCTTGAAGACAAAGGATTGACAGCCTCAGTAGTGTTCCTATGCTTAATGGGAACACAGGAAAGGGTTCTGGGAAATGTCACTGGGTCTTTGCACCTCATCAGAGAGGAGTATCCAGAGGAGTGTTTGGCATGCACATTAAAGGATGCTCCAGGGAGGGAAGAGGGAGGTACTCGGGGATGGGGAGAGAGGGGGATGGGAGAGGGAAGGAAGGGTGGTGGTGTGTTGGAAGTAGGGAGGGGACTGGTGTACCTGTTGAGTTTGTATAAGTGGAAATAAAAAATAAAAAAATAAAGAAATGAGATGAAGAATGAGGTTATGATTATTCAACAATTGACATCTATATGCCATCAAATTAAGAATCTTTAGGAAATCACACATGATTTTCTCATAAAAGGACATCAACTATTATTCCATTTTAGTTGAATAAACACCATTTCTTTTGTTCTGATTTCTCATTCATAATTGCTATATTTAATCTCTGATAAAGTTTCAACATTGCAATTGGGTATTATGCCCCAAATTTCAGTGGAAATGTATTTAATACATTTTTTGTTTAGGCCATTTGATTTTCATCCATATAGCAATATAGATGGCTAAAAATAACATTTCCTTTGCCAGCCCAGTCCTCAATTCCTGGGACATGACTATACTAGGTAATTGGCAGGCATACCTTGCAGATCAGGGAGCCCAGTCCCTTTTTCACAGCACAAAAGAAACCATAAGCCAGGGGCCAGTGGACCCATACCATAAAACTGAGGACCCCCAAATTCTTACTATCCAACAGAAGATTCATCTAATTCTAAGATAATAACCGATTTTATTCTCCCTTTAACCTCAGTGGACCATACCCACAACTCAAGGTTAAGATTTCTGCACACCATACATCTTTGGGTCTCAGCCATTCACTCTCACAAACTCTAAGGATACAAAATTTGCCATATCACACTTATCATTAACTACTGGCTACTAAATCCACCTTAATTTATAATCTGTTACTTAACCAAAATCTAACCTATAAAACCTTGCTACCAAATTTTAAACCTCTCAGTTAAAAGCAGACTAAAACTCTGTCACACACTTGACTAGAGCAGGGTCTACACGCACCTTTGGCACTACAATAACTTTATCCAGAAAACAGTACCAAGCAACCCTAGACTGACCCCAAAACACCCAGGAAAACAGTTGCATCAACCTTCCAAGTGAGGTAAGTCTGTCTGACTTAAAAGAGTAAAAAACACACACCTAAGAATGATACTAGAGACCAAACACAAAATGCACAAGTCATACCATAAATCCATGAGAAACAATAAGATCAAGACAAAAATTCTCCTACAAAATACATCAACCCCATAATAATGGATTTCAACAAGAATAGTATCCAGGATATTAGTCAAGAAAACAATAACCATAATAATGATTTCCAAAGCTTGGTTATTAAGATCAACACAATGAAGAAGAAATCTGAGAAGAGGTAAATAACCACATGGTGGGTACCTGTTCCTTATGGCACTCAACTTCTGGAATCTGTGTTATTTTCCAGCTCCTTGACCTTCATGGATTCCATGCCTGGAGTCCATGATTTCTCCAGGGTGCCCCTGCTCCTTATGGTACTCCACACCTGGAGTCTGTAAATTCCGTTCTTTCTCTCCTCTAATAAACGCTACCTTAATCTTCTACATATGTTCTGTTTTCAATCTTTGATTCTAAACACAATAACCTGGATGCATAAAGACCTCATGAGAGTGACCCCTACAACATTTGGATACCACAACCAGGAGAGGGACAGGAGAGGTAGATTCCACTGGCTAAGATTAATAACCATAAAGCTTCAAATGTGGGGACCTCCAGACAATCTCAGAATCTCTTAGATGAGGACCACTGACTGCTCAAACTTCCTTCACCCCAACTCAGCAGGAAGCAGCCAAAATGGTCATCACCCCTCATCCCTCGCGCAATCAAATCCTCCTAAAAATTAAGGGGGGGATTAAACAGTTTTAGAGCAGCCATGCTGGGAAGGTCTCTCAAGGTCTTGTAAAGCCATACCCTACTGTTGAGATTAGCCTGGAGGAATACCCCTGTTGATAGGGAGGAACTGACTCCAACCCTCCACAGAGAGAATGCAGTCAACTTCCCCTAGCTCTTATGAAAGGATATGGAGATAAATTCTCCATATCAGAGAAGCTAAGGCCATCAAAAGAAACATCTTGATCATGAATTGGGCACAAGGTCAGCTGGGTTGGGCCCCAATATGAGCCAATCAAGGAGGAAAATCCGGTTTTCCAGGGCTTTCCTAACCTACAGAACTAATGAAGTAAAAAATACACAATCAGAACTAGAAGACATCATAGCAGAACAAATTTGATGAATTAAAAAGATTGGAAAAAACTTTAAAAAGTACTTGACATGAGTGTTTGAGAGCTATGTGACACCTTGAAGAAACCAAACCTGCATCTAATCCCAGAACAAGAAGCCCAAAAAGCCATATTGGAAGAGACTTTTCACACTATAATCAATGAAAATTTTCAACATCAAAGATAAGAGATACCCATCCAAGTATTAAAAGAATATTGCACACCAATTAGATATGACCAAAATAGAAACTCCCCATGGTAAATAATAGTTAAAACACTGCAGACACAAGACAAAGAGATCACGCTGAGCACTACAAGAAAGAAAAACTAAGTCACATTTAAAGGTAAACTTATTAGAATAACAGCTGATTTTTCAATGGATATTAAAAACCCAGGTATACTTCAAGTCATGAGTGAGCACAAATGCTAACCCAGACATATATATTCACAAAACTATCAGTCATAATTGAAGGTGAAAGAAAATTGTTCCAATATAAGGACAAGCTGAAGGCCTGCATGATCACCAAACCAGGACTGCAGAAGATGCTAGAAAAGATACTCAGAGTAAAGAAAAGAGCAAATACACCTAAGTAGATAGAAGGGGAAAACAATATGAATACAACTACTAAGCAAAGAAATACATATGTAAAAAATACAAATCCCAGAAAATGAAAGAAATCAACAAACATTTCTCAGTTGTGACTCAAAACATCAATGGAATTAAATCTAAAATCAAAGACACATAGACTACAAACATGGATTAAAAACCACAAGCCATCAATCTGCTGCCTTCAGTAAACATATTTCACCACTGAAGATAGGCACATTTTCAGAGCAAAAGGCTCATCAAACTCACTAATCACACATATGATAAAGGACTAGTGTCCAGAGTTCACAAAGAACTCAAAAAGATTAAACACAAAAGACGGAAATAATCCAATTTGAAAATTGGCCTTGGAATGTAAAAGAAACTTTTCCCAGGCCAAAATTAAAATGTCCAACAAATGATCTGTCTCCTTGGCCATTAGGAAAATGCAAATCAAAACCGCACTTATATTTTATCTCACCCTGGTTAGAATGGTTAACATCCATCATAACATCTGGAGATCAGCATGGCAGTTTCTAAAAAAGTTAAAAATTGAATGCCACAAAGCCCAGCTATAACACTACTGGGAATATTCTCAGACTGTTACATCCATGCTCAATTGTAGCACTATTCACAATAGCAAAGTCATGGAATCAATCTAAATGCCTAACAGTTTATGAATGGATAATGAAAATGTGAGACATGTACACAATGGAATACTACACAGCTAACAAAAAATGAATTAATGAAATTTGCTGGTAAATGGATAGAGGTGGAAGAAGTTATACTGAATGATGCATTCAGATGTCACATGTTTTCCCTTGTAGAAACCTAGTACTAAGCCCTCATAATGACTATTCAAAGGGAAATCTCTAAAATATCCATTATAACTGCAAAGGATCATAATTTGGAGGATAGGGGAAAGAAGATCTCAAGGAGACAAAATAACATAGTTAAATAAATAAGGAAACTTTTAAGAAAAGCCTGTAAATAGAGACATCTGAGCTTGTCCTCTGTGAATTCCCTCCATGTCCACTGTTGTTTAGACTGGTTTACAGTGCTGAGCATGAGTTACCTCTCTTGGAGGGGGTGGGACTAGGGGTTAGTAAACATGTGTTTGGTCACCTGGAGACCAACCCCATTCTCCACTGTTGCCTAATCCTGAATCTTCCCTGTCCTTTAAGAGTTTTTTATATAAAGGTCTTTTTCAAATAGTTTTTTATCTTTAGATAGGAGAGGATCTCAACACCCAAACAGAACACAGACTACTGCAATAGAAAAACAGTGAAATACACAACAGTCAACCAGAATGCAGAAAATCAGTGACCTGGAACCGTTCATCTGGAATCAGGCCAGTGAAATCTCTTCCCATCCTAAGGCTCAAGGATCCTTGCAGAAAAGGAGGCAATTAGATTTTAAGAGCTTAAAGATGGGAAGGTCCACTGTTAGACAAGACATTCTACTCAAGGCAGGGCTAGTGCATCCAGGAACTTACTGCAATGAGACTTGTCTTTACCAGACTTGTACAATGACTTACAAATCAACATTACCACATAGACTAAAGAGGATCTCAGTAGGAACCTTAGGAGCTGAGGCTTGACATGTGAAAGGGAGTGCCCCTAACAGTGGGTCTGCCCAAGGAAGTGCCATTTGGTCTGCCTGGGAATCATAGAATCAGATGGATAGGAACATGGGAGAATGTGGGCTGGATTCATGAAGAGAGGGGAGAGAGAGAGGGAAGTAGGAAGGGACATCAATATTGAGCTATAGTGAAATAACCTATTGTATTTTAAATCGTCATTTACAGAGTAATTTGCATCAGAATACCTTTAATAATCCTCATAGAAAACAATAGATAGTGTATATCTGAAGCTATATTGTTTTCCAAATTTGGTAACAGCTTGCTTTATTTTATATGTGGTTGGACAAAATAAAAATTATGGTTTAAAAAATCATTATTTTAAGAATGTTTAGTTACAAATAACTTCTTCATCTTTAAATTAGATAATTTTATAAACTCTTCTTAGTGAAATCCTTATGAAAATTCATAGTAAGGAATTAATATAATAATGAGAATTGCCTAAATTTCCAAAGCATTTAGGCATTTAGTTTATTTCAGTGTCTCAGGTACAAAAATCTAGCAATCAGAATGTGTGAGCTTACCTTGATAAAGACTGTTATACAGATATGCTTACATGAATTTTCAATTAATCATTAATTTCAAAAATATTTCCCAATTTGTTGAAAAACTATAAAATATTGTAGTGAAAATCAGACAGATATACATTTTAATATTGGCTTTGTTAGTGACATGCTGGTGTGACAGAGGAGAAGTTATCTAATGTTTCTGAGGTTGAGTTTCTTCTTTCATAAAAATGAAGCTAAAAGTAAACACTCTACAACTGTTTTGTAAAGTTGCTGTTAAATAAGTTTACAGCTCAAGCCGCCTTTGTCCGCCCTACAGCATCACCCACTTCCCTCTGCTCTGCCAGGCCCCCAGGTGAGTCCCCGCCCCACCCCACCCAGGTCACCCTGCTTCCCAGCAGCACCCAGGCTGCCTCAGGCTTTGGCCTGGGCCACACCCTGGGACCCCTGAACCCCTTCTCCCCCTCGCGCTGCCTTTGTCTGCCCAACCGCAGCACCCGCTCCCCGCTCTACCAGGCCCCCAAGTGAGTCCCCGCCCAGCCCCGCCAAGGTTGCCCCGTGTCCGGTTTTGGCCTGGGCCACCACCCAGGCCCCAGGCCCCTTTACCCTCCCGGCCTGCCTGTCCGCCCAACTGGCCCAACTGGACAGGACATGCTCACTTTCCTCCATCCCTGGAGCTTCTGTGGGCACTAAGTCAAGTCCCAGGTCCAGGGTGAAGTATTCTGCCATCAACAACAGCCCCTCTACCTCTCTGGCCCACCGGGGACCCATGCACGTGGTCTACAGAAGACACACTGCTACTCAGAATTCAATAGAATCCAAAGAAAACTCAAGCAAAGTTCTAAGGGTTAAAGGCCATACATATGTAAACCTCTACAATCATCCTATCACATGGGAGAGATTCTTCACATCCAGCCCAAAGATAAGTAAACCTCCTTTTTTTCACCTTAATGTTCCTTTCTAGTATCAATCACTATAAATTAACTTTTCCATAAAACCACCCCAAAAACACAACTCCAGGGATCATACCACTCACCTCACATATCACGAAGACACTACATCGTAAAAGTGCACTATCATACTAATATTCACTACTTGTCTACTTAACCTGACTTAATTGATGTACTAACAACCTAACAGCCTCAACTAGGAAATAACAATAACAAAAGACAAACAAACCCAACCCCAAGGCAAGCTCTAGTAATAACTGCCCAAGTGTAGGAATATCAACTAAATCAGTCAAAAACACACAGAAACTGAAAAGCCCTAGAAGACAAAACAAAAATGCCCAAGTGAAAGTGCAGATCCATGAGAAACAAAACCCAAGAAGACCAATCTCCTACTGAAAGAATTAACCCCTTAATGATGGATTCCAACCAAAACAAATTCACAGAAAACAGCCAAGAAAGCCAGACCCAAGACATTGACTTTCAAAGTATGACCATTACCATGATTAATACTATGAAAGAGTAAATTCAAGAGGAGTTAAACAACAGAATCAACTACGTTGAACAGGAACACAACAGGCATTTGGAGGAGTTGAGAAAAACAGTTCAAGAAACAAAAATAGGCATAGAGCAGTTAAAACAGACTCAAGCAGAGTTAAAACTGAACTAAAAGACAAGATATCTTCAACCCAAAGCTCAACAGAGCGTCTCATCAGCAGAACTAATGAAGCAGAAAATAGAATTTCAGATCTTGAAGACAAAGTGGGAGAATTAACCAGCTCAATGGAAGAGAATGTTAAAGCCAAAAAGATACTTGAGAGGAACATTCAAGAGATATGGGGCACCCTGAAGAAGCCTAACATGCGCATTCATGGAATACCACAGCAAGAATCCCAAAATACCACACCTGAGGAAATTTTTCAAATTATCATAAATGCAAACTTCCCTCAACTGAAGTATGAGAGGCCCATCCAAATACAAGAGGCATTTCACACTCCAAACAGATATGACCAAAATAGAAAATCACCACAGCAAATAATAGTCAAAACACTCCACATTCAAGACAAAGAAAAGGTGCTGAGAGCTTCAAGAGAAAAAAAGCAAGTCACTTTTAACATAAACCTATTAAAATAACAAATGACTTCTCAGTCGAAACAGTACAAACAAGAAGAGCTTGGAGAGACATACTTCAAGTATTAAATGAGCAAAAATGCCAACCCAGACTGATATACCCAGCAAAACTATCTGTCATGATCGAGGGAGAAATAAAAATTTTCCAGCCAAAGACAAGTTGAAGGGATACATGTCTAACAAACCAGGCCTTCAAAAAAATGCTAGAAATGATACGCAAACTTGAAGAAAAGAACAAGCGTATCCAGGAGGACAGAAGGGAAGTATAATACCACAAAAATATAAATGTAAAACAATAAGCTCACAAAATCCACTAAACATAAAAAAATGTCCAAAATTAAAATGAATTTCTCCATTATAACATTAAATGTCAATGGGCTTAACTCACCAATTAAGAGACACAGATTACAAACTTGGATTAAAAATCACAACACATCAATCTGCTGCCTTCAGGAAACTCATCTCATCAAAAAAGATAGGCACATCCTAAAAATGAAAGGCTGATCCAAAATTCTACAAGCTAATGGAACTAAGAAACAGGCAGGGGTAGCCATTATGCTGTCAGACAACGTGAATTTCAAACCCCCAAAAATCATAAGAGACACAGATGGATACTAAAGTTTAGTCACAGGTACAATTCACCAGGAAGACTTCACAATACTGAACATATATGCACCCAATATGGGCCCCTCCACATTCATTAAGAAAACCCTACAGCGTCTAAAGCAAGAAATCAACCCCCAAACGATAATTCTTGGGGACTAAAACACCGCCCTCTCAACATGGGATAGATCAACAGGTCAAAAGCTTAACAGGGATACTTTGGAACTTAATCAAACCCTTAAAGAAATGGACCTTAAGATCTCTATCGAACTTTTCATCCACCTACCAAAGATTACATATATTTCTCAGCAGCACACAGAACTTTCTCCAAAATAGATCACATATTGGGCCACAAAATGAATCTACACATATACAGGAAAGTTGAAATTCTAGCCTGTGCCCTATCAGACCACCAAGGCCTAAACCCGAACATTCACAACACAACAAGCAACAGCAAATACACTAAATCCTGGCAACCTAACACTATGATGCTGAATGAGAACTGGATTCAGGAAGAAATTAACAAGGAAATTCAAGATTTCTTGAAAGTGATCGATAATGATAATACAACTTACCAAAATCTCTGGGACACAATGAAAGCTGTCCTAAGAGGTAAGTTCATAGCTCTTAATGCCTACATCAAAAAAAAATAGAAACATCAGAAATAAACAACTTAACAATGCAGCTTAAAGATTTAGAAAAACTAGAGCAATCTGATTCCAAAAGCAGTAGAAGAGAGGAGATTAGCAAAATAAGGGGAGAAATATCTGAAATTGAGATTAGGAAAACTATAGAGAAAATCAACTGGTTCTTTGAAAAAAGCAATAAGATTTATACACCTTAGCTAAATTAACCAAAAGCAGGAGAGAGAAGACCCAAATTAACAAAATTAGAAATGAACATGGAGTTATCACTACTGATACCCAAGAAATCCAGAGAATTATAACATCATATTTCAAAAACTTATACTCTGTGAAGTTTGACAACACAAAAGAGATGGAAGAATTTCTAAGTCAACACAACTTACCTAAATTGAATCAGGAAGTTGTGAACTATTTAAATAGTCCTGTAACATTTAAGGAAATTGAAGAAGTAATCTCAAATCTTCCCACCAAAAAATGTCCTGGACCAGATGGATTCAGCACAGAGTTCTACCAGACATTTAAGGAGTTAATAACACCAATACTCCTTAAACTGTTCCATCAAATAGCAAAGGAAGGAACACTACCAAATTCCTTCTGCGAAGCTAATATCGTTATAATCCCAAAACCTAATAAAGATTCACCTAAAAGACAAAACTATAGGCCGATCTCTCTGATGAACACAGACGCAAAGATTCTCAAGAAAGTCTTAGCAAATTGGATTCAGAAACATATCAAAAAGATCATTCACGGGGACCAAGTAGGCTTCATCCCTGGCACACAAGGTTGGTTCAACATACACAAATCAATAAATGTAATTCATCATGTAAACCAGTCCAAAGTCCAAGACCACATGATACTCTCAATAGATGCAGAAAAAGCTTTTGACAAGATCCAACAGCCTTTTATGATCAAAACACTAGAGATAGTAGGAATGGAAGGAACCTTTATCAATATAATAAAAGCTGTATACAACAAGCCCACAGCAAGAATTATGCTCAATGGAGAACAATTGGAAGCATTCTCACTTTGATCAGGAACTAGAGAAGGCTCTTCACTCTCACCACTTCTATTCAATATTGTACTTGAAGTGTTAGCTGAAGCCATCATACAAGCAAGGGACATAAAAGGGATTAGAATAGGCAAGGAAGAAGTCAAGCTATCCCTATTTGCAGATGACATGATCCTATACCTGAGTGATCCCAAAAACTCCACAAGGAAGCTCCTGGATCTAATTGAGAAGTTCAGCAGGGTGGCAGGAAACAAAATAAATGTACAAAAATCAGTGGCTTTCCTATATGCCCAGAATGAAAGAAGTGAAAAAGTCTTGAGAGAAACAATCCCATTTACTATAGCCCCCCAAAAATGAAATACCTTGGTATAAACCTAACCAAGGAGATAAAAGACCTTTACAATGAAAACTTTAAACCCTCAGGAAAAAAATTGCAGAAGACACCAGAAGGTGGAAAGACCTCCCGTGTTCCTGGATTGGTAGAATCAACATCGTAAAAATGACCATCCTATCAAAGGCAATATACAAATTCAATGCTATACCAATTAAAATCCCAAAGCAATTCTTCAAAGAAGTTGACCAAACAATCTCAAAATTCATATGGAGGCACAAAAGACCCAGGATAGCAAAAACAATCCTGAGTAACAAAAACACTGCTGGAGGTATCACCATACCAAATCTTAGTCTATACTACAAATCCATAGTTGTAAAAACAGCCTGGTACTGGCTCCAAAATAGACACACAGATCAATGGATAAGGCTTGAAGACCCAGATATAAGCCCACAAAATTACAGCCATTTGGTCTTTGACAAAGGGGCCCAAAAAATCCAATGGAAAAAGAACAGCATCTTCAACAAATGGTGCTGGCAAAACTGGATCTCCACATGTAGAAGATTAAAACTGGACCCGTGCTTGTCACCTTGTACAAGACTTAATTCCAAATGGATCAAGGACCTTGATTTAAGGCCAGAGTCTATAAAAACCATAGTTGAAAGGGTAGGGAATTCCCTCGAGCTGATTGGGCTAGGCCAGCAGTTCCTAAACAGACATCCAATGACACAGTCACTGCTACCAACTCTCAACATTTGGGATCTTGTGAAATTAAAGAGCTTCTGTTCAGATAAAGAGATTGTAAGAGAAGCTCAAAGCCAACCCACAGAATGGGAGAAAACACTCACTAAGCACATATCTGATAGAACTCTATTATCCAGAGTGCACAAAGAACTTAGAAAACTAAACACCAAGGAAACCAATGGCCCGATTAAAAAAATGGGCCCTGTAACTTAAAAGAAACTTTACTAAGGATGAAATTAAAATGTCTAACATATATCTTAAAAAATGCTCCACTTCCTTAGCCATAAGGGAAATGCAAATCAAAACCTCCCTGAGATATCATCTCACCCCGGTCAGGATGGCAAAAATCCACAATACAAACAACAAAAAATGCTGGAGAGGATGTAGAGAGAGAGGAACTCTCCTACATTACTGGTGGGAATGCAGGCTCATACAACCACTCTGGCGAGCCATCTGGAGATTCTTAAAGAAATTAGAGATTGAAATGCCATATGACCCTGCTATCCCACTTTTGGGAATAACTCCCCATGCAGCAGATGTTCGCCTCGATAGCACAAGTTCGACCATGTTCATAGCAGCACTGTTTCCAATAGCAAAGTCATGGAATGAACCCAAATGTCCATCAGTTGACGAGTGCATAAGGAAACTGTGGTACATCTATACAATGCAGTACTACTCAGCCATCAAAAATGATGAATTACTGGAATTTGCTGGGAAATGGATGTCATTAGAGACAATTATATTGAGTGAAGTATCCCAGACCCAGAAAATTAAGCGCCCGATGTACTCCCTAATAGGTGGTTCCTAGTACCAAACCCACCCAGCCCACCTAGAGACACTCAAAAGTAAACCTATGTAACACAGTAATTGCAAGGATTATGAACAAGAGAGATGGGGAAGGAGGGCCACACCAGAAACAAGGAGAGAGGGGACCATGTAACAGCAGAGAAAATATGCCTCCATCAAGGACTGTGAGTAAGCAATGAGACATCTGGTTAAGTTCACAGACTTTTCATTCCTGATCATCTACAACTGAGGGGGTGTGATCTCACCAGAAGGGGAGGGCATATAGTCTGGCAGATAATAAGTAACCATTTTGCAAATGGGTGATTGACCCCTCCCTCACTGTGTTTTCCTACTTTTATTGCATCTACAATTGAATATACTCTTATAACAAGACTCTAGTTTAACAGTTTTTTATCTCTGGCCAGGGTGTGACATCCAATACCCATCAGGATGGAGTAAAGGGCATTGCAGGAGCAGCAAAACAGCAAAAGAAAATCAACAAACCATAATCCAGAACTTCAGAGACTCTATATCAACCACCTAGAACTAGGCCAGCCTAATCTCTCCCCATCCTGAAGCTCAGGGAAATTTGCAGAAGAGGGGGCGGTAAGAGTGTAAGAGCACAAGGATGGGAGGAGCAATGATATGCAACATACTCCACACATGTTAGGGCCGAAGCAATCATAATTGCACTTTACATGCCCTGCGCAATGTCCAACACAGTACTGTCCCCACAAAGTCTAGCATTTGTTAAAAGCACCAAGATCCTTGGGTGCAAGGGATTGACAGATAAATAGAGTTCCTATGCTTAAGGGGAACACAGGAAAGGGTTCAGAGAAATGCAGCTGGTTCCTTGTAGGTTATCGGAGAGGAGGACCCAGAGGACAGTCAGGCATGCACATTAAAGGATTCTCCGGGGATTGGGGAAGGAGAGGCACTGGGGGGTGGGGAGGGAGGGGTGAGGGGAGGGCGAGCAGAGTGGTGGTGGGAGGAGGAGGGAGGGAGGGAACCGGTGTACCTATTAATTTTGTATGAGCGGAGATAATAAAAAATGTTAAAAAAATAAGTTTACAAATGTGTCAGCATTTTCTCAGAAAAAGACAATACATTTAAGTGTCTTTCCTTTCTTAAAATATTACATGATGAACTTGGCATCCAGTGGTTTCAAATTTAAATTATAAAATATTTTCCAGAGATTTCAACTTACTGGAACTCAGTTGTAGTATAAAAATACATTCACACTATTACCTATTATCATCAGACTCAGTGACACATGTTTTTGGATAGGATGAAATTCAGGGATTCCTTTGAAAATGACTCCGACTGTGCATGTAGTTGAAGAATGGTAATAATAAAAAATGGATGGTGGGTCATTAGGTTCATCTTCTGCTTTTTCCATTGTTTAAAAAGACAGATAAAATAATAATTACACAAATCACTTGGGTGCTGTGATGATAGAATGAGATTAAGAAGGAACTTTATTACCGATCTATAAATGTGTCATAAAAGTTCAAAATCATTTTATTGCTTATCTATTTCAAGCAGCTGTCATATTAGTCATATGTGCTTCTGCCCTTCCTGAGACATACATTTTATTTTACATATTTCAAATCTGTTAACTGGACAGATAAATAAAAGGCAAAATTTCTCAAGTCTGAACTTCAGTTTTTCAAGAGGCTAAAACTATATTAGAAACCCATTTTAGAGACGAGCCTTTTGATTCATATATGGGCCTCTTGGCAACCTTGTGAATTGTTGACGTCTTTGAATCGAAATAACTTTGCAGCTTTTATGATAACTGGTGGAATTTTAAGTCAGCAGACTATAAATTAACCAAGCGTCACTTGTTTTAAACAACTGGGTCAAAATAGACTTTAATTTTTATTTCAAAGGGGTACTTCAACCCCCTCAAATAAACAACTCTGTTTATAAGGCTCTGTATAATTGAAACAGATCTGAATAATTTGATCATTTCATAGAAAAGACTGGTCAAGTTATTGCAAAATAAAAATGTCAAAATGGTTATTAAACTGGAATGAATGGTTGTTGAATTGCATTGAGTATTATGAAGAGAATCCAGGGTTAAACAACACTTTTTTTTAACCTTACATAAATGTGTTCCTTTGATCCTGTCAAGATAAACACAAGCTCATTAGATTTGGCTAATAATTGATTATTGAAGACATTAATCTTAAATAAATATTCAGTAAAAGCTGTGATCATTTTTTAAGGATCTCAAACCTGAGTTTAAAATGATATTTATAATCTATTCTACAAACCATATTTGGATACCTAATCCTATAGTTGACTTCTACTTTTGACAAGAATCCCTATTAAGAACCTATTACCTGGCATGCACATTAAAGAATGTTCCGGGGATGGGAGGGGGAGGCATTGGGGGATGGGGAGGGAGGGGGAAGGAGGGGGGCACAGGGTGGTGGGAGGTGGGAGGGAGGGAGGGGACAGGTGTACCTGTTAAGTTTGTATGAGTGGAAATTAAAAAAAAAAAAGAACCTATTACTTGCAAAATCTGAGCCATTTGTCTGTTTTATGTTCAAATTTCAAGGAATGATGGGAATACATATGTCTTCAGAACGATGTTTTAAGCTTTGCCTTTTCCACAGGCATTAAGTCCAGGTATGTACTGTAGTACACTGGCAGTGCATACCAGATTTTTTTAAAACTTGTCAAGCTGTTCTAAGTTACATCCAGGTGCTAGTTTTCCCCTTCACAGTGACCTTGAGTGCCTAATATACAGCTGCACTATCTTGAGTAGGCAAGTTCGTCCCACAACATAGTTAATAACTTAGTGGTATAGAATCAATACACCATAAGATATGTTGACTCACTTTGGAGGATAGCAGTTAAACTTGACACCTGCAGTCACGATTCTTTACTCACTAACAAACAAGAATCTTTAGAGCACATCAAAAGATGTCATTCAAATACTGTGTCCAAAAATAAGTAAAATGAAGCCTGACCAATTTTCCCAGTCTGTCTTACATCAATGTATATTTGTTTTTATTATACACACACACACACACACACACATACACACACACACACAACTTAAATACATATATTTAAATTGAGCAGTGGCTGTTTTTAAACTCTTACTTCAATACACACTAAGCCTTCAAAAATAATTATTCATAAAAAGCTAATTTATGTGTAATGTGACTCTAGGAGATTATCACACTTATCTTACTGTTTATTTGAAAATACTTTATTCCAGGAAGACTCCTTCTGTGTCACATTTAATTGACTTTGAAGCTCCTGTCATTTGAATCTATCTTCTGGAACATGCATTTCATCATTATTTTTCAGCCTTGTTACATCAATCACCGCAACTGCTATAGATTTCTAGTCTGTGAAGTGATAATTTGTTCCAGTGGTATTAATGAGGCAAGCAGTGGTCTTGAGGGAGGTGACAGCCCATTGCTTTACAGACACCAGATTAAGGTGCTGGACTATATGAGTGGGTTTAAGCATATTTTCTAACATCCTTTATCAGAAGTTATATAGACGAGGTACCCCAACACATTATCTACAATGAGCTAAGCATATCTTAGGTAAAGGGAGGCATTAATAATGCTTTTCAACTTATCTTGAGTTACAGACACATCAGAAAAACTTTGTACTGTTCCCAATTTGAAGGCTCCCTGCTGCCTTATAAGCTCTGAATTGGTCTATTTCCATTACCATGGTTGTAATGGCATGTCCCTAGCCACTGAAGAGTTTAATTCCCTGAAGTTCAGTCAATGAAAACTTGTATTTCTGGGAATTAAGTCTCAGAACTAGGAATGAGAACGTGTTGGTGCTATACTACCAAGCACACGAACACAGACAGCCTCTAGGAAGCAGTGCAGCTGAAATAACAGATGGTACATGTAGAAATGGATTGGATGGAAGATTTTAATACTCACACATCTCTAATTCAGTTCTACAAGTCTGATTTCAATGTTTTCTCAGATTAGAGGATATTTTAGATTATCAAAATAGGTTTGATCCATATCAGCATTATCCACAAAGCCTAATGTAATGGCCTCTTGTAGCTCTTGTTAGGTTCCATAGACATACATGTGCAACAATTCTTGATTTGACTTTTCTTAATGGAACATGCCAATCAAGTGTCCTTCCATAAACTTTTACCATCATATACAAGATGAAAACATATTTTTAAATAAGACCATCACAGAGTGCTATTCTCATTAAAATAGAAAGGAAACATTTAAAATCTTTCCCACTCTGTCTAAACAGTGTATTCCATCACCACATTTAAAACCACCAGAACTGAGCTGAGGAAGTTGCTCAGGGTTAAGACTGTGCCTTGCAAGCAGTAGGTCCTGATTTCGGATCCCAGGTCCCATATAAAAATGTCAGGGAGAAATGGCAGCATCCAGCACTTCTGCCCCTGGTGGGCAGAGCATGGAAAATCCTAAAGTGAAGTAAATAGAAGGTAGAAGCAATCCAGGATGGTTACTGAAGTCACCCTTGGTCCTCCACAGGGACACAGAGTACTTTTTCTCTCTCTCTCTCTCTCTCTTTCTCTCTCTCTCTCTCTCACACACACACACACACACACACACGCACATGCACATGCACAAAAAATAAAGAATAAATAAATAAAGTAGGAAATTAGTTTTGATAGAGAAATCATTCCTTCTTGTACCTTAGGAAAGCTGAATAGAATTGATTGTGGTATATTTTAACATTTGGTGACTCATTGCATGTAAATGGCAAGAAGATAACTTGTAGAAGCTTAGATAAAAGGCATGAGAGCTCTATAAATTGAATTGACCAGAACCTTCCTTATCTTATTTATCTAGATTTCACAACAATGAATAAATATACATTCGTGTTGGTGAGGTCATACTGAATATATCATTTTATCATGAAAGTCTGAACTGACTAAGCTAGGGTTCATATCCAAATTTTTACCAGATAATATTAGAAATAAAGTATTAAGAGAGATCTTTTATCTTTAAGAGAACTTTCAATAGGGTTCATTGTGCTGAATATTCAACAAGGAAATTGAAATTCATTTTATATTTTTCTGTCATATGCATTAGACCTTTATTGTTTGCAAATGTTTTCCATAATAAAGACTAAATAAAACTCCAATCCCCTTTCACTTCAGTTGCCTTCTGCTATGTTAAACAATTGAAAGGAGATTTTCATAGACAGTCAAAATAGACTAGCTTCAGATCAAAGAAATAAATGATTACATTCTGATGCATCTTGAAATTATGTGATGCCACTAGCTATACCAGGATTTTTATTTTGTTATCTTGGTTTCTTGTATAGTAACATTACCTTACCATGTTTTATTTTGATTGACATTCTGGTTTCTTAGATCTCTGATTTGGGTTCTTCCCTAGGCTTCCATTGTCCTTTTCATCCTGTTTTAGAGGTTTTCACAAACACATAAGGAAATTTAACATAACAACAACTGTATCTATCAGATTAGACTATTCTGCAGATCAACTCAGAAGCACCCTAACATATCTCAATCAGTTCTTTGGAGAGTATAACCTTTGTCCCTACTTCACTGGTGAATATTAGACTTACTATACCATCATGCCACACATTATTTTATATAGATCCTTAATTTCCACCTTTATATTTGAACTTCAAAAACTTAGTTTCCAGGATCCATGATAGTGAAATCAATGACCCTTCGAAAAAGAAAATGATTCATGTCTTTTATAGATTTCACTTTTTTTTATCCATCTTAGAAGAAGCTGACACCAACAACCACATTCTTAAGAAGTATATCCATTTTCAGGTACATTCTTTGCAACTACATTTCTTCTAACAATGGCGAACTCCTTAATTCATTCTTTTTTATCCTAAGACACCATTTCAGAATACTGCATATTTTCAAGTGAAATCTCATAATCTAAAAACAACATCATTAGACAAGTAAAACTATTTAATTGTATCATATGACTCCATATACTTCAATTTTGCTTCACATTTCACAGAGAAATTCTGATACATTTCTATAATCTTGGAATGAAGAGGACAGAAATGATTTGTTGTATATTAGAAAACAGAGGCTTTATCCAAAGTCAACTGGCAGTTATATTCTATTATACATCAACGGAAAATTTAAAGATATGCTTGCAGAGGCAGTTTGTATACTTACAAACTAATATATATTGTATATAAAATGTATCTTATTTTATATATATATATATATATATATATATATGTATGTATATAATGATAACATTGACCAGGTAAATGTAGAATAGTATATACGAATGTGTGCTTGTGTGTGTGTAATGATAACATTCTATATTCACCTGGTCAATATTGTCATTATTTCATTACCTGAGTGCTTTACAAAAATTGGTCAGAAAACAAATTAAATCTGAAATCAAAGAGCAAAATGCTACTTGTAGTTGTGCTAACAATGACAGGGTTCATTATGTTGATTGATGATATGTAAAGTGCAAGTAAATTTGGCATAATTCCTTAGACATTAATTACCTTAGACAACATTGAATGTTAATATGAAAATTAGTCTCCTCAGGTGATAGTATTTCATATTTTCATATTTAATATAAAATAATGTTAGAACATGCATTCTATAAAATAGTTTACACTGGGATATACTTGACTTTTTATACTTAGTTGAAATTAATCTTAAATGATAATTTAGAATTGAATATTTAAGTCAGCTTAAGTTTACATTCATTTCTTAATGGTCTTTCATCTTCTCATTGGATAAAATTATACTGAATGCTAATTATGTGACAGTAATTTTTCAAGGAGCTGGGAATGCAATATTGATAAACTAAAGATCTTGTTCTCAGGAATTTTTAAAATTGAGCAAAGAAGGGAGGAATACAATAAATGAATTAGCATGCAAATATAATGTAAAATGGTATATTTGATGTTGTGAAGAACAAAAGCAATTTCATGGAATCAGAGAGAGCACTAAAGTGCATAAGTTTCTGTTGATAAAACGAGATCTTGGCAGAGATCTGAAGGAAGCAAACTTTCACAGATTAAAAAATATAGGAATAGAGTACCTTATTAATTCCCTCCATTTCAGCTAGCTGTGTAATTTCTTCATGATGACGTTATTTAAAGAAACAATCATCTTTTGCTAGTACCATTAAATCCTAAATTGCTGTGCTTAACACAGAGCACTTGTTTAACACAGAGGACTTCTTCCATCCTCAGTTCTTTTTTAATATTTTAGAACTCACATTCTCATATATGCTTCTTTCTCTAAAGACAGTTTTACCAGTACACTGGTCTAAACATATGTTGGCAGAGGTCTTTCAACTTTATTTAAGTTCTTGACAGCTTAAAAAAAAAGTGCTTGCTCTTTTAATTAAGAAATCAACTGGCACACCAGGTCAAAAGTCTATTCTTAACATTGTAAGTATTTTCTACTCAGAATTCAATACTCTCACCTGCTTTCATGGAATTAAATCTTCATTTTCTATTATTTTTGTACGTGTGGATTTCAGTAATCATGAAGGTTCCTCAAGCTTGGAAACAAGAACCAGTACAAATATTGAGGAATTACTAAAAGAATAAGAAAAGGGAGTCTTGTACTATACTTCTATATTGAAATGAAAAACAAACCAGTGATCATAGTCAAGATGAATTTATAAAGTTGATTTAGGCACATCTAATTTAACACAACTTAGGACTCCTGAATACCTACATTTGTTACAGTTATTCTGATTCCAGTACATGGACATAATTATTTTGCTGAGTCTATTTGTGTAGGATATCCAAAAGAAAAATCAAGGTTCACACAAATGGTATGGAATTGAGCTAAAATGTCCTAATGTAATGGTAATGCTTTCATATAACATTTACCTGATGTAAGCAAGTTTGTACTCAGAGATTATACATGAGACATGCCATACGTGACAGTTGAGAAAATATAAAAGTTCAATAAAACTAACCAATAGATATTTTAATAATCAAGCCTTCTAAATGTCTTGTAAGTCTTGGAAATCATTAAATCAGATAAATATCTGGATTAACCATGTTTCTCATTGAAGGTACATCATTTTAACACAAATTTTCAAGATTATTTCAGTTAGGTTCCAAATTATTAGATGAATTCTACCTAGTAAATTTTTCTAACAGAGAGTAATGAAAGCTTATCCATCAACATGATCAATTATTAATGAGGTTTCTGTCTCTAAAATATAAATGGCTGAAGAGTTTAGAAGGAAGAAAATTTTCTTCTTGGTTGGAAATATAGGGTATGGCATTGGAGACAACTGTTGCCACAGGTCTTTATCCTTCATTTTAACATCTTAGGATTTGTTGTCTGATTAAAAGCTAGTAGGAATAATGATGATAAAGATGATGGTAATGATGATGATAACTGAAAAACAAATCTTTCAAATATTTGCTAAGAGTCTGAAGTACTAATAAGTTAATTATAAACATTATTTCATTAAGTGTCCACAAGATTCCTATGACCTTATTTGCTATTATAATCTCTATGTTATGGAAAACCCAAGACACTGAAAATGCAAATAGCATTCTCAAGTTACACTGTTGGAATTTAGGAAAGATCAGAATCCAAGGTCACCCCTTCTTATAGAGCCCTAACTATTAACTACAGTATTTAAACTTGACTTCTCCAGAGTTTTGGGTAACTAAGCATAAATGAGGATAATAATGAATAATTTTTCATAATGCTATTGTGAAGATCAAGTGTACAAATACCAGGTACCATTCTTTCATATATTTTCTTGCCCTTTGCTAATATAAAAGTCACTGCCGATTCTTCATTTATCAATGAGAACTTTACTTTTTTAAAGTCAAATGTAGCCATAAATTTCTTCATGAAATAATGCCCCCACAATCTGTAGAACAATATCCACATTATCCCACACCTGTGTCTCCAAGATTTTAGGTTATTTTATTGATCATTATTCTAGCATCAAAATAATCCTTAAAATGCATATTCAAAGAGGCATAATTCCATTGAGAGTGATTAGCAGTATATTAACTGTACTTTAAAATCCTTATCTCCTCATTCTTCACATGTCCAAAGCTTATATTCAAATTTATATTGGAATTATCTCTATAAAGAAGAAATAGGATCTGTCCTCAGATCTCTATTGATTAAATGTGGAAACATTATCATTAACTCAGTTGATATCATCATATCAGCTAGTCTCATGAAACTAAACAATGATAGGAGATCCAAGCTAAATTTCTAAAGCTAAATGGAAGACTAACATTCCCGCAGAATAAATATAAACATTGGAAATTAAGTAAAAACTAGGATTAGTTTATTAACTTAGAGCATATTCACTGGCTTTTGGAATTCAACATAACCTTTGATCCCATTCTGGAAATTCTACTGCCTTTACAGATTGAGAGATTTCAAAATTTGTCTATTCAAACTTCAAACACTAATCATTTTCACCATTTATGAATTTTTAAACTTGTATTTTTGTATTTTTTGGGAGGGCATCAGGCTGTATTCTGTATTCCATCCCCAAGTAAAATTGATTTCTGAAACAAGGTCTGGACACATTGCAATCATGAGTAACTAGCTGATTTGACATTAAATATTTTGCTCAAATTAGTCTTGTCTCAAAGATGAGATTAAAGTTCACTCTCTAGAATCTCAGTCACTTTCACAATGTCCAGCATCCATAGCAACTTCCCTCACCCAACTTCCCTCACCTAGCCCAAATCAGTATTCCTGATCAAAATATGGAGAATAGATTTTGAAAACCAGAAAGAAAAAAAAAAGGAATATGAATTCCCACCACGGATATGGCACTAGTTCTGCTTGCTTGCATCTGAGATGAGAATGCTCAAGTTTTCCTTGCCTGATATGAACCCTGACTAGTTTTACTTATAAGCTTGGACTCCACACCTGCCTATACCCAATTGTCATTATTCATCATCTGGATATAGTTTTCCAGTCTACATACTCTGAGCTTCTGCTTGTCCTCTGAGACAATCGCCAGACATTTTCCTAGCTCTTATGAAAATGCCAATTTTATGATATAGGTCTTTCAGTTTAGCCTGATACAAGGACCAGAAATCCGCTCTTAAAGATCATGGCATCCTTTTATCCCCGACAGGGATCCACATAATGTGGTGTTCGTTCTTAAGGTAGAAAATGTCTTTCCAATTCTCTTACCATTGCATGCATAGTTAAGTGCTTTTTGATTATGATAACTAAATGAACTCAAAAGTTCCCATAATGGAAACAAATTAAGTCCTTTCATAATAAAACTTATGAAGGCTTAACAGATTAATGTGATCTCATAGAAGTGGATGAAAGTTGTTTTTCACTACTAGTAGAAATGAATCATTTTCAACTAATGAGGAATCTCTTTAAAAAACAAGCAGAAAAAATAGTCAGGGAAGGTAGATCAGGTAAGACATTAAAGAGAAAGCACATAGATAACTGAAGAATCTAAAAAGGAATCTTATTAACATACATTGCCTTCAAAATTCTTTATCCAGATTCACTTCAGATAGTGTAAGTTCTTTTAAAAGCTCAGAGGGAAATATAGTCTTGCTTGTCTATTCTGAGAACAGTGGTTGAAAATGTAATGATTATCACTAGAAGTTGCTGGTATTCCTCTCAAACACAATTTTTCCCAAAATTAAAATTCTATAATATCCAATGCAAAAAGATCATGCTACCTTGAGATCTACTGCAATTTATCTCCCTGTGAATGTGATCATCTTTACCACAGACCAATAATCATTTCTGCATTTCTCGTTTTGAAATTTTTGCAGTAATTACTGACAATTTTTGACAGGAAGTTTAAAAATTAAAGTTCTCATTATAGTAGCAATTAGTTATGTGTAGAATTTCACTTTAACAGGCGTACTAAATTATTTCTATGAAACTGTGGATGTATCACCCCTCCACTAAATATTCATCACTTTCAATGACATCAAATGTTACAAAAAGCATGTGCTTCTGTAACTTTAGTTTCGAACCAATGGAAGCTCTACAAGCGAAGTCAAACAATAAAAACCAAAGACAATTCTAAAATGAAATATTGAATAGTATGCTAGATGTTAATGATTTCTAACTTTAATACTTTTCATGGATATTCAAAAAATTGAGGATATGCTTTTTGGGCAAAAAAAGAGTGTTGAGCAACACATTGAAGAAAATTTAATTTTGTGGACAACCATATTTTTCTTAATAAAAGTAATACATAAAATGTATGAATAAAATTTAGTTTAATATTCATGGGTCCACATATACCATCAAATACATCATATTAAAAATAAACACAAGTTCCTTGTTAGAGCATATTCCCCAATTTCTGCTTTGGAAGAGATGAGAATCATAAGGCTACAAAAATGAGTTCTATCATAATATTTTTTTTCTTGTAGGTACATATACATATAATAAATTCATTGGGGTTAAGTTTTATTTCTGTTACTCTATTTTTAATGCTGAAAGGACAGGCTATTAAAAATCTATGTATGAGTATCAACTTTATTATTTTTTCATAAAACCTCTATTCAATTTGCAAATATAAACTCTGGATGGAAAAGAGTACTTTCTGTTGTGTTTTGCTTCTGTGGAAGGTAACTGGGTCAGTTGCTGAACAGTGAAAGAGAAATTTCCAAGGTCTTATATAAATTTGGAGAACATTGCCATTAATATTGTTATTAGTAATTCTTAAACATCTATTATCTGTTACTTATTATCTTGAAATGTTTCACTTTTCACTTCTCTTTTATCTTTAAAACATCTTATGAAGTTGATTCTATTATTCAACTTATATCACAAAAGAGAAACTGTTATTTTTTGAACAGGAAATACTCCCAATGACTCATGTGTTGATAGTTCATAATTCACAGTTTGGAATAATTAATTATGAGTCTAGGGGTTAGCTGTTTGTTTTAGCCAGTACATTTCTCATTTACAAGTACAATGAAGGTGATATCTGCTTTGCCAGATCGTTGAGAGTATTAAGTAAGATAATGTTTATAAATCGCCCAACAGTTCCTGGCATCTAATATGCACCCAATATATTGTCTAAGTGGTATTGATTATTATTGTGTGTGGAGCCACAGTGGCCTGAAAAGACCTTTCAAGTAATGTCTGGAGTAGTTTAATATTCAGGTCAAACAAAATTGTGGGTTTTAAAAGTGTCATCTTGACCACTTTAAAAAGCAATGAAAACATTTTAAAATGAACACCAGTAAATAATAGCTCCTTACCCAAGCAACAGTCCAATGTTCTTTTTATTTTTTCTTTTCTTTAAATGTGTGGTGCTACAAGATCCTTGGAGACAAGGGATTGGCAGCTACAGTAGTGTTCCTATGCTTAAGGGGAGCACAGAAAAGGGTTCAGGGAAATACAACTGGGTCCTTGTACGTCATCGGAGAGGAGGGCCCAGAGGAGAGTCTGGCATGCACATTAAAGGACTCTCTGGGGATTGAGGGGGGAGGCACTGGGGGATAGGGAGAGAGGGGTGAGGGGAGGGGGAGCAGGGGATTCGGGGGGAGGAGAAGGGAGGGAGGGAAGTGGTGTACATATTAAGATTGTATGAACAGAAATAATAATAAAAATAGGCATAACCAACTGTTCTGTTATTTGGTATTTGAATTTTAAATAACTCTCCAGGCATCCAAGAAAATAAATACTCTTCTTCCAATAAATAAATAAATAAATAAATAAATAGATAGATAGATAGATAAATAAATAAATAAATAAATAAATAAATAAATGTGTGGTGCTAGAAGCAATGAAATAAATAATGTCTTTTACTTCCAAGTGGTCTCTGGCATCAATTCTGAAAATGTTTGAAAAAGAGATAGACATACTCCTTGAAAAAAAAGTACACCAAAGTTTTAAGGCAACTTTTAGGTTTGAACAAATCTGATCACCAACAGATGAAAAAGGAAAGATCTTTTATTTTCCTCATAAAAGACTATCACCTAGCCCCTTGGCTCCAGGAGTACTTGCATGAGAACCATGTTGAACAGATGGCCATTGATTCCCCAGCCTTCTTTAGTAATTTGAGCAAGCTCTTGGCAACCTTCTCTGTCAGGGAGTGCTTTCTCATTACATAGGACTATACTTCTATAGATTATTTGATGCCATATTTATTTTCAAAGAGGGATTTTCCAAGGGAAGGTTATTAAAATATATTTAATTAAAGCTTCTCCCTTTCACTGTCACAAAAATATTTAATGCATGATTAATAACTTCAAAAGATTTCTTCATAAAGAAGGCTTGTCCGTGTCAATTTTAAATCACCTACAATATCCTATTTTTATCTAATTCTGTGTAAAAGGTGAGAAACTTAACCACTTTTTAATACCCCTCCTTTGAAAGTCTTTTTATAACCTCATGTATTGAGAAAGAAAGAACAATGTCCCTAATCCTCAGTTTAATAAAGGCTTTCAGGACATATTCATGAAGAATCAATAATTAAAATCTTCCCCTGGTTAAAAAAGAGAAAACAAGAAATGGCATTACTGTCAAACCTCAGGGAGAGAGACACAGGATCTGATTTTTTTTCCCCTTAGTGGAAGATATAGATTTCCAATGGATCCATGAGTAATTTTTCCAAGGACAGATATTTGTATAATACATCTTTTAAAATGTGGGAAGCAATGATAGAGAAAGTACAAAGGCAAGGTAAATTTAATAGAACTTGGCTTATTTCATCACAGAAATCCTCCATCTTCATTCCCTTGACTGTACTCCTTTTCCCTGTCTTCTGATTTTTAGGATTCCTTTCAACAAGTTTTAAAGCACTAAGAGTGGAATATGCAACTATTTAGCTAATGGGTGAATCACAAAAACACAAAGCTCAAAGAGTAGATAGTGCATGATTCCACTTGTTTAAGATAAAAATGAGCAAAATTAATACACGCAGTCAGAAAGCAGGATAGAGATTAATTCTGAATGGACAGTGACTACACAGTCTTCATAGAAACACCCATGGGAGTAGGAATAATTAGATTCTTTTTTTATTTAATACATTTTTATTATTATTTCAGCTCATACAAACTTAATAGGTACACCAGTTCCCTCCCTCCCTCCCCCTCCCCTCACCCCTCCTGCCCCATCACCCCCGTGCCTCCTGCCCCAATTCCCAGAGTCCTTTCTTGTGCATGACTGACTCTCCTCTGGGCCCTCCTCTCCAATGACATACAAGGACCCAGTGGCATTTCCCTGAACCCTTTCCTGTGTTCCCCTTAAGCATAGAAACACTACTGTGGCAGTCAATCCCTTGCCTCCAAGGATCTTGGTGCCTTTAGCAGACTTTGTGAGGTCAATAGTTTGTTGGACATTGCGCCAGGCATGCAATGTCCAGTTATGATTGCTTTGGCCCTAAATTGTGTGGAGTATCTTGCAAATCATTGCTCCTCCCATCCTTTTGCTCTTACATTCCATGTACTGCTGAGAAAAATGTATATTCTTTGGTACGTGGGTGAAAAGTTCGATAGAGATCTGTAAGGTCCATTTCTTTAAGGGATTGATTAAGTTCCAAAGTGTCTCTGTTAAGCTTTTGACATGTTGATCTACCCCATGTTGAGAAGGCGGTGTTGAAGTCCCCAAGAATTATCCTTTGGGGGTTGATTTCTTGCTTTAGATGCTGTAGGGTTTTCTTAATGAATGTGGAGGGGCCCATATTGGGTGTATATATGTTCAGTATTGTGAAGTCTTCCTGGTGAATTGTACCTGTGACTAAAATGTAGTATCCATCCATGTCTCTTATAATTTTCTTTGGTTTGAAGTCCACTTTGTCTGATAGCATAATGGCTACCCCTGCCTGTTTTCTGCTTCCATTTCTTTGTAGAATTGTTGACCAGCCTTTTATCTTTAGAGCGTGCCTATCTTTTGTGGTGAGATGGGTTTCCTGCAGGCAGCAGATTGATAGATTGTGATTTTTAATCCAAGTTTGTAATCTGTGTCTCTTGATCGGTGAATTAATTCCATTAACATTTAGTGTTATAATGGAGAAACTATTTTTAATTCCAGACATTTATTATGTTTAGTAGTTTTTATAAGTATATTGCTTCGCTTTTAATGGTGTTATACTTGCCTTCTGTTCTCCTAGATATGCCTGTTTTTTTCTTCACGCTTGAGTATCATTTTTAGCAATTTTTGAAGGCCTGGTTTGGTGGACATGTATCCCTTCAAGTTGTCTTTGTGCTGGAAGATTTTTCTTTCTCCCTCAATCATGACGGATAGTTTTGCAGGGTAAATCAGCCTGGGTTGACATTTTTGCTCATTCAATACTTGAAGTATGTCTCTCCAAGCTCTTCTTGCTTTTACTGTTTCGACTGAGAAGTCATTTGTTATTTTAATAGGTTTACCTTTAAAAGTGACTTGTTTTTTTCTCCCTTGAAGCTCTCAGCACCAGTTCTTTATCTTGAATGTGCAGTATTGTAACTATTATTTGCCGTGGCGTGCTTCTGTTTTGGTCGTATCTGTTTGGTGTGCGGAATGCCTCTTGTACATGGATGGGCCTCTCTTTTTTTAGATGAGGAAAGTTTTCCTTGATGATCGCTTGAAAAATTTCCTCAGGGGTGGTATTTTGAGATTCTTGCTTTGGTATTCCATGAATACGCATGTTAGGCTTCTTCAGGGTGTCCCATATCTCTTGGATATTTCTCTCAAGTATCTTCTTGGCTTTAACAACCTCTTCCATTGAGCTGGTTAGTTAGTACTCCCACTTTATCTTCAAGGTCTGAAATTCTGTTTTCTGCTTCATTAGTTCTGTTGATAAGACTCTCTGTGGAGTTCTGGGTTGAAGATAACTTGTCTTTTAGCTCAGTTTTAAACTCTGCTTGAGTCTGTTTTAACTGCTCTATGCCAGTTTTTTTTTTTTTTTTCTTGCACTGTTTTTCTCAACTCCTCCAAGTGTCTGTTGTGTTCCTCTTCAAAGCGATTGATTTCATTATGTAATTCCTCCCGGATTTCCTCTTTCATAGTATTGAACATGGTAATGAGCATATTTTGAAAGTCGTTATCCTGAGTCAGGCTTTCTTGGCCATTATTCCATGGGTTTGTTCTGGTTGGAGTCTAACATTATGGGATTAATTTCTTCAGTGGGAAATTTGTTTACTTGGGTGTTGTTTCTCATGGATTTGCACTTTGACTTTGGCATTGTCGTTTTAACTCTTAAAATCTTTCAATTTCACTAAAGTGAATTATTTGGCCTGGGGTTCTGTGGGTGGGCAGGGACAGAGCTTACCTAGGTCGGGGATGAGGCCCGGCTGGACCGCGCATGCGCGTCCTGGCCGGCCGCCGAGTGGGGAAGAGAGGATGGGGGCGTCGGCGTTGAGCTATTTACCCTGAGGGGAGATGGGGCAGGGCCCGGGCGCAGGGGGAGGTCCTCCTCGTCCCTCGGTCCTGCGCGTGGCTCCGGCTGGATGGTGGGTTAGGAGCTGTGTCCCTTGGGCTGACCTGGGGTTCTGGTGGGCGGGCGTCGGCGGAGCTTACCTAGGTTGCAGGATGAGGCCTGGCTGGACCACGCGCCTGTGTCCGGGCCGGAGGAGCGGGGTGGGGAAGGGAGGATGGGGGCGTCGTTGTGGAGCTGGGGCGGGGCCCGGGTGCAGGGGGAGGTCCTCCTAGTCCCTCGGCCCTGTGCGCGACTCCGGCTGGATGGTGGGGTAGGAGCTGGGTCCCTTGGGCTGACCTGGGGTTCTGGTGGGCGGGCGCGGGCGGAGCTTACCTAAGTTGCAGGATGAGGCCTGGCTGGACCGCACGCGCGCGTCCCGGCCGGTGGAGCGGGGTGGGTAAGGGCTAGATTCTTATGTCTTTGAGTTATGTGGATATGTTCAGCGTATGACAAATGACCATATTACATTCTAATGTAAAAATTTCCTATAAGTATATTGATCATTGGTAATAATTTTCAACAGGTGGGTGTGTGAACTTTTCATCTTATATGAGCTGCTTAAATTCTTTAAGTATTTCTCCAAGGATCATTCTATCAAGAACAAAGTGAACATAAGAGAAACATATCATTCCAATAATTTTCTTAAAAGTTTTCTATGTATAAACAATTTTTAATAACTCTTCTGTGATTCATGGATAATAGTGTTGTACTATGTTCTTCACTTAGTCATCCTTCAAATACTCACTGAAATCCTCTTATATTTTAGGCACTGTATTAGGGATGCAAAAGATTTATGACAAGATATAACCCTTGTCCTCTCAGAGATACTTAGCAAACCATAAAATGATTAAATGCAATTATGTCATATTTCAATAAATAAAACAGAAAATAAAGTGGAATAAAATGTGAAGTGAATGTAGAAGAAAGTTTTGTTCAATAGATTAGTCAGGAAGTTTCTCTCTGAAGAAAGAGGTCATGGTTCACAAACTTTTAAGGAATGATCATTTGTGCTGGCTCCTTCAGTAGAAAATCTTAAGTAATTTCAGCGTGGATGGGCCTTTCCTAATTTACCATCATATATACCATCATTTTGTGAAAGGCAATTTAGAAACAAAGGATTCCAAAAACCAAGCAACACAGCAAAATTAAAGTTTGTGGGACTGCAGTTGATTATAACCTTCCATTTTATTTCCTCAGTTAAATGTTTGGAATTAAAATGAGCTAAACAGTCACAAGGAAAGATTTTAGTTTTTTTTTTTTAAGAAAATTGAGAATGGCAATCTGCTAGTATATGACAGGATAAATCAAGATTAGAGTATGATGTCATAGAATTATCTTAATCAATTACTTATATGCTATGAACTTTACAATCTACAAAAAACACAACTCCTAAAGATATGGCACATATCCTCATTAGAATATGACCAAAGCACTATTCTAGGCACACTATTATTCTTCGAAGGAATTTACAAAAAATACCTTTGTAACATATTATTTGGCCTCAAACAATGGCAATGCCATAGGCATTTAACTGTTGAGAAGAAAGTACACAGCATATAATGTTTACAGAAACTTGATTCTTGATATTTGCATAGGTCAGAAAAATTACAGGCAAAGTAAGCAACACTTACGTTTCTGACAATTGTCTAAAACAACTACGCCACATGATAAAGATTTTTTGTAATACTAATTTTATTCAAAGTTCTTTTGTCCTAGAAAGAAATTGCCAAAGGAAAATATGACATTTATTTCCCTGTAAAGTTTTCTGAGCTCTGTGTCAAATTCTGTGATGTTCAAGTAAATTTGAGCTAAACACATCTTCTAAAACTGTTAAGTTGGATAATCTGTTTTCCTTTGTAGAAAACAGGCCTTTTAGATGCAGGGATCTCATCTACTCTCTTTTAAAAAGTAATTCATTTATTTATTTATTTTTATTATAAAATATGATTAGCATAAAAGGGAGAAAAGTATACTTAGAAGCAAAATCTAGTGTCAAGGAAAGTGTAGGTATGTGTTTTATGTTATGGGCCTAACAAGTCTCTACTGAAGTGATTATATTTGATCTTATAACCTGCCATAGTCACACAGATTTCTGGATCTTAGACAAACATCTAAAGTAAAATCACGTATAAGCTGGGATGAGCTTATTATGTTCCCTTGGGAATTTATAAATAGAGATGTAGAGGGAATTTCCAAGTACAAGGTGTGAAAGCTTCTTTTTGAATTAGAACTTGAACCTTCACATTGAGCAGGCCTTGAGGCAACTAAATGAAACAGGTATGTGGCAGGAAAAAAAGAGAGGAATTCAGAGCAGACACATGAAGGTGGATGACATGGGACAGGAGCAGATATATACAAAGCTATGTACTCTCAGAGATAGAAAAGTGCCAACTCAGATCTTACTACTGAAATTTTACTGACTCTAGCATGTTGTTAGGTATCTCTATGTTCTTCTAATAACTTTCTAATTTATTTCCTTAAGTGAGTTATGATTTCTATGAGTTCAGCTTCTTTAAGAAAGAACAATTGTCAGGCTTAGGGGATGTTTCAGATCTTAAGATTCTGCCTCGCAAGCAGAAGGAGCTGAGTTTGGATCTTGGATCCTACATAAAAATGCCGGGTGGAAATGATGATGGTCTGCACTTCTAATTCTGGAAAGTGGAGCCTGGAAAATCTCAATGCAGACCAAAAAGGAGGTTGAAGTCACCCTTGGTCCTGCACAGCACACATAGACACACATGTGCATGCATGGAAACAAAATATAATAAAATGTGATTTTGAAAGCATCACTAAAGAGATCAGGGAAAGGAAAAAAAAACAGAGAAGTATGGAAGAAGGGGGATGAGGAAAGAAAAATATACAAAGTATATTACAAATAAAATAAGTAAATGATTTTCAGGCATATAGACATAGTAAATGAAAGCAACTAAAAAGTTTTAGAGGCCATATAAAGGAGTGGAATAGCCCTTTGGCACTAATAAATATATGATGATGACATTTTTATGCAAATTTTTCAGAATGACTTTATGCTTATCTGTAATGGCAATCTTGCTTACCCTCGCTATATTAATGGGAAGACAGTAGCTCTTGGAAGAAAGAATATGAGCACTGAAAACAGCTAGATCAGGACTAAAAATCCACATAATTAGCTGCCTAGACTGTGCTTTGTTTCAAAGGTCTCTTTATCTCCACCAGTGAAATTGGCATTATTTTTAAAATAGGAATGATATCAAATTTCCAGGATTATCATGAGAATTTTTTCAAATTAATCAAATAAACAGGCTGCGAATTTGGCAAATAGATGTCAATCAAATATTAGCTGTCCTTTTAACACAAAGGCTATAGGGATGGTGTGTTTAGTCTAACTTTCTAATTACTTATTTTGTGGATTTTTATACTTATCTATTTTCCACTAGCATGATAAAAATAGGTTTTTGAATTCTTCTTGATTCCAGTTTGTGTAGTAGGTTAGTTTTATTTGAATGGACATGATTTGTCTAAATGACTTACATTTGAAATATAAAACTAAAAAGAAAATTTTGAAGTTGGTTTATTAATAATTAAGAAAATATTATCACAGATGTTACCCTCTCATTGCTAATAATCTAAGATTTCCAAGAAGTTCTTGAAGGATTGTGCTAAAATGTTAAGAAAAATCCTAACCAAAAGCAAATCAGATGATGAGTAGACTGGTCATTATTAATCTCTCTAATTCAATAAATTTCATTTTATTAAATATTATATATATTTTCCCCTAAAATATGGTTGTATTACTTTATGTAACTTTACATGTCCATTGTAGATATTAATATAGTTGTTTCTTCAAAAAGTAAAACTAAAACTTCCATATGACATAGCTATACCAGTCCTACGCACTACCTAGAGGACTCTATATCCTACGAGAGAGATACTTGACATCTGCTCTATTAAGAAAACAAAAACATGGAATAAGCCTAAATTTCCATCATCAGAAAAATGAAATGATTAATAAAAATGTATATGTACATATAATGGAATTTTATTCTATGAAGAAAAGCGAATGTATGTAGTTTGTAGGTAAATGGCTAGAACAGCCAAATATTATATTAAATGAAGTAACTGAGACTCAAAAATTCTGCCACACTATGTATTCTTTCTCATATGGAGATTGTAGAGTCTACTTTATATACATGTGTGCTTATTGGGCATAAGCATAGGTATAGGCCATGAAACATGAATGGAGACCTCAAGAGATGATAAAGAGATATTGAGGCAGAGAAGAGGACACATACATGAAAGCAAAGGAAGAATGTGTGCAAGACAGGGCAGGAAGATGGAATGGAAGATGGAGGGGAAGATCAATAAAAATATGTTTGAAAATTGTGCTGAAACTTAATACTTTGTTATGTGAATAAAAAATATTATGAAAATAAAAGGAGAAGAAAATATGTTTGTGTATTTCAAGGGAAAAACCTCCAAAGCATCAGTGTTTTACTTTATAACCTCTTTCCAATATAATAGGAGAGTCAGTAGTTCAACTCTTCTATTTAAGTCTTGCTTTTTTCAATGTCTCCACCCACGATACAGCCAAAACCACAATTTGTGTACACAGTCAATGAAAACTTTTGAAAAAGAAATAACATTGGAAATTCAAAAGAACCCTTTGGAAATGAGATGGAGGCTCATGTACTGGTCTACAAAGGAAAGATCTGGTATTCATCAGTAATATTTGACAGAGACTAATACAGTGAAAATGAAACAATGTAACATGAACAACAAATATTCAAGTTTGAATCATGATCATGGGACTCATCCATATGCAGAGGAAAAATGCAATATAGCAAAATGTTTGATAATGTCATAAATTAATTTAAAATGAAGGGATTTCATGCAGAAAGATTTACCTTATAGGGTCTTTCTGTAACTAAACAAACTGGTTGATTGTCATTTTACCCAGAGTTTCTATGTCTATTAAAATTATGATTACACTCACCGTCAGTATTTATGATTTCCTAACAGAGCAACAGTTTATATCTCCATTATTCACAGCATTCCAACAATGATCTTTTTCAGTCTTATTTTTATTTAAATGAAACTTTGTTTTTCATGAATGTGTAATGGCATTTCTTGATGTAGGCTGAGTTGGGATTTTACTCTATTATCACTAAGCTAAATGAAAATTTCTGGAGTAATGCTGATCCTCTTTACTGATCCATCTTATAACTTACCACATTCTTTCATGGAAACAGAAGCTAGTTTACCAGGAATATGAAGTACATCAGTTCACAGTCTTCTTTTGAAACACCTATTACCAAATGCCTATTTGCCAAGACCACTGCTAGGGCATTTCCCTTTGCAAGATTTAGTACAAGTCTTTGTACAAAGTACATACTTTTAAACATTTAATAAGTGAATAAATGAGTGAAATGAAGTCATGTTCAAGTCATTTTCTTTTCCCATTTTCTACTACCACTGCCAATTTATTCCCCATCTCCCACAGAAAGACTGGTCCTGGTATCTTCGAGGAGGGGTTTACAAGCATTTCATTGAGGACAAAAAAGTTGCTCTAGTATGGAGCTCATAAAGGCAACTTTATGCTTCTCAACTACCATTAATTCTCACATTCAGAGTAAAAGTTCAGCTATAACTACAAATACTGGAAATCATAAAGTTCATTATCAAATTCCCTTCCAAATATTTCAAACACAGTCAAGTTGTTCTCCAGTAAAAGTGGCCACAATTAAAATATTTCCAAAAATTGTAACTTTTGCTTAAGTTCTATATTGCTATAGATACTGAATTTGCAAAGTTTGCAAAATGTAACCATGTATTTTCTTAGCAAAGCTACATTATATGCAACATTAATACTAATATTAATAAGGCTTCTCGTTTATCTTTATTAACAGGACTGTCATTTCATGAATTTTCAGCTTGAACACAGTGGCTTTTTGTATTTGAATGCGGAAAAGACAAATTAAAATTATCCGTTTTGCTTCAACTCAAGGGAATCAAGCAAAAAACATAGTAAGAACAAATGTCCTCTTAGATTTAAGCACTTGAGGTAGGTTGACTAATTGAAGTTGGGTTCATTGGTATAGGACAATGTTATATATTTACAACTTCCTTTTGGACTATCTGAATCATAGAAACCATATTCATTCAGGAAATGGTGATGGTAAAGTAAAGCATTGTAATCTTACAGAAAAATTTCGATATCCAGAATATTGGCTTTTAATTGATATAAATGATCCACAAAATTTTGATAGAGGACATATGTAAATTGTATGTAACAGCAAGGTCAGTCCAAACCATAAGAAAAATAAGTGATTAATGTAATTAGATTTTAGAGCTAAGATTGCAACTTAAAATACACCTGTCATGGTTATAAAAGCAATGCTATTTTTCTTGAGCATGGTTGAAACATTATCTTAGAGGACTCCTGTTAATAAATCAAGACAAGATCTAGACTGATGGCTCAGTGAATAAAATATTTGTTACACAGTCAAGATTAACAGAGATTGGATTTCAGACCACTACAATTATTAGGAAGGCATGCCCAACCTATAAGCATCAGGGAGGCAGGATTTCTAAAGCAAAAGTGACTGAATGGGTGATTTCTGAGTCCAAGTGAGAGACCCTGCCATCATATGTAAGTTGGAAGATGATCTAACAAGACACCTGACACATGCATATCTTCTCACACATATGTGAACATGCATAAACACACATGCACATATCAACGTATTGTCTCATTGATACCCATTACTTTACTAGACTGTTGTGGAAGTGGGCAAAAAGGTAGTAAATTTCAGTGAAGATGAAAGTATATGAGAGATAGATGGATCTATGGGACAATAGAAGAAACTCCATGCTGCCACTGGTATTACAGCCAAACATTGCCAAGTATATCAATATACAATTGGCCATTTTCTCCTTAAAGTGCCACAGTCATTTTAAACATGTATCATAGCAAATATAATATTCCATTTTAATGTAAGTATTTTAACTGTATTTTAATTCAGAAAGAGATTGTAGGGGAGCAAGATTAAGACCACTTGGGTGTATAATATGGGATAAAGTTTGCTTTGAGAATATATTTGTTTGGTTGAGAGAGTACTAAGGGAAAATAAAATGAAGAGTGTCACTAATTGACAATGTTTCATAATAAATATAAGCCTGGTTAGACAGCTCAGAGCTTTCTGAACACAAAAGATTTCTATACTTGAAACCTATGTAGAGATCTCCAAACATGTACTGTGCCATGTGCACATCCTCCAGCACACACACAACACAAATATATGTGGATGCATATGCACACATGCACATACACACACAATGCAATTTAAAATTTTAAAAAGAATTGCATCTTAAGTGCCCCTGATAAGATTCACATTTGAAGCTGCAAATGACCTATTTATTCAGAGACATTTAATGAGCTAAAAAGTTTGTGATAATCAAACCAGATATCCCTCACTTATGGCTTGTTTTTGTTTCTAACTCCCCATAAAATACCGTAATTGAAGTTGATTGATTTCTGTTCCATTTGTTTTGTTGGGATTGTTTTTGTTTGTGACATTATATCACTTGTAGTCCAGGAGGATCTGGAAGTCACTAGGCAATTCGGCCTGCCCTTAAATTTGTGGCAATATGCCTTTCTCAGCCTTCCAAGTATTGAGATTTTGAATAACTCTTTCATACTGAAATATTCACTCATGTAACTAAGAAGGAGGCTTATGATACTCAAGGAAGTAAGGGAACTTGCAAGGCTGAAGAAGTTCAGAAAGTCGCAAAATTGTAAGGTGGGACAATAGAAGAAACTCCATACTGCTGCCACTGGTATTACAAGATGAAAGTGATATACTAGAGAGAAAAAACCAAGGAATGTCCTGAAAGATATGGGAGTAGCTCAGGTGTTGTAGTGCAGTTCACCATTCTGGACTTCAGCAGAATCCTTTCTTTAGTCTATTATCAGTGCTCTATATTGGGTGAATAGACATTTGTTCAATCCTCAACCCCCAATTCTGTCCAAAAGTCACACAATATTATGAGCATGAACCAGCACACACAGATAAATTTGGCTGATTTCTAACCATTTTGATATATATTAAAGTCACTTTGACTTCTGGACCTCACTTATGAGCACAGGCAAAAATAATTTGTGATATTGATTCACAAGTACATTTTTTATGTTTTGCTTAAGCACAAACTCATTCATTCTCTTCTATATTTGGAAAATTATAAATAAGCTAAACAAATCATGCATACATGTTTTATACATATACACACATACACACACACACATATATAGTAATGAAAGTATTTGGAGAATCAGTGTTATAATATCATGAATGCACTTGCTTTTAGCTGCTTGTGAACAAAAGCAACATGGACTGGGGCTGAGGACTGTGAGTTGGCAGATCAGATATCATACAAAGTAAAGTATAGAATGACAGGGTGAGTAGTGAGGTTCAGGAAGGCACAGAAGCAAAGGCAGGAAGAAATTGAAGGACTAGGAACTCAGAAAACAAGAATGTGACTAGAGATCCCGTTAAGGTGGAAGAGCAGATTTAGTGGGAATGAAGAAGTATATTTTAGAATCTAATTATAAGTTTTGAGTCTTACAGATTTAAATAGAGAGTCTATTATGATTCAGTTAATTTTTATAACTGAAAAGTAATGCTGAGTAAAACATGAAAAGAATCTTTAAACTCCTGTGAAGCATGTGTCTGTGATTAGAGCTCTGAAATATTATAGGGGTCAGATCAGAAATATGAAGATGGAATTAAATTCTCTTTCTTGTTCTCTTCTTCTCTTCCTTCAAGACCTCTCTCTCTATTCACGATGCCCCCTTACTCCTCTCCAGATATCCTTCTTCCCCTCTTCTTTAATCCCAGCATTATATCTCTTTCTTTTTAGGGAGACAAGGTCTCATATAGCTCATACAACCCACTGGTCTCATATTAACTATATTGCTGAGGAAAATATTGGAGTCTTGATTCTCCTTCATCAGTTTCGCAAATGCAGGGATCACAGGTGTGTGCCACCACCCTTAGATTCCATATGAGGATGGGATAGAAAATGTAGGGTTTACTGCATACTATTCAAGTACTCTACCAAGTAAACTCCGTTGTTAGCTTAATGTTTCTTCAATGTCTTTCATTTGTACTCAAGATAAATTAGGAAAAATCATTACTATGCACTTAAATTTTAGTTCTGTTGATTTTTCTAGTTGTCTCAATGTCAATATGTAACACAAGACATGTTCTAAATAAAATCAAGTTATTTCCACACCTGAATTAGTGTGCTCAAGATACTTGATCTAAATCTAATCCACTTTCTTAAAATTCATTCTTATTTTTTCCAAATTTTCTTCAGTGGTGAATTTTTCTCTTTGACAGTTTCACACGTGTATGATACATTGTGATTACTTTCTCCTCCTCTATCATTTCTTGTCTTCATTCTTCAGTGCTAAATCTTCTTACCTTCCTGTCTTTCTCCAATATTTATGACCTTTTATTTTTAATTTGTGCCCTACTTAATTAATTGATGCTTTTGTATGATGTTGGTTCTGAGATTACATGTTGGAAACTAGCAAGATCTCCCATGGATATAAACCTGGATTTTTTTTATCTCCTTCATGATTTTGTAGTTACACTTTTTTTATCACTAATTTTCCCATGGGAATTCCCTCATTTGATAGCTGATCACTGACCAGATAAGACTAATGTAGTTTTAGTGTCAGTCATCACCTCTGTTGTATGCTCATGATTGCCATGATGGGGTCATTTTTGGAGGATGACACTTCACATTTTTACTGTCTTGTGATTCTTATATTATTTCATGTCTTCTTTCAGAAAGGTGTCTAAAACTTTAGGAAGAGTATATATATAGTGCTGAGGACACAGTCTTCAAACTTCACTTATTCTTGATATTTTATACAACTATGGTTTTCTGCATTCACCTCTGATCACCTCAATGACTGCACCATCTACTTAAGACAGAGGTACCCTTGGTATGCTTTCTACAATATTCCCTGATCCTTAAGCAGAGAGGATTAGATATCCATCCTGAGGCTGAATGTTCCACAGTCATCTATTTTCTGCTAACCAACATTTATTTTAAAAAGAATCTTTTGGAATGAAAGTTGAGAGCTGCACTAATCAATTGGGTTAAAGAGAAGTATTAAGAAAGCAATTTGACACTGTGTTTTTAAATAAACAGTTGCAGTAGGTTTTCCCCTGAGATCTATGACTTCTTTGCCCTTGTGCTCTCAGCATGGTTTACAGTCACCAGTCACAAATTCCCTCCATGTAATAGCCATTAAATCCAACTGTAAAGAAGTTGGTTATCCCCATTATGTTCATGTCACTAGTTCACCAATAGGCAACTCTTTTTTTTATTTCCGTTCATACAAACTTAACAGGTACACCGGTCCCCTCCCTCCCTTTACCCCCCTCCTGACCCCTTTGTTCCCCCCTTCATTCCCCCCTCCCTCCCCATCCCCCAGTGCCTCCTCCCCATCCCCAGAGCATCCTTTAATGTGCTTGCCTAACTCTCCTCTGGGTCCTCTTCTCCGATGAGGTACAAGGACCCAGTGGCATTTCCCACAACCTTTTCCTGTGTTCTCCTTAAGCATAGGAACACTACTGTGGCTGTCAATCCCTAGCCTCCAAGGATCCTAGTGTCTTTAGTCCATGTTAGACTTTGTGGGGGTCAATAATGTGCTGGACATTGTGCAGGTCATGCAAAGTCCCACCAATAGGCAACTCTTGTCAAGCTGGTTCTTGTTGTATCTGACAGGATTTACAGTAAGGTAAGACAGTTGAGGGCTTTTGATCCCCAAGCAGCTTTAATGCTATGAAAGCTAAGAAGCAGGGAGGAAGCTTCCATATCATTTCCAGTTTTTTTAAAAAAACCTTACAAACATTATCCTTTTAAAAAGACCAGCTTAAATATAATTAATTCCTTACATAGCTTGTTCTACATTCCTATTTGCAAAATTAATTTCATCTTTCTGCTATGGTACATTGAATGTATACACTAATGTCTCTTTTGTATCACCTTGTCAGTTACTCCACCTGGTTGCTAACAAAATCATGACGAAACTACTCAAAGGAACAAGAGTTTTATTCTTTTTCAATAGTCTGGTTATAGTTCTTAGTGCAGTTGGTAGGAGAATATGTGCCATCACCAAAGGGCTGAGGGAACTGACCACATAATATCCACAAAACAGCTGAGAAGGGGATGATGATCCTTACTTGGTAGACCGGCATGTCTGGTCAAGAATGCAAAGGATGCCAACTTCTTCAACCAGTTTTCCATATTTTACTCACCTGTCCAGACCTTAGGTCCTTTCACCATGGGATGGGCCCTCCCCATCAACTAGACAGTCTCTAGACTGGACTCTGATATGGATGAATTACTTTCACATAGTCTATGTCATAAAAGAACTAGACTGGCAAGAAGACAGAAGAAAAATTTGTGTTTCCTTGGGGGGAATTCTAGCCATTTATTAGAAAGCAGTCATGAAGTATTTCAAAGGAGTCACAAAATATTAAGAGTACATGTATATTTTGAACACATCTCCTAGTGAATACCTAAGCTAAAACGAATGTCTTATTTCATCATTAAACTTATTTGTCTATCTCTCATCAATCTATCTGTAAATTAAATTTGAAGTTCATAACATGAAAAACATATTTTTCATGTAAAAAATGGAAAATGAGCTCCAAAAAGGCATCACAAGAAATTTTAACCAGATATAATTTCTGGGCTAAGTTAAGCAAGGATAAAACTTCTCTTTGATGAAAGTCTTTCTAAGAAAAATTGCTTCAGTGAGATCGTGATGCAATGTTTGACAATTCCTATTGTTTTTTATTGAAAGGCTTTTAGCAGTTCTCAGCAGAAAGTCAAACCAGTTCATGCACCAATATTTATAACTTAAATTGCACAATGATGTTCATACAAAAAATCAAAGCTATAAAGAGAAAATTCTACATACATAATGCTATGAATGCTAAGACTAAGAGAATTTCACTGGCCCTACATGTCTTAAAAATGTATAAACCTCTCAATCTTCTAACAGAAGGTTTGTTGAAAGAATAAGCCCAATACAAACAACAACAACAACAAAAAAAAACAGAACATGATATATAAAGAAGTGGTGCTAAATAAAATCCATCAGAAAAGAAATATGCTAAATATTAAAGTTCTTGAGTATTTCTAAAAAGTGAAAAACCAGAAATTTGTTCAAAATAATTTTTGGAATCTTGGAATTTTGGAATTTTGGAATCAATAACACACAGTTTATCAAAAACAAATACAGGAAACATCACAGATGAACAGATTGATGTTTTATTAGTGATAATGCTTATGTAATGAATGTGTATGAGTATCTTATGGATTATTGTATATTTGTCATGATCATAGAAAAGAAATGACACTCTTTATGAGACTTCAAGAAGAGGAAGTATATTCAGAGCCAAGATTATGGTCCAAATAGTATATCTGGAAGTAATTGAAAATTGTTTGCATGGTTTATATTGAAGAGTGACTGTGGTATTTTCAGTGGAAGATCAGATCACAGATATTTAAAGCCATCATTTCTCAAAGGAGGACAGTTAGACCCCCTGATCTTCCCTTTGTGATATTTGATAATGACGGAAAAAATTACAACTATTACAAATTTATGGAGAGGTTGGAACTAGCACATAGTTGTTAGATGATATTTATGAGGCACAACAAAAAGTGATCTAGCCCTAAATGTGGTAGAGCTGGGGCAAAAAATCTACCTGATGTGAATAGACTAAGATCTCATTGAAATATATACTGAAAATTACTCTAGAGCTTATTATTTTGTGTGGCATGCTCAATTGTCTTAGAGTTCATGGAAAGTATTTTCAGTGAGCAAAAGGTTGCTTTCTCTGTAAGTTGACTTTGTTGCAGGGTTTTTATGCCAGTTTCTTGTTTTCAAAAGCTGAATATTGAGATCAAAAGATACATAGAAGATTAAGGCAGAGATTATTAGAAGAGAGTCAAAAGGAATTTATGTACTTTGGACATGGGGTCCTTGAGGGGCAAGGGAGCCAAAGATAGCCAGTAGGGTCAGGGGTATTTATTAACTTGGGCAAGCCCAGGAAAAGTTAGTTTTTCTCATTGATAAGTTCTAGTTTCTGTGATACTGATGGGTCTGTTTTGGGGCCCAGCTCAGCCTGGCCAGGTCTTTTGACTAGACTTCCCAGCGGAACTGAGGAAATTAGTCCATTTGCATTTGAGGAGCTCTTCTCCACCTGCACTGGAGGAATTCATATCCATATCCCTTCATAAACAACAGTTGGGGGGAAGTTGGGATCTTATCTCAGTGGGAGTTGGCACCAATTTCTGTATGGTGATCGTGGAATCTATCAAAAGACTTTCCCAGCAATCTTTCAATGCTATCTAAAACTGTTTTTAACAAAGCTATCTAGATACAGCTCCTATTCTAAGCAACTTAATTTTTTTTTCTCTCTCTACTTTACTTTTACTTTTTTAAGTCCTCCAGGGAATGATTATAATAAAATACGTATGGATTTATCTATTTCGTGGAAGGCAGTAAAGTAGCAGATGTATGAGTGTTTAGAGCAATGTGTGTGAATGACTATGTTTAAATGTTAAAAGACAGCCAATGCCTGTGCAGCTAAATGGAAAAAAAAACTTACACATATCAGTGCTACTTATTTGCAAAAAAAGGAGGACATACTAGTTACCTAGTGGGAAAAGGTATTTTTTTTTTTTGGTTCAAAGGCTTTCTGTTTCCTGTCTGTTGCCAAGATGTAACCAGCCTCAAAGTCCCATATCAAAGAGGGAAGCCATGCCACTGGGTCTCCATTGTCATGAAACTGTGAGCTAAAATAAATTCTTCCCTTGTGATGGATGTAGGTGTTGATTTGATAATTTCAGGTGAGCTTTGGGCATATCTGTGAAGAATTGATAGTTAAGGCAAACCCTAAGCAAATATACAGGAGATTGTCTAATTGATATGTGAAAAAACAGTGAGTGGGACCCTTTCCTAGGTAGGTAGATAAAATGGAGGGAGCTGGTGCAGCAAGTTGGCATTCTTCAGCATATTTTTGAACTGATTTACCATTTGCTAATTATGGAAGATTGCCCTTCTCAGTGCAGTCCTGTGGATAGAGTATGACCAGTTCCCTTGTTTCCTGGTGTTGATATAAATTCTGATAAGCTGGACTAAGAACTGTAACTAGGCAATAATGAGGTAGAATAAAACCCCTTCATTCCCGAAACAGTTTGGTCATGAATTATTGGCAACATGCAGGCAAACTGCAACATTATTTTTATTCGTTGGGTAGTTACAGTGATTAGAAATACAGCTGATACTCTTCCAAAGGAAAATGCCTATGAGGAAAGCTATACTCATAACCATATAACTGTAGGAATACATAGAACCAGATTTGATGACAGAATTATTTGCCAACTATGTCATCATGAGCAAAGATGCCTGATACTGACACAGTTATTGCTACCCAAAATACCATCTAGAGTCAAGACGCATTATGCAGTCATGAGGTTAGTATGACAAGTCTAATCCAAATACATACTTGCTGAAGAAATTGCTGGAAAGAAGAGGAAGGAGAAAAGGAACTTAGACCAGTTAAATCAATGCAAGACAAGAGAAGTATCTTTAAATTGAAAATTTAAAACTCCTTTTTATGTGACCTGTGCTTCCAACGGCAAAATCTACTAAAGTTTTTGTCCCCCTGCTGCTGTTTACGCATAGGACAAGCTTCTTCATAACATTCACTTGCTATTTCAAGAAAAAAAATCTGTAGTGACCTCAAGAGAAGCTTAAGGAAACTCTCCTGCTCAAATTCCCCCATCCCCATGCCCACAGTGGTCAGAAGACTGCCACCAAGAGTCTTTTAACATAGAAAAAGGTAAAAGAAGCCTGCTTTCTCTGTGAGTCAAAACCATCAAAATGCTCTTGGTGGGGACTGGGGATGGGGGAAGGGAATTCTATTCAATAGCATTCCCTGAATCACTTTCTGCATTAATTATAGGTCTTCCTACTTTAATAGAGCACTTTGAGAAAGGTCTTTTTTTCTTATACATACAAACTGCATTAATCTCCTCAGGGGCGAGAAGTCTAGATAGCTAAAATTCTACAACTGAGACTACTAAAACAAAAGTAGAAATTATTTTTAGTGCCTTTTTCTTGATAGGTAATTAGAGAAATTTTATCAATCAGCAAAACGTAGGATGTTTGAGTGACAAGGATCCATAAGTAAAACATTTCCCATCTAACATCTGTAGTGCTTCTGCTTCCATAAAGTACTTCCTCTCTGCAGTCCTCAGTCCAACTGCATAAAGCTGGGATTTTTCTGATTAAGCTATTCTTTGACCCTTAGTTTCTACCCTACTTTGCTACTGTGGTTCTGTGAAGAATCAAATTGGGTGTTAAATGAAAGACATAAACTCACAGACTGCAATTCAGCATGAAAGTGCTTCAAATAGGAACACTTGGACATGATTTGAATGTTGTGCCTGAGCAAGAGATGAATAATGCAGACACACGTTTCTTAGCAATGACACAGAAATCTGTAGTGACCTCAGGACATTTGTTTCTACACTTAATAGATCAGTTCATTGTCATTTTCACTACATGTATGTTGTATCAACTGTTATTGAGGGGATATTTCTGACTTCAGCTAAAGCTGAGGTTTAATATTCAAGTCATCTGTAAACACTACCATTCTGGAGATACTCTGTGATAAAATAAACACTGTTTTCAAGAACAGTGGGATGCTTTACTGCTCCATCCATGACTCAACTCAGTGGCAAACACGGAATTAATAAAAAGAAAATACAATCAATTAGTCAAATGTTACCTGATACACTACCCACCTAGATTTACTATAGGCCAAAGTAATTATCAAATCCAAGCTATGCCAGTGTTTGAGTCAATCTACACTTAAAAGAAAGGGCATTGGCATTGCATTTCTAAAATCTACATATTTAAATTGGAGTCATAACCCTGGGGTTTAATCTGAGACTCTAAAGTCACAGAAGTCACGACAAAGAATAAGAGATGAAAACTAGTTTGATAGTTTTGTTTGGAAAAGTTTTAGAGGCATGGATTAAAAAAGTATACTCTATCTCAAAATAGGAAGCTATAGAAAGTGTATCTGAAGACATCATTATTATGTTGAAAGCATTGGAATCTTCCTTGCAGATTCTACAAGGTCTCTTCTACTGTTTTCTTAACATATTTTCATTTTCCTCATCATTTTACTGGAAAGAAAAGATAATGCAGACCCACCAGACATGGTATTACTATTTTTGCTTTTATTTCAAAGAAATTTATTTTTCATTGATATACAAATGTATAAGTGCCCTGTGATGTTTATAAATAGATGGATAGATAGTTAGATATCATAGATAGTAATATAAATATCATTAGAGTCCTGCATTTTAAAAAGCGTTAGTAGATGTATCTAAATATTTGTCAATATTTATGATGAAAATTTTAAACATTCATTGCATCTACATTTTGGAAATGAACGGTATATTACTCCAGTCAACATATACTCTACCATACAACAGCACACAGTAACAGCTCCTGTCTAATTATTTTTATTATTATTATTTATTCAATTGTGCGTGTGTGCATATGTATGTGCACGTGCGAGCGTGTGTGTGTGTGTGTGTGTGTGTGTGTGTGTGTGTGTGTGTGTGTAGAACCACGGACAAATTCGGGAACCACCATGGACGCCTCCACCTCCTTCTGCCCCGGGATTCACAGGCTCCGCCCTACCAGGACCAGAAGCGCAGGCCGCCCCCGCTTCTGCCTGGCGTCTATACCTGGGATCTGGGATCCGAACTCAGGACCTTCCGCCTGCAAGGCAGAGGCGTAACCCCTGAGCCACCTCTCCAGGCCCTCCTGTCTAATTATTACATACTATGCATCAATCACCTTTTTTGCATTCCTTCTACAGTGCTACTTTCCCCATTCACTTTAGAAAATGGAACTCTTCTCAACTTCTATGAGATGAGTTTTTATGATTCTACATATGATTGAGATCATGTGATACATATTTATAACTTCTCCACATTTATTAATGTTTTGATAAAGCAGGAAAGATACCACAGGGGAAAATAAGGGACATTAAGAGCCTGCATAATTACGAACCTATTGAGATATTTTGTTTAGTGTTTTGAACATTATTGTATTTTAGCCAAGAGACAAGTAATCTACCAATAATTATTAAGCTTTCCTAAAACTGACTTTTGTGAAATATTATTTGCAACCCATCACATCTGACTATTCTAAAAAATTATAGTGAAAGATACTTTTAATACCTGAACAAACCACATCTAAATATTCAACTCTTCACTAATTCCACACATTGAAACTTCACATAAAACAAGTATTTGCTAAACTGCTATATTCCAGGCACTGGCTCTAGGTACAAGAAGGAATATAGCAGTAAAGAAGACACACAATGGCCTTCTCCATCAGAAGACATGCAATCAAATTCAATAATTCCCAACTCTGGTTGTACTTGAATGACTTAGAAAACTGAAATCTGGGCTCCATTCCAGACAAATACATCTGTTTTTAAGGATAGAGATGGTTTATATCACTTTTTAAAATCTCTCCAGCTGATCTTAATATGCAGCCAAATTTAAGCACTGGTTGTGTAATGGATCGTTTTCATCACTTGCAAATGGTTTAATATAGACATTGTCCATTAGTCCTGCTTTAGAATTTCTGGACCTTTTTTCTTATTGTAGTTAACTATATTGTTATAGCAATCACCCTAACATGCAATACAATACAATTTGCAAATGAAAATGTCATGATCTGAATGTTCAGTATAAGGCTGTATATACACAAATACTTCCGCATTACATATGATTTTGTAGCTATCAAATAATGCTATGTTTTATCATGGTTATAGATTTTTGACCCACTTTACACCAGGCACATGTAATAAAACCCAGTGATGATTGGTTTCCTTGGGAGCAATTTCTAGGAATTTTTAACCTCCCTACATGCCTATTTGGTGGAAACAAACATGCCTTGATTTCCAAATGATTGCATTGCAAATTCAGTGCTGATTTCCATGTTTACTGTTCTTTCCTAAAGTGAAAGAAGTTCAACCTCAAGGAATAAATATGAATCTTGTTATTCAGAAATTAATTAGTACAAAATTCATGGATACTATATCTTAACAAGTATATCAGCAATAATCTCCCTAAATCAGGAATATAATATAGCTGACTAAAGATAAAAACAAAGGATATTTTGATTCAGCATTTGAAAATCAGTCTTTTAAACCATGTGTATAGATTGCACTTTATAATAATGTCAAAATATTATCCTTAAAATGAAAATAGAGTTATCACATTTATAAAGAGTAAGGAATAATTTTTAGATTTATTCCTATCTTTATCTTGACACAGATAGTAAGTACATTTTCAAAATGCAAAATTTCAGTCAGTTACATTCTTCTCATGGAAGATTATCTTTATAGAGATATAAAGAAATATTTCATAATAGGGATAGTGAGTCATTATTGTCTGAATGATATTAAACAGAAATTTAGGGTTGAACCCAATTATGATAGTTTATGATATTAACATCTGAGCTTCTGAAAACATTGTTTGAATGTTAGACTACTCCATGTGTTCTTAAACTAGATGTGCATTTTCATTACTCCTTAGTTAATAAAGTATAATTATTTGGACTTCATGCGAAGAAATTCTGATTTAATTTATTTCCAAGTAATAGCAAGAGTGTATATGGTATTTACAAGGCAAATTTTCCACACCATGCTCACACTAATGTTGTGACCAAGGAACTCTGCATATCTGTGGACATGAGTAATGCTTGATGCGTGTCATGTACAAAAAGAGGGAGCTTGGCTTAAATGCAGTGTGTACAGTAAGAAAATAAGGGTAAAATGACTTTTGAGTTCCCTTCAATTCAAGTATATTTACATGACTAGGATGCTAACTAGAAAGCCTAAAAAGTTGACATCATAGAAAGTGACAATGATTGGGTTAAGAAATAGCAATGTCTAATCCTAAACAAAGACTGTATGTGTATTTTTACAATCTTTTTTATCAATTTTTTTACCTAGTTATATAAGCTCAATGGGTAGTCACCCTCCCTCCTTCCCTCTGCCTTCCTCTCCTTCTCCTCCCATCAATTCTCCCATTCTGTTTTCTCTCCCACACCCATATCCCCCCTTCTTTCTGCATGTCCCCTGTCTCCTCCCTCTTACCCTCCAGAATCCCAGCCCACATGGGCCCTGTAATTCCTTTAATAAGGGATATTACTGTGAGCTTCCAGAGGTTGGAACTATATAAGAACATTAAGACAGAAATAGGTAGTTCATGAGACTTTAAAAGGACTCAGCTCACTAGTAGGCAACTGAGTTCAAAAAAAGTTAAATAAACTAAATATGATGAGTCAGAATTAGCCAGAGAGATCAACCCAACAATGATAGGAACATTACTGCTCATTAAATTTTGGTCTTTAGACTTAGTTTGGCCTTGAACTTAAAGACTATACATCCTCAACTGTGGAGTTAAGTCTTTTTATCTCTACTACTGGATTTCCAAAATTTATAATCTTTTTTATTCCTCATCAGACACAACTCTCAAGGATTGAAGTGATAGGCCTGACAACCTGATTTTGACCTCCTGAACACAGGTGGTAGAAGGAGGGTACTAAGAAGATGTCCTCTGACCATCACACACATACCATGTCAAGTTCCTAGTCCAAGATAAGTTAATAATGTAAGCAGATAAACATTCAAAAACTAAATGAGCCTGAAAAAAGTTGTAGTTTGAGAACTGCTGTTATGTCGCCTATCATTTTTTGTGTTCTCATGACATATGTTAAGATTACTAATCGATGTCATTAAATAAATTTGAAGAGTTAAACAATTAAAATAATATGCTCTGATTACAGAATTGATGATTATATCTAAGTTGGTTTGCCTAATGTTAATTTTTCCTCAAACAATTGAAACATTCTAAGAATTCAAAAACGTCTTTAAAATTAAAAAGCAAGGAAAAAGAATAAGATTGAAATATTAGGCAAACTAAGAACTTTTCTGTGTTCACTTGTGAGCAAACTGTGTAATTGGTATCTGAGAGCCAACTGCTCTTTTTTTCCACGCATTATTTTTTTTCCATTTTCCCATATACTTTAATAATGACCTTAAGATAATAGAACATCGCTTTATACTCACTAGAATATTTGTAATAAGAAGTTGATAATTAGTCTCATATATAATGTTAAGAAATTGAATTACAGTTTGGAGAGATGGCTTAGGGGTTAAGATTCTGCCATACAAGCAGAAGGTCATGAGTTTGGATCCCAGGCCCTACATAAAAGAGCCAAGGGGAAAGTACAATGGCCTGTACTTCCAGCCTTGGTGGGAAATCCCAGAGGAAAGTAAAAAGTATGTAGAAGCAATCCAGGATGAGTCCTAAAATCACCTTTTCTCTTCCACAGTGCCCTTTAATACATACACATGTATGCACACGCAATAAGCAAAAAAAGAAACAAATAAAGTTAAAAAAAAGAAGTTGCAATAAGACCCACTTACCCCAAAATCATAGAAATAATTACTTATATCATATTTAAATGTACAGGGAACAAACATGGTTTTCCTCATCACTACCTTTCTATATCACTTTTCAGTGTTTAACTACTCTTCCAGAAAATTCATTTTAAAATCTCTAAACATGATATAAGAATAAATAAGATTCTGTTGTCATGAAGTTTATACATTACAAATTTTTAGAATCTCTATGTGAAAAGTAGTTATTGCTTAGGTAGAGAATGTGCATGTGCCTAAGTCTGAATAGTCAGTCAATTACAGGGACTAACGTCAACAATTTTTTGTCTCTGAAATGACATCAAATGTTTAGTGAATAAGGAATCTAAAGCATTATCAGTTCCATGTAAAATTTAAAAGAAAACATTTGTTTCACAAAAATTTTAAGGCTGTTTATTTTTGAGTGCTAGTATGCATGTGTGTATCTGCATTTGGTTATGAAGTGAAGAAATTTCTAGAAATTTGCATTATACCCTTTGTTGATATAATTGATGTCCCTAATTATTAAAATTACTTTGGAAAGTAGACACTGGACACGCTAATTATATTTTGCTATGAGTCAAGTTTTAAAGATAGCACTAAATAATTAAATGTTAACTGTCTTAACCGAAGACATGCTATTATATATAGCCATAACAAGTCAACAGGCATTTTTGTAGCTGTTCATTTAGCTGTCGTGAGATAGTTGGTGTGTTAAGATAGAGATTCTCAAGACATTTTATCTAATTCAAAATTTATAGATGCTGTGGGCCTACTATGTGCTAGGGCTTGTGAGCCCTAGAGGAACTGAGAGAATTCAGTAAGAATGGCTTGCTTGACTTCATCTCTGTTGCTACTTTTTTTTAATATACTGGAATCTTTCCCCACCCACCTGGGACACGCACAGTCCAGGCGGGACTCACAGAGACCAAGGTAAGCTCCCCCCGCCCACCACCAAACCCCAGGCACCCCACTGGTCCCAGCTCCTCCCAACAGCCAGCCAGAGCAAGCATTGCATAGGGCCGGGGAAGACCCCCTGGACCATATCCCAGCTTCCCAGGTTAATAGCGCCCCACCACCTCCACCTCCTCCTTTCCCCACCCGCCCAGGATCTGGGCAGTCCAGCCCGGACTCACTGAGACCTAAGTAAGCTCCCCCACCCACCCCCAAACCCCAAGCAGCCCACTGGTCTCAGCTCCTCCCACCAGACAGCTGGAGCAGGAGCTGATCCAGGCAAAATAATTCAGTTCAGTGAAAAACACACAGAAATTGAAAGAAGGTCTTAAGAGTTAAAATGAAAATGCCCGAGTCAAAGTGCAAATCCACAAGAAAAAAAACCCAAGAAAACAAATCTCCCACTGAAGGAATTAATCCCATAATGATAGACTCCAAGCAGAACAAACCCACGGAAAATGGACAAGTAAGCCTGACCCAGGATAACGACTTTCAAAATATGATCATTACCATGTTCAATAATATGAAAGAGGAAATCCGGGAGGAATTAAATAATTGAATCAATCGCTTTGAAGAGGAACACAACAGACACTTGGAGCAGTTGAGAGTTCAAGAAACAAAAACAGACATAGAGCAGTTAAAATAGACTCAAGCAGAGTTTAAAACTGAGCTACAAGACAAGTTATCTTCAACCCAGAACTCCACAGAGAGTCTTATCAACAGAACTAATGAAGTAGAAAATAGAATTTCATATTTTGAACACAAAGTGGGAGTTAAAGCCAAAAAGATACTCGAGAGAAACATTCAAGAGTTATGAGACACCCTGAAGAAGCTAACATGTGTATTCATGGAACACCAGAGCAAGAATCCCAAAACAACACACCTGAGGAAATTTTTCAAACAATTATCAAGGAAAACTTTCCTCATCTAAAAAAAGAGATGCCCATCAATATACAAGAGGCATTCTGCACCCCAAACAGATAACAGCAAAATAGAAACTCGCTGCAGCAAATAATAGTTAAAACACTCCACATTCAAGATAAAGAAATGGTGCTGAGAGCTTCAAGGGAAAAAAAAACAAGTCACTTTTAAAGGTAAACCTATTAAAATAACAAATGACTTCTCAATGGAAACAGTAAAAGCAAGAAGAGCTTGGAGAGACATACTTCAAATATTGAATGAGCAAAAATGTCAACCCAGGATGATATACCCCACAAAACTATCCATCATGATAGAGGGAGAAAGAAAAATTTTCCAGCACAAAGACAACTTGAAAGGATAAATGTCCACCAAAACGCACCTTCAAAAAATGTTACAAATGATATTCAAGCTTGAAGAAAAAAACAAGCATATCCAGGAGAACAGAAGGGAAGTATAATACCACCAAAACCTAAAAGTGAAACAATATACTTACGAAAGCCACTAAACATAATAAATGTCCGGAATTAAAAATAGTTTCTCCACTATAACATTAAATGATAATGGAATTAACTCACCGATCAAGAGACACAGATTACAAACTTGTATTAAAAATCACAACCCATCAATCTGCTGCCTGCCAGAAACCCATCTCACCACAAAAGATAGACACATCCTAAAAATGAAAGGCTGGTCAAAAATTCTGCAAGCTAATGGAACCAGAAAACAGGCAGAGGTAGCCATTATGCTATCAGACAAAGTGGAATTCAAACCAAAAAAAAAATCATGAGACACAGATGGATACTACATTTTAGTCACAGGTACAATTCACCAGGAAGACTTCACAATACCGAACATAGATGCCCCCACATTCATTAAGCAAACCTTACCACTTCTAAAGCAAGAAATCAATCCCAAAATGATAATTCTTGGGGATTTCAACATGGCCCTCTCAATATGGGATAGATCAACAAGTAAAAAACTTAACACAGACACTTTTGAGCTTAAGCAAACCCTTACTGAAATGGGTTTACATCTCTATCGAACTTTTCATCCACACACCAAAGAATACACATTTTTCTCAGCAGCATACAGAACTTTCTCCAAAATAGATCACATATTGGGTCACAAAACGAATCTCCACATATACAGGAAACTTGAAATTCTAGCCTGTACCTTATCAGACCACCATGGCCTAAAGCTGGAGATCCACAACACAACAAGCAACAGAAAATACACTAACTCCTGGAAAACTAACACTATGATTCTGAAGGAGAACTGGATTCAGGAAGAAATTAAAAAAGGAGTTCAAGATTTCCTGAAAGCAAACGATAATAAAAATATACCTTACCAAAATCCCTGGGACACAATGAAAGCTGTCCTAAGAGGTAAGTTCATAGCTCTTAATGCCTACATCAAAAAAGGAAACAACAGAAATAAATAATTTAATGCAGCTTAAAGCTTTAAAGACACTAAAGCAATCCGATCCCAAAAGCAGAAGAAAGATTAGTAAAATAAGGGAACAAAAATCCGAAGTTGAGATTAGGAAAATGATACAGAAAATCAACCAGTCAAAAAGCTGGTTTTTTGAAAAAATCAAGAAGATTGATACAACCCAACTAAATTAACCAAAAGCAAGAGAGAGAAATCCCAAATTAACAAAATTAGAAATGAAATTGGAGTTATCACTACTGATACCCAAGAAATTCAGAGAATTATAACATTATATTTCAAAAACGTATACTATGTGAAATTTGACAACACAAAAGAGATGGATGAATTTCTAAGTAAACAGAACTTACCAAAATTGAATGAGGAAGTTCTGAATTATGTAAATAGTCTAACATATGAGCAAATCACTGAAGTAATCTCCAATCTTCCCACCAAATAATGTCCTGGACCAGATGGATTCAGCACAGAGTTCTACCAGACCTTTAAGGAGCTAATAACACCAATACTCCTTAAACTGTTCCATCAAATAGCAAAAGAAGGAACACTACAAAATTCCTTCTATGAAGGTAATATTGTCTTAATCACAAAACCTAATAAAGATACACTTAAAAAAAAACTATAGGCCAATATCTCTGATGAACACAGATGAAAAGATTGTCAACAAAGTCTTAGCAAATCAGATTCAAAAAACATATCAAAAAGATGATTCACAGGGATCAACTAGGCTTTATTCCAGGCACCTAAGGTTGGTTCAACATATGCAAATCAATAAATGTAATTCACTATATAAATCAGTCCAAAGTTCAAGACCACATGATACTCTGGATAGATGCATAAAAAGCTTTTGACAAGATCCAACAGCCCTTTGTGATCAAAACCCTAGAGAAGGTTGGAATGGAAGGAACCTTTATCAATATAATAAAAGCTGTATACAACAAGCCAACAGCAAGGATTATACTCAATGGGGAAAAACTCCAAGCATTCCCACTTCGATCAGGAACTAGATAAGGCTGTCCACTCTCACCACTTCTATTCAATATTGTACTTGAAGTCTTAGCTGAAGCCATAAAACAAGAAAAGGACATAAAAGAGATTCAAATCGGCAAGGAAGAAGTCATGTTAACTCTACTTGCGGATGACTTGATCTTCTACCTGAGTGATCCCACAAACTATACCAGGAAGCTCCTGGAACTGATAGAGAAGTTCAGCAGGGTGGCAGGATACAAAATAAATGTACAAAAATCAGTGGCCTTCCTATATGCCCAGAATGAAAGAAGTGAAAAAGCCCCGAGAGAAACAATCCCATTTACTATAGCCCCTAAAAAAATGAAATGCCTTGGTATAAACCTAACTGAGGAAGTAAGAGACCTTTATAATGAAAACTTTAAAACCCTAAAGAAAGAAATTGCAGAAGACACCAGAAGGTGGAAAGACCTCCCATGTTGAATTGGCAGAATCAACATCATAAAAATGACCATCCTACCAAAGGTAATATACAGATTCAATGCTATACCAATTAAAATCTCAAAGCAATTCTTTAGAAAAGTTGACCAATCAATCTCAAAATTCATATGGAAGTACAAAAGACCCAGGAGAGCAAAAAAAATCCTGAGTAACAAAAACACTGCTGGAGGTATCACCATACCAAACCTTAGTCTATACTACAAATCCATAGTTGTAAAAACAGACTGGTATTGGCTCCAACATAGATACACAGATCAATAGATAAGGGTTGAAGACCCAGATATAAGCCCACACAACTATAGCCTTTTGATCTTTGACAAAGGGGCCCAAAAAATCCAATGGAAAAAGAACAGCACCTTCAACAAATGGTGCTGGCAAAACTGGATCTCGACATGCAGAAGATTAAAACTGGACCCATATTTGTCACCATGTATAAGAATTAATTCCAGATGGATCAAGGACCTGGATATAAGGCCAGAGACTATAAAAACCGTAGTTGAAATGGTACAGAACTCCCTGGAGCTGATTGGGCTAGGCCAACAGTTCCTAAAAGGACATCCAATAGCACAGTCACTAACCAACACTCACAGATGGGATCTTATGAAATTAAAGCGCTTCTGTTCAGATAAAGAGATTGTAACTCGAGCACAAAGGCAACACACAGAATGGGAGAAAATCATCACTAACCACATATCTGATAGAGCTTTATTATCCAGAGTGCACAAAGAACTTAGAAAACTAAACACCAAGGAAACAAATGGGCCAATGAAAAATGGGTCCTGGAACTTAAAAGAAACTTTACCAGGGAAGAAGTTGAAAGTTCTAACAAATATCTTTAAAAATGCTCCACATCCTTAGCCATCAGGGAAATGCAAATCAAATCTTCCCTGAGATATCATTGCACCCTGGTCAGGATGACAAAAATCCACAGTACAAACAACACCAAATGCTGGAGAGGATGTGGAGAGAGGGAACTCTCCTACATTGCTGTAGGGAATGCAGGGTCACAACCACTCTGGTGAGCCATCTGGCGATTCTTAAAGAAATTAAACATTGAAATGTCATATGACCCTGCTGTACCACTTTTGGGAATAACCCCCCATACAGCAAAAATTCACCTTGATAGCACAAGCACGACCATGTTCATAGCAGCACTGTTTACAATAGCAAAGTCATGGAAGCAGCACAAATGTCCAATAGTTGACGACTGGATAAGGAAAATGTGGTACATTTATACAGTGGAATACTACTCAGCCATTAAAAATGATGAATTAATGGAATTTGCCAGGAAATAGATGGAATTAGAAACAATTTTATGGAGTGAGGTATAACCAGACACGAAAAATTAAGCACCGTATGTACTCCCTGATAGGTGGATCCTAGTATCAAACCCACTTAGATACACTCAAAGACAAATCTCTGTAATACCTACAGTAATAGCAAAGATTATAAACAGGAGGGATGGGGAAGGAGGGCCCCACCAGAAACAAGGAGAGAGGGGACCATATTACAGCAGAGAAAATAGGCCACCATCAAGGACTGCAAGTTTTTATCTCTAGCCAGGGGGTGACATCCAGTACCCATCAGGATGGAGTCAAGGCATTGCCGGAGCAGCAAAACAAAACAAAACAAAAATCAACAAACCATAATTCAGAACATCAGAAACTCTATATCAACCACTAGGAAATAAGGCAGCCTAATCTCTCCCCATCCTGAAGCTCAGGGAAATTTGTGGAAGGGGGGGCTGTAAGATTGTAAGAGCACAAGGATGGGAGGAGTTGTGATATGCAAGATACTCCACACAAGTTAGGGCCGAAGCAATCATAATAGGACTTTGCATGAACTGTGCTACGTTCAATACATTATTGACCCCACTAAGTCTAGCATGTACTAAAGGCACTAGGATCCTTGGAGGCTAGGGACTGACAGTCACAGTAGTGTTCCTAAGCTTAAGGGGAACATAGGAAAGGGTTCTGGGAAATGCCCCTGGATCCTTGCACCTCATCACAGAGGAGGACCCAGAGGAGTATTTGGCATGCACATTAAAGTATGCTCTGGGGATTGAGGGGGGTGAGCCACTGGGTGGAGGCTCAATCACTACAACCAACATTCAACAGATGAGATCTTGTGAAATTAAAGAGCTTCCGTTCAGATAAAGAGATTGTAACTCGAGCACAAAGGCAACCCACAGAATGGGAGAAAATCTTCCCTAACCACATATCTGATAGAGCTCTATTATCTAGAGTGTATAAAGAACTTAGAAAACTAAACAGCAAGGAAACAAATGGGCCAATTAAAAAATGGGAGGGGGGAGTAGGGGCATCAGGGGGAGGTGGAGGGAGAGAGGGGACCAGTGTACCTGTTAAGTTTGTATGAGCGGAAATAATAATAAAAATAATAAAAGAAAAAATATATATATTGGAAAATTATAGTTGCTCATGAGTATGCAGGTTTTCATTATAATGTGGAATTAAAATTCTTAGACAAGGTAGAATGCTTAAACAAACATAACCATCTTACAAATTTAATATTTTTGTGACAAAAATGTTTAAAAATCCTCTCATGTGTATTGAAATGTGTAATGCTACATTTCTAGCAAAACTTCTGATATCATTGCAAGTGCTCAAAAAATATTCAAATGTGTGTTGGAGAGATGGCTTAGGGGTTAAGACTGCCTCACAAGCAGAAGGTGCTGAGGTCAGATCCCACATAAAAGGCCAGAGGGAAATGGCGTTGGCCTACATTTCCAGATCTGGTGGGAAGAGCATGGGAAATCCAGAGAGAAGCAAGAAGGATGTAGAAGCAATGGGGAATGATTCCTAAAGTCACCCTTGGCCCTCCACAGGGACACATGTGCCCTCTGATACACACACACACACACACACACACACACACGCACACACACACACACAAATAAATAAAAAAGTTAAGAAAAATATTCAAATGTGCTGTATCTACCAAGTAATAGCTTGTAATGTTTGATTATAATCTTTTCTATTTCTCTCATCGCCACTCATCTTTTTCTTTTTTTGCATGAGCAGATGCAGGTGATTATATGTGTGAAAGTATATGAAGAAGAAGGCACTCTGTGTTTGTGGAGGCCCAAGATGACTTCAAAGATTATCCTGGATTGTTTTATTCTGGAGGTTTCTAGGCTCTGACTTTCTGGGTCAGAAGTTCAGGCCTCTTTCATTTTCACACTGCACTTTTATGTGGGAGCTGGGATTGAATTCAAGTCCTTTTGTTTGTAAGGAAAAGGCTTTAAACCCTGACCCATCTCTCCAGCTCCACCCAATTAGTCCCTTTTAAATAATATTCTGCATTCTAATTATATGACATCAATTGTAGTACATTCCACATATGAATGAATTCATGTAGGTTTTTACTTTAAAGTTTGGTTTATTTCATTTAATGCAATGTCCCTGTGTCTACCCATGTCTTCACAAATGAGAGAATTTCTCTCTTTACAAGGCCAAATACTATTATATTGTATATCTATACCTCATTTTCTTTATTCACTCATTCATTAGGAGAAACTTAAGTGAATTCCATAACTTGACTATTGTGATGATGCTGTAATGAACATGGGAGTATGTCTTTACTATCTTTGCTAAGAAAACTTATATAATGCTGACAGAATTAGGGTACCATACTGAATTCATGGTGGATAAACACCATTAACTTGAGATGTCACCAAATAAAATATTTATTAATGCTATAATTAAATTTCACAGATGTCTGGAAATTTTGTACTTCTTTTTGCTTTCTCATCGTATTTCCTATCATTCCTGGTATGTGCTGCATCATACATTTCCTACTTGTTAAAAAACGCACCACACCATGGACTAGATGGAAGTTTTAGAGTTCCAGAATCGCCAGGCCAATTGTGGGAAGAGGGAGAGAAGAAAGAGGAAAGAGAGTAAAGGAAGGAGGAAAAAGAGAAGAGAGCAGAGAGAAGAGAATGGTGGGTTTTATATAGGGTTGGTGCGTAGGCTGAGGGGGGCAGGGTCTGGAGGTGATTTAGCATGACCTCTGTACAGTGAAGGAAGTGTGGCTGGGATCCGTAATTGATCTTGGACCCCTGCTAGAGTGAGGCAAACACATGCTCTTAAAAGCACCTCTGGAGTGGGGGTGGTGGGACAGCGGCCATCAAGCTGGAGCCAGGAATCCAAACACTATGTTTCTTTCCTCAGTAACTCATTGTAATTCCACATGTGCTTTTTCCATAATAATGTTAAACAGTGTGCCAAATCTTAACCATTTGTGAATATCTGGAAATTATGTCAACCAACCACACCTGATCTCTTCTTTTAGATTTCAAAATGTTGCATTATGTTTCTTTTTTCAATTCTATCACTTCTTCAGGTATTTCTTATGTGAATGTGTATATAAATGTTTATGTATATTTGTGAGCTCAAGTAAGCATGTGCATATGGAGGTCAGAGGACCACATCAGGTGTCATTTCTCAGGAGCTGTTCACTTTTTTTCTTTAAGAGAATGCCTCTTTCTGGTCTACCACTCACCAAGACACGGCTGGCCTGTGAGCTTCAGGAACAAGCTTGCTTCCATGTCTCTAGTGTTCAGATTACAAACACATGTTGCCCCCACCCCTTTCATGTGAGCTCTGGGTACTGAACCCAAGGGCATGTTCTTAAAAAACTATCACTTGATTTACTCAGGTACTTTGCCAGACCCTAATTCAATAACCTTTATTATCCCCTCTGTAAGTTCATCAACTCCACTTTTTTCATCAGCACTTCAGATATTTTACTTAGACCTTAAGACCTTACCTATTTATTTATTTATAAATCTGTTTTTTCTCTTTTCTCTATTAGCAATTTTATCAATTATGATAATTTCACTTAGCACCACATTCTGATTAAACAGTTTATTCATTTATCATTTTATATTTCTATTCCTATAACTAAAGATTAAAGGACTTTGATGCAAATTTTGGCATGTATTCTTAACATAAAAAGTAGGAAAATAACATATGTACTCATTGGAGAGAAACTCAGTACATGTCAAAATTTAAAAAGTTGCAAAGAATTGTCATATTAAATGTAAGAATTATGTAGTTTTTAACAATATCTATGACTATCATATATAATATTCACAGCTTTAATCTCTTTTCTAAACTCAAATCTGACAATCCTAATAATAACCCTGCTGGATAGATGAAAGAAAATATAGCCACAAAAGAACATGTTTCCCATTAACAACTTACTCTACTTTCATGAAAGTTCAATTTCATTAATCAGTGTCCATACTCCCAGTCCCCAAGGTTGAAAACTTGAAGTCATTCTGACATTCTCTTTCCCTTTTTCAATTCTTAACATTACACCTACCACAAGTTGTCTTCATTTTAAATTTGAACCATTATAATGTCTACTCTGCTTCCCTGTGCCTTGCCATCCCTTTGGCTAGTACTTTAATTCAAGCTTCTATCAACATTTTCTAGGCATGTGCTAGTGATATCTTAAATGTCTTTCCTGCCTCCAGTCTTACGGGATGCTACACTAATGTACAGCTATAAACTGGAAGCTAGAATAAAATCAATAATAACCTATGTGGTTGTTGTGCAAGAATTGCCACCAAAAAGTGGTTCTTTTCTCAAAGGGATTTTTTTTTTGTCTAGTATTCTAGCTTTCATCTTAGGAACAGTGTCATTGGCCAGTAAGCCACCTTGCTACAGATTGTAACTACGAGGTAGACTGGACTGTATCACGAATGTTACTGCAATTGATGTTTAGAAAATATTAGTAACTAATGATTTAAGACTGACAAGTTTTAATTTGTTTAGTTTTGATAGAAGAAACAAAAACACGTGTGTCCTTGTAGCATAATTAATGATTGAGTGATCTGTGTTCTTTCAGAAAAAGTAAGTTTGAAATGACATTCGAGCTGAGAAAATAAGTATGCAACAACTACCAATTATTTCAGATTAATGTTCAGCCTCATATTAACCTTTTTGACTGTATTCATGACAAATATATTCCTTCTCATGAGAAAAGCCTTTCTCCTAAAAAATAGTCTTGTTCATCAGTGTAGATCATATGAAACATTATATATGTAATGTGCTTTTTGGTCATTCTTTTTTCTTCTCACACATTATCCATTCTCAAATTTGTATTTTCTAGGTTAGTAAATTTTAAGTTACTCAACATAATGGAATAAAACCGATATCATGTGATTTTTATTGTTTTTTTCATAGGATTTATTTTGTGTGAGTGATAACATAAGAGTGATTTATAACATGACTTTCCACCATTATTTATGCAACTCTGAAAAGGCTGTATTGATTCCACAGAAAACTGGTTTGCTTATATGTCATGAAAGAACAACTTTGTATGATTATTTTTCTTGTATGCAATTAATGTATAGTGTCTTGGTAATAGTGAGCTGATGTGGAACAAAATAACTTAATTCAACCAAACTGGTTGTTTTCACAACAGTTCCAAGTTAGTTGGATTTAAATAACTAGTTATTTAACTAAGTTCAACTATGTGGGCACAAAAGCCTGAATTACCCATTTGTGTATGTGACTCATAAGCATAATTTAAATAAATACTCTTCTAAATTATAAATTCTTACCCTCTTCCAGCCATTCTCAATATCTCATACAATGCTATCTTATGATACACAACTTGTATAGAATTCTCAAATATTACTTCTGGTCTATCCAAAAAATATCGTGAGCTTTAGATGATCATCTGCTCAAGTGAATAGTTTTACCCACTGGTCTCTACAGATTTCAAGTGTTCTTTAATACCCACTGTTACAATTTTTTTTATAAAGAAATCTATAAATGCTACAATCCTCAGTTTGAATTCACATAACTTTCAAAACTACAAAATATTTATGTTACCATCTGAAAAATTAAAGTGATCACTTTGTACCTTCCTGAACACAGAGTACACAGTAGAAACCTCAGGAACACATATAAACTTACTTCATTAACTTGCCAGATACTGACTTTCCATGGACTAAGAATGTACCTGGGATGTACTAATAACCTTCCAACTATACTATATTGTATAAATGACAAAGAAAATCTAATTTTCTATCCCTTTAATTCTCTATTCACTCATGAATTTGGACATCACTGTTAGACGTAGGCAGTGTTCTGAATATACCAGAATAGGGGATATCTGCATTGGCCAAAATATAGGTTTCTGAAAAGAAAGTATGACTTATTTTCAGTAACCAAATGGCTCCCTCTTCGACTACTACCCCTCCAAAAATTGTTCTTGACTGAACAGTATGATTGCAAGTTGAAAACTATGTCCATACCATAAGGCAAGGGTTACTGAACCTGGCTTAAAAAGCTGTCAGTCACACAAATGATATTGAGTGTATATCATTACAGATGTATTGATAGTGAGAAAGTGATCCTCATTCACATTATCTAGGCCATCAAAAGAAACTTTCTATATTAATGTGCATAGTCTTTAGTTAATGAAATTACACCAGTTCTTAGCATCATAATGATGATGACAGACATAACAGGAGGAGAAGGTAGAAAAGGACAGAATGGAGAAGAATTGGTGTTGCATATCAATCATATGTATATATAAAAGAAGTTGAATTTTTGCCATATTCACTGGCTCTGCTAAAAAATAAACATATCCCTGGTCAAAATGAAACCATTAGACAGTAATATTAAAAAATGTATGTACATGTTTGAGATATTATTTTATTTGTAAGGTGTTCTCTCCATAGGAATCCTAAATTTTCTTTATTATGCTGTATGAGATAAGAGAGCAGCAAATGGAAAAATTTGGATACCTGCATCTCACATGCATGACAATGATCGGTAATGATCCTTGATATATTGATATTGCCTTGAATTCAGGTAGGAGAAAGAAGCTCAGGTGCTTTAAATAACTATAGCAAAACAAAACCTGAAATGGCTTTCTGTTTAACTTGTTTAAAATATATAAGAATACCATCATAACATTAATATAATAGCAAAAAATTAAGTCATCATGAGCTACTTTCTGAGTGCTCTTAAGTTCCACAAGTCTACCCTTACAAGATGGTAAAATTAGTTTTGAAAATAATACCTCAAATGATTTGATACTAACAAAACTTGAGTTTTGCACATATGATATACATTGGAATAATGTGCCTTGAAACATATATAGATGTATGGTAGCATTTCAAGCCGAACAAATTAATATCTGTTCCTCTTTCTAAAATCTACTTGTTATAAAGTGGACTATAATTGCATGTATTACTTTGTTTTAAAATATATATGTCAGGAATATTTAGAAATCCAGCATACTTTGATTTATATATTTTACATATAAGGCATTGTGATCTTAGAAAACATTCAAATATCTGTGTTGCTATTAAATGGACTTACAGTGCAAATTTAAAGGCTTGTGATGCTTGTGACAGAGCATATTAAATAGAGTGATAGTAGAAAAATGTAATCTAATATGGAGTTTTTTAATTAAAATAATACTAGTATGCTTGGATAGGAAGATTTTTATATCTTTAATGTGTCTAAGAATTTCCTTAAAATAACTGAAGACAGATAAAATTGCAAGTTAAGAAATACATAAAATAGTATGTAATTATAAATTTCATTTTCTCTGTAACCAAACTGCCATAATTAGTTCAGTTTGAGAGCTGTTAGTTTTAGAAAGAAGTAAAACCATTTATTTTCTCTTTAGGTTTCACCTTCACAAAACAAACATTGCAGTAAACACATTAGGGGATTTTAAATATTAACCTGTGAAATACATACATGAGGCAAATATTCATTCCTTTAAGGATATGGTGCCCAACATAGTCTTTCACTGAAAAGATGGAACAACTTAAAGTGACCAAGGAGTCTTTTCAGAATACTATGTGAAATATAATGCACTAAGAATATAAAATTAAATAAAAATAGTGTGCAATCTAGTATAAAATATGGTGAACTGAAACATTCTAAAGTAGATTTGACCTAGTGAGCACTATCTAAAATTTAAAATTTCCTGTCAATTGTGCAGTGGCCTACATGAAATGATTTGATCGTTGCATGCTCATTTCCAATTGTCAAATGTTCAATCTTTATAAGCATATAGAAAAGGGAAGTTTGTTTGGCTTTTCAGTAGAGAGATCTACAAACTAATGGGGCAGAGAAGTTTTCAGTGGAAGTTGTCCATCTATACAGATCCGAGGGAAATTTGGGGGTTAACAATTTTTATTTTCATTGATTCCAGAGTATAAATATCCTGACTAGAAACTTCAATTATTTGGAAGTATTAATTTACAATTGGTAACAAGAATAGTTCACCAAAAACAGATACATACATGATACTGTAAAATTAGTGATGTTGCATATCTTGTTTTATAATATTATTTTCACTATCTTCTCACTTCTTCATTAACTCATAAACATAGCACAGAAAACTCTGGACCTACATTTTAGCACATGTTTTCCACCATGCTAGTTATCTGAATCTTCATAAGAAATTTCAGGAAGTGGGAGTGATAGACTTTCCTCTGGATTTGTTTCTAGCTTGGTGTTCAGATCCAATAACATAAAGAATAAAAAAAAAAAAGATTCATACAAAATTTCCGTAATCTGTAACTTCAGTGACTCAAAGAAAAGATGCTTTGCTCACCACATGTATATCCTGAATAAATTCAGTGCAATCTTCAGATCCAGGACTTTCTCATTGTAATTTTCTATACATTGAGTAAATAAAGAAACTAGAATGAAGAAATCCTAATTTGATATCAAGGGAAATATTTCAGTAATGTTCTCTTCAAAGTCATCCCTTCTCTATGCTTATATTTCTGCATCATGGCTGAGCACACCTAAATATCAGGAATTTATGACAATAAGTAAATATAGATTTCTAAATTTTTAACATTTTTATTAAAAGTTTATGATATACAAACAAGATGAGTTTATATCCTTGTCCTCCTCCATATTCTCACATTGCTTCACGAATCCAGCCAGGCTCCTCTGTCCCTCATGTCCCTTTGCATGTGGGGATTACCAGGCTCCTCCAGAAGCATCTGTACTAATAAGAGACTAGGTCTCTAGAATAGTGTAAGTGGCCTTTCCATGGAAAAACCAAAAAATACTTTCCTTCTTTTGTCTATCACCTGCTCAAGAGATTCTATCTGAGTGCAGTTGTTCTTCTGAGATCCTTGCTGATTCACTGTGCAATACTGATATATCAGTCATTGTGTAGATCTGAAAAGTAGTATTTCTCCTTGTAGTGAGCTCCTAGATACAGTGGCCCTGTAATAACTGGAGTGTCCTGAAAGGCAGTACAACTCCCCACCTTCAGGCTCTTACAATCTTACCACTCCTTATTCCACAAGATTCCCTAAGCCTCATGGTGGAAAAAGATTCTGATGGTCTGACTAAGGTTAAGCATTTCAGGGTTGCTGATACTCTGCACTCAGCCAGTAGAGGTTTTCTGCCTTACTAATCAGAAAATAAGTATATTTATTTTCTTCTCTGGCTGGAGTATTTCTTTTTCAAGCTAGAATAGTTATTAAGAGTTTTCAAGTTGTCCGAGATGAGACTGTCAATGTTTTCAAGAATTACTTAAGGCACTTGGCATTCAGCATTTACTTTAGCCTCAGTATTTAACACAGAACAGGGAACATGGGTAAGTTCAGAGTTAACATTTTCTGAATGAATTCATCATCCCCAATGTATGGATAAACCTTTTACTCTGTGTTTCTTCAGTCCCCATTCATAATTTCTACTTAGATATGTTTGTTGTCCATACCAAGAAATCTGTATTTATGTTCACTTCACTCAGTATGTTCTTGATGCCAAATGCATCCTAGAGCAATAGTTACCCTTGTCCTTATATAATACCCTCCCCTTGAGTAGAGCTATACTTTAAAACTTATATAAAAACAACAGAGTATAGCAAAGGCAAATATTTTATGTGGTATTATGTCCCTAATTACTTAACTGTGACTTATTCAAGAGAGTTTATTTTGAGTGAAACTTGTCTAAAAAATAAAACCTATTGAATGTGGTTTAGATCATCCTGAAGCTGGATGTTTGAGGTAGCATAGACTGTCTTCCCACTGCTGGTACTAAAAAAATAGGCTACTATAAATTTTGAAGTCACAAACAAATTTATTCTGTCTCTAATCAGAGGAGATTTGACGTGGATTCTACTTTGATCACTCTTCAGATGAGAACAAGTGTACCCAACACTCTTACTACAGCCTTGTGTGATTCTGAGCATGGCAGTGATTTAAGATATATCCAGACTTATGAAAATTTAAAATAACAAATCGTCATCATTTTCAGTCTTTCAGTTTGTGAGAGTTTGATGCATAGTTGGAGAAAGCTGAAACAACCTTTTCCTGTCTGTGTCAAATTCGCATTCACAGAGGTTTAGTATTTTGATTGAAGAAGCTGCAGTATTTGCTCTGTCTTTCTCTCAATTTCTAGTGCCTGGTTTAAATATATGACAGGAATATTAGCAGGCCTAAATGAGTTGCTTTATTTTAGCTTTAGATATTATACCATAACTCCTGCTGAAGCAGCTTGCTACTAAAGAGGTAAAATGCAGCAAACGGACTTACGTTTTGTCACATTTTTCAGCAAATGGCAAAAATTAGACATACATGAAAAACAGTGGGAGTTATGTACCTACTTATTGATGCATGAGGCTGAAAAATGACCACATTCTTCTTAAAGATGGCAATAATGTCAGATGAAAAAAATAATTCAGAAATCCAATTACAATGAACTGACTAACAAACTGGCTATGGTGGACAAACTTAGTTTGAATAAATCAGAGTTATTTTCTTCTTTCTTAATTTGCTTCACAGTTAATCATGGACTTTGCTTTAAAAGAAATTGGGATATCTAGTTTATATCTGACACTCAGATATCTTCAAGAAGTTTGGTTTTATCTCAAAACTGTATGATCTTAGCCCATTCTAATTTGTTCATCTAAAATAAAATTCTTTCAAGAGCTAAGCTTCTATTCAAACCTTAACAATCTCAATAGAAATCAATTTCTTAAATATAGCAAGAGAAGCCAGACTTAAGAGCCCATACGAAAGGACCAGTGGTTTAGAAAATCATTTATTCATTTTTTCTTTTTGTAACAGTCTCACAGTCACTGGAAGAAGGCATTAGTTTCCTGATTCATTACTATAAAGCATATCTATATATCAAAATTCAAAATGTTCACATTATATCAAAATTTATTTCATTCAGGTACAAATGTAGGATGAAAAAAATAATTCAGAAATCTATCAAACTTCAAATAGCTTAATATTACTGGATAGACAGAAATTTATGAAGTATTCATAGTAATTTCTTGATTTTAATGTTGTGGTAACCACTACCATTGTGACTGGACAACAAATGTCCCCTTCTTCAAATTATTTGACACTAAAAATTTTGAATATTATTATATAAATTAAGAATCACTTTTGTAACATTCTTAAAATAGAACATCATTACATACCTGTCAATAAACTTGTTAACATCATGATCATGGATTCTCCATCTTCTAGAACTTTCACAGATAGATTTATTTTGTTCATGAATCACAAAGTTTAGAGAACTTACCTTTACAGAACCCCAAATGGGCTAAGATATAAAAGCTGTGTGCCACAAGGTTGGTTCAACATATGGAAAACAATAAATATAATCCACCATATAAACCAGTCTAAAATTCAAGACAACATGATACTCTCGATAGATGCAGAAAAAGCTTTTAAAAAGATCCAACAGCCTTTTATGATCAAAACCCTAGAGAAGGTTGGAATGGAAGGAACCTTTGTCAATATAATAAAAGCTGTCTACAACAAGCTGAGAGCAAGGATTATACTCAATGGAGAAAAACTCGAAGCATTCTCGCTTCAATCAAGAACTAGATAAGGCTGTCCACTTTCACCATTTCTCTTCAATATTGTACTTGAAATCTTAGCTGAAGCCATAAGACAAGAACGGGAGTTAAAAGGGATTCTAATCAGCAAGGAAGAAGTCAAGTTATCTCTATTTGCTGATGACATGATTTTATACCTGAGTGACCCCAAAAACTCCACCACGAAACTCCTGGAACTAATACAGAAGTTCAGCAGGGTGGCAGGATACAAAATAAACATACAAAAATCAGTTGCTTTCCTATATGCCCAGAATGAAAGAAGTGAAAAAGCCCTGAGAGAAACAAACCCATTTACTATAGCCCCTAAAAAATGAAATACCTTGGTATAAACCTAACCAAGGAAGTAAGTGACCTTTATAATGAAAACTTTAACACCCTAAAGAAAGAAATTGCAGAAGACACTAGAAGGTGGAAAGACCTCCCATGTTCCTGGATTGGCAGAATCAACATCATAAAAATGACCATCCCTGCCAAAGACAATATACAGATTCAATGCTATACCAATTAAAATCCCAAAGAAATTCTTTGAAGAAGTTGATCAAACAATCTCAACATTCATATGGAGGCACAAAAGATCCAGGATAGCAAAGACAATCCTGAGTAACAAAAGCACTGCTAGAGTATCACCATATGAAACGTTAGTCTATACTACAAATCCATAGTTATAAAAACAGCCTGGTACTGGCTCCAAAATAGACATACAGATCAATGGATAAGGGTTGAAGACCCAGATATAAGCTCACACAATTACAGCCATTTGATCTTTGACAAAGGTGCCCAGAAAATCCAATGGAAAAAGAACAGTATCTTCAACAAATGGTGCTGGCAAAACTTGATCTCCACATGCAGAAGATTAAAACTGGACCCATACTTGTCACCATGTATAAGACTTAATTCCAAATGGATCAAAGACCTCAATGTAAGGCCAGAGACTATAAAAACCTTAGTTGAAAGGGTAGGGAACTCCCTGGAGCTGATTGGATTAGGCCAAAAGTTCCTAATCAGAAATCCAATAGTGCAGTCAATACAACAAATACTCAACAGATGGGATCTTGTGAAATTAAAGAGCTTCTGTTCGGATAAAGAGATCATACATAACTCGAGCACAAAGACAAACCACAAAATCAAAGAAAATCTTCACTAACCATATATCTGATAGAGCTCTATTATCCAGAGTTCATAAAGAACTTAGAAGACTAAACACCAAGGAAACTAATGGCCCAATTAAAAAATGGGCCTTGGAACTTAAAAGAAACTTTACCAAGGATGAAATTAAAATATTTAAGAAATATCTTAAAATATGCTCCACTTCCTTAGCCATTAGGGAAATGCAAATCAAAACCTCCCTGTGATATCATCTCACCCTGGTCAGGATGGCAAAAATCCATAATACAAACAACAACAAATGCTGTAGAGGCTGTGGAGAGAGGGGAACTCTCCTATATTGCTGGTGGGAATGCAGGCTCATACAACCACTATGGCGAGCTGTCTGGTGATTCTTAAAGAAGTTAAAGATTGAAATGCCATTTGACCCAGCTATTCCACTTTTGGGAATAACCCCCAACCCAGCAAAAATTCACCTCCATCACACAAGCACGACCATGTTCATAGCAGCACTGTTTACAATAGCAAAGTCATGGAACCAGCCCAAATGTCCAACAGTTGACGAGTGGATAAGGAAAATGTGGTACATTTATACAATGGAATACTACTCAGCCATCAAAAATGATGAATTAATGGAATTTGCTTGGAAATGGATGGAATTAGAAACAATCATATTGAGTGAAGTATCCCAGACAGAAAATTAAGCACCGTATGTACTCCCTAATAGGTGGATCCTAGTCCCAAACCCACTTAGAATCTCATTCAAAGATAAATATCTGTAATACCTACAGGAATTGCAAAGATAATAAACAAGAGAGAAGGGGAAGGAGGGTCCCACCAGAAACATGGAGAGAAGGAATCATGCTACAGCAGAGATAATAATAGGCCACCATCAAGGACTGCAACTAAGTTATGAGAACACATACTGTTCTTTCTGATCACTTACGACTGATGGGGTATGATTTTACCAGAAAGGGTGGGCATACAATCTGGCAGATAGGAGGTAACCATTTTGCAAAGGGAGACTGACCCACCCCTCACCGCAGTTTCCTACTCTTATTCTATCTACCTTTGAATCTATCCTTATAATAAGACTCTATTTTAACAGCTTTTTATCTCTGGCCAGGGGATGAGATCCAATACCCATCAGGATGGAGCCAAGGGCATTGCAGGGGCAGCGAAACTGAAAAAAAAAAATCAACGAACCATAATTCAGAACCTCAGAGACTTTATATCAACCACCTGGAATCAGGCCTGCCTAATCTCTCCCCATCCTGAAGCTCAGGGAAATTTGCACAAGAGGGGGCGGTAAGATTGTAAGAGCATAAGGATGGGTGGAGTCATGATATACAAGATACTACACACAAGTTAGGACTGAAGCAATTATAATAGGACTCTGCAGGATCTGCACAATGACCAACATATCATTGACCGCTCAAAATCTAGCATGGACTAAAGGCACTAAGATCCTTGGAAACAAGGGATTAACAGTCACAATGGTGTTCCTATACTTAAGGGGAACACAAAAAAGAGTTCTAGGAAATGCCACTGAGTCCTTATGCCACAGCAGAGAGAAGGACCCAGAGGAAAGTTTAATATACACATTAAAGGATGCTTCAGAGATGGGGGAAGGGGCACTGGGAGAATGGGAGGGAGGGGGGAAAGGAAGGGGAAAAGGGGGGAGGGAGTAGGGAAATCCAGGGAGGGTAGAGGGAGGGAGGAGACAGAGGTACCTATTATGTTTGTATGAGCAGAAAAATAAAAAAAGAGCTGTGTGCCATTTTAGCTACCAAATAACTTCGCTTCCCATTAAAAGATGATGCCTTTTCTATACTACAAGTTCTTTTGATCCAGATGAGAAATGATTAGCACCCAATATAAACTAATTGATAATTTTAAGTAAATCATAATATTGAAGTTCCATAAAGAAGAGAATGAGGCATAAGAAATAGATTCTGTATTATCATGAAGTCTACTTGGGAAGACAACTTTAAAGTGATAAAACAATTATAAAACTAGACAAAAACATGATAAACATTACCATATAAACATGCATAATGTGGTATCCTGTCTATATTAATGCTATATAAATTATAAAAATGGGAGAATCAAGGTGGAGTTAGAAACCTTATAGTATTTCATGTTCACAGAATAAATAGAATTTTAAAATGCAAATAGATTTAAAAGAGAGACTACCTTTAGATTTTTATACATCTTTAATAATTCTGGAGCAAGCAGGAAAACTGAGAGATGATTCATCCTAAACTCTTCACCTTATATAGAATAAAAGAGCCTAGATAGAACACTTGATGTGGATGTATTTAGTGCTGAGAAAGATTCTGCATTGCTCCTATCACTTTGAGTGTCTCCCACAACCTCCCTTATATTACATAGAAGCTGTTGTTTGGTTTTCATTTATGTTGGGGAAAATGAGTTCAGATGCATAATTTCTCACTGTGGGAAATGCCTTGTTAAAACATTATCTAGATGAATTTTTAAAAGAGAAACTGAAAATATTGATGGTATAATCATAAAATCGCTACAAAATCTATTGCATCTGAGAATCAAGAGAAAAATGTCTTCTGAGAAGGAGGCATGAAACTAGAACAAGAAATTTATCATAGGCTTTGAGTTACAAAGATGTAAGTTTTGTCAGTATATACATAGGGAACAAGGTTCTACCTGAAATATAACTGGGTTTTTTAATGAATATGAATTGGATTCCTTTCTTTCCAAAATTATAAAATGTTTTAAAAATCATACATTCAAGCATAGACTGCCAATATTGACTCTCTGAAAAATTTCATTCTTTCTTGCATTCTTATTGTTGATATGCAGCACCAATTTTAATTTATGTTCTGGTAGCATCAGAGCTACAAGAAACTATGGGTACTGACATCTGGCTTGATAAACCACATAGTTGTAACCAAGCTTATGAATTAAACTTTTTAAATATCCCCATGTAATTTTCATCATCTCTAAGGATAACAGACTGAAATGTGTCAAGCCCAAAGAAACTAGCCTGAGCTCATTTCAAACATGACACTTAATATAATTCAATAATATTTCACATTTACAAACAGCTATGAAAACACATTTTACCCTATCAATATAATTTGTGGTACTCAAGTAGAAACCTGTCACACAAGAATATTATTTAACATGGACATATTTTTATTAAATATTCAATTATTGCCTTAAATATGTGAGTATATAGGAAATTATTAGCATGTTTTGTTCAAACTCTTCAGTTTAATATATTAAAGTGAAAAAGGCAAGTCAACAAGATACGTTTACATTTCTATTTTGGCATAGCAAAGTTATGTCTCTGAAATTAGTTCATTATTGAACTCATCATCTATTTTATTTTACCTAAAAGTGTAAGCTCAGTGCTAGGTGCTGATTATTTCTCAAAGAGAAAATCAATGTGACGATTATTTTCTTGCTACTTTTAATCTCACCTTCGCTAGATTCCTAACTGTCCTTTTAAGACATTGAAAATGGTCATGTTTCAGTCCCTCTTGCGTTTCATGAAAAGCAGGTATATGACAATAATATTGATCAATTATACACAAAGATAAACTCTGAAGAATTTGCTTCTAAAAGTGATTCTTGATCTATATGACTAGAAAAAAGAATAACTCTTACTTCAATAAGTAATAAAATCCAATTCAGTCAATCATTGACCTAATATAAGTAACAGATTATATTTTAAGATTTACGAAGGCAAAATATTAAATTGTTTAATGTAGAATGAAAGTCAACATGGTAGGACAAAGAAAGAGGGCAATGAGCTTTATGGAGTGCTTAAGTACCATAAAGACCAATTCCACATGGAAAACAAAGTAAAGCAAACTTGGTTTTTGAAACCTAGTAGGTTGAAGGATGATGGTGTCACTCACAGACTGGGAAAGTGAACATAAGTCCCAGCTTTGGAAATATAATGCATTCATCTGTACATAACTAAATTTCAAAGATGAATAAAACAGTCAAATATACCTGTGTCACAGACGGTGGGAGACAGTATATGGTAATATAAATAATTCATTAAAACACTTTTATAAGAATCATTAGTATAGCTGAACAGATGGCTCAGGGGTTAAAGGGTCTGCGTGTGGATCCCAAATCCCATGTAAAAATGCATACAGGAAATGGCAGAGGCCTGTACATCCAGAGCTAGAAGGTAAGCCTGAGAAACAACAGAACAAAGGAGATAGAGTAACCCAGGATGATTCCTGATATTACTGTTGAGTCTCCACAGGCACACACTTTGCTCTGTTTTACACACACACACACGCAAAAAAAGAAAGAACTGTTAATAGATAGAATTATCCAAGATAAAAAGGCAGCATGAGAATAATCATTTTCATATCATTGAAATCATAATATGCATATACAGGAAATATTAGAGGAAGATACATGCATGAAATGTGTATACATTCTTTATTTAAGGAAGCTTCATGAGAAATGAATACTTATGTCCAAAAAATGAGAAGACAAATGAATTGTAATCAGACTGGTAATATGGGTAGACATATTTTGTGGAAATCCACAAAACTCAGATTATCCTTCTTCCCTTTATTTTAACCTATAATATTAAAAAGTATACCTACTAGATTTACACATGATGACCAGGGTTCACATTAGCATCTTTATTTGATATATCTATGAGAAGAATATCCTTTTTATTTGAATTAAGTATTTGAGAGACAGGAAGAAGAGAGAGAGAGAGACTGAACAAGAGATAAAGATAGCATTCTTAGGTAAGAGGACAACTTAAGTTCTCTTCTTCCACCCATATGAGTTCTGAGAAACAAACATAAGTATCAATGTTTGTATGTAAGCACCTTTACCAACTGAGTTGTCTTCCTGGTATAGAAGCATTCTTTATACAAGTTCATGAAATTGATCTGACATATGTAAAAGCCTCATGCAAGATTCAAATGTCCTAATTTAGACAGTAACAAACTTGACCATGCAAAACAAAAATACAAATACTTAAATAAACCATATTACCCTACTTATTGATTCAGTTGCTATCAATAGATAGCTAAGGGAAGAATAGCTAAACATTGTGAATACTGGCTGTATCACTTGCTCATTGTATAACAGTCAACTCACTTAATTTCTCTTGACCTCTGTCTTTTACACATGGAAATTTGAGAAGAAAGCAGCATAGGCTTTGAAAATTCATTGAGAATTTTTTAACATTTTTTATTATTATTTCCACTCATACAAACTTAGTAGGTACACCAGTTCCCTCCCTCCCTCCTCCTCCCCCCGACCCCCCTGCTCCCCCTCCCCTCACCCCTCCCTCCCCATCTCCCCGTGCCTCCTGCCCCAATTCCCAGAGTCCTTTCTTGTGCATGACTGACTCTCCTCTGGGCCCTCCTCTCCAATGACATACAAGGACCCAGTGGCCTTTCCCTGAACCCTTTCCTGTGTTCCTCTTAAGCATAGGAACACTACTGTGGCTGTCAATACCTTGCCTCCAAGGATCTTGGTGCCTTTAGCAAATGCTAGACTTTGTGAGGTCAATAATGTGTTGGACATTGTGCCGGGCATGCAAAGTCCAATTATGATTGCTTCGGCCCTAACTTGTGTGGAGTATCTTGCATATCATTGCTCCTTCCATCCTTGTGCTCTTACAATCTTACCATCCCCTCTTCCGCAAATGTCCCTGAGCTTCAGAATGGGGAGAGATTAGTCTGGCCTAGTTCTAGGTGGTTGATATAGAGTCTCTGAAGTTCTGGATAGTGGTTTGTTGATTTTCTTTTGCAGTTTTGCTGCTCCTGCAATGCCCATCACTCCATCCTGATGGGCATTGTATGTCACCCCCTGGACAGAGACAAAAAGTTGTTAAACTGGAGTCTTGTTATAAGAGTACATTCAAAGATAGATGTAATAAAAGTAGGAAACCACAGTGAGGGAGGGGTCAATCACCCATTTGCAAAATGGTTACTTTTTTTCTGCCAGACTATATGCCCTCCCCTTCTGGTGAGATCATACCCCCTTAGTTGTAAATGATCAGGAATGAAAGTCTGTGAACTTAACCAGGTGTCTCATTACTTACTTGCAGTCCTTGATGGAGGCCTATTTTCTCTGCTGTAACATGGTCCCCTCTCACCTTGTTTCTGATGTGGCCCTCCTACTCCATCTCTCCTGTTCTCATTGAGAAAATTAAATGAGATAAACCTCGTAAAATGAATAGCACAGTACTTAACAAACAGTAATTCCTTACAAATTGCAAACTCTTTCACTGTGTCCTTATCACAAACACACAAGCACACACACACACACACGCAAACACAAATACAAAGTTACTTAGGGGTGAACAACAAGTACATAAGAGGGACACATAAGGAAAGAAAAAAGGAAAATGAGTCAAAAAATAAGTTTACTACTTGTCAAACTATCATTATGCTGATCATATAGGATTATCAATATTCTCAAGAGAAAATTGAATATAATTGGTTTATTAGGAAATTTATAAAGATCTAGTATTTTCATAAAGAGTCATAAATAAAAGAATGAGAAGGAAATATATAGCATGATTAACCCACATTCACCCTTTTGGGGATGAAACACAAGAACAAATTCTCTTGTAGCTGTGCAAATTGGACAATTAAATGAGACATTAGTGCTTAAATGATACTATATGTACATTACGTCTTTCCATTTCAGTATTATTTAACAATGTGATTAAATAAGAAGTGATGGTAAAATGTCTATATCAGTGGATTCTATTAGGTATAATGAATTATCCCAGGTAATTTTTATTTCTTTCTCCAATAAAGTGTGGCTTCAGAAGTAAAGGAAAAAATATTAATTTACTTTAGTTTCTATTCAATATTTGATGATAATTCAATGACACTCTCAAAACTAGTGAATAAAAACTTAAGTTAATTCAGTCATGCCTTAACATTAGAAGGCTTCAACAATTATATTCAGTGAAGTATCCCAGACCCAGAAAATTAAGCTCCGTATGTACTCCCTAATAGGTGGTTCCTAATACCAAACCCACCCAGAGAGTGGGTTTCAGACACTCATAGATAAATCTATGTATTACCTACAGTAATTGCAAGGATTATGAACAGGAGGGATGGGGTTGGAGGGCCACACCAGAAACAAGGAGAGAAGTGACCATGTTACAGTAGAGAAAATAGACCTCCATCAAGGACTTCAAGAAAGTAATGTGACATCTAGTTAAGTTCACAGACATTCGTTCCTGATCATTTACAACCAAGGGGGTATGAACTCACCAGAAGGGGAGGGCATATAGTCCGGCATATTAAAAAGTAACCATTTTGCAAATGGGGGATTGACCCCTCCCATTGCCAAATGCCATATGACCCTGCGATTAAACTTTTGGGTATAATTATTACATCTACCCTTGAATATGCTCTTATATCTTATAATAAGACTCCAGTTTAACAGCTTTTTGTCTCTGGCCAGGGGGTGACATACAGTGCCCATCACGATAGAGTGAAGGGCATTACAGGAGCAACAAAACTGCAAAAGAAAATCAACAAACCACTATCCAGAACTTCAGAGACTCTATATCAACCACCTAGAACTAGGCCAGACTAATCTCTCCCCATCCTGAAGCTCAGGGACATTTGCGGAAGAGGGGGCGGTAAGAGTGTAAGAGCAAAACGATGGGAGGAGCAATGATTTGCAAGATACTCCACACAAGTTAGGGCAGAAGCAATCATAATTGGACATTGCATGGCCTGCGCAATGTCCAACACACTATTGACCTCACAAAGTCTAGCATCTGCTAAAGGCACCAAGATCCTTGGAGGCAAGGTATTGACAGCCACAGTAGTGTTCCTATGCTTAAGGGGAACACAGGAAAGGGTTCAGGGAAAGGCCACTGGGTCCTTGTACGTCATCTGAGAGGAGGGCCTAGAGGAGAGTCAGGCATATACAAGAATGGACTCTGGGAATTGGGGTGAGGGGAGAGGGAGCAGGGGGTTCGGGGGGAGGAAGAGGGAGGGAGGAAACTGGTGTACCTATTAGTTTGTATGAGCTGAAATAATAATAAAAAATGTATTATATAAAAAAAAAACATTAGAAGGCTTCAACAAGCCTGGAAGAATACTAAGCAGTGACAAATAGTAGTAAAAGAAAATGGAAACAGAAAGGAGTAGAAAGAGGGGAAAAGCAGTATTATGACAAAATGTGTCTGGTTAGTGTCTGTAAAATATCTAGCACAATATCTGACACATAGATAATTTTTGCACATATTTGAAAATATGTAGAAGTATTCTATACTCATAGTTACTTGCTCTCTCTCCTTGTGCAGACATTCATAATTCTGCACTTCCCATTATTTTATGAGATTTTTACAAAGTAAGAAAACTGATGGTATCATCTCCACAAAAGAATACTATATTTTGCATCACATGCTTTGTATTTTTTTTTGGAGGGAGGGGGGAACCGGTGTTCCTGTTAAGTTTGTATGAGTGGAAATAACAGAAAAACCCACAAAAACTGCTTTGTATTTTTACCTAAAAGATAACTAATACCAACTACTTGGTTTATGCACTTGGTAAACTACTGATAATTTGTGGGCATATTTCATTTGATACTAAAAATGTTAACAACTAGTATTATTCTTTAAACTGACCACTCAGTTATAAGATTACCCTGCTAGTAAGCTTGCCTGTAAATCATATGATGCATGAAACACTATGTTCCCATCAGTAATGAAGTAGGCAGTTTTATTCAAATTGAGCAGGATGTTCAGCTCCCAGGATAATGATTAAGTGAAGATCTACTTTGATTCTGCAGACAAAGCAGATACTATACTTACAGTTAAGGCTCTTGGGGACAAAAATCTTAATGGAGGCCAAAATTTCCATAGACTTTATGGAAATAACCTTTGAAAACATTTTCATTCTATGGCTCCTCTCTATAGCAATACTGATATCATTTTCCTGGGGTCAGTGTTATTTCTAACAGGCTTCCCATTCCTTTGCTATTCTTAAATAGCACCATGATTTTCTCACTTCTCTTTCTAATGAATATTTCATCTGTCTGAAGAAATAAGAATTGCATGTTTGCCAAATGACAAAATGACTTACAAAAATGAACTTAACTGAAAAACAACCTTCTCAGAATTACCAAATGATCTTTCTGTTACTTCCTCTAACTCCTTAAACTACTCTCAGCAGTAAAATGAGCATAACTTTATGTAGTTTTGTGATTAAAAGTATAATCTTAAGACAGATTAGACTGAACAAATGTCATATCTGACAGTATGTGAGGGTAAGCTTGAACGGAAAGTGTATGTGTGTGTGCATGTGTGTGTGTACGTGCATGCTTAGTTTTTGCTCTCACATTGAGTAAACATATTAGAGCATCAATCAAGATGCTTTTAGCCAAACAAAATATGAAATTAGATAAAATTCAGAAGGGCACTGAAAACTTATATACCTATATTTGCATATCATTACAGGTTTGCATGATATGCTGGGAATTATGCACATTACATTTAAATAGATCAGCATTTTAAAAAAATAAGATGTACTTACCCATGTCATTTAAAATGTATCTTGTGAAATTATGTTCATAAGCAGAATTGGAGATGAACAAAAGGTATCTGGAGTGTTTTCAGAAAACATAATTTTGTTGCATAAGTTGAACAGTTTGGGCTGTTATTTGTCAGATACCCAGTTAAAAGTGGACAGTATATGAAGGTCACTAATTCAACAACTACCATATGAAAAACATCACTGTTTTCAGATTGTGTGTCAAGTAGCTAGGGAGTACATTTTCTCCTTATATTTATTTCAGAATTATTGACATTGATTTTCTATCCTTTCTCTTCTTATTAAAACAATATATAATGATTTTTAAGTGTTTTTTGTATGTTAGTCTGACAAAATAGTGATTTTATATGTGTTGAGATGCAGATGTTTAAAACAGTTGGACTTGATTCCACCCCAAACTATACATCCCAAAGATATAGTTTTACATTCAGTTGTCAGGTTAGCAATATCATGAGGTTAAAATAATAGTCATAGAGAAGAACTTTTGCTCCAAGAAAGCCTCCAGATTTGACAAGGGTCATTTCTTTGCACTCTTATCACATTTCCTATGTATACAGTTTTGGTTTTATTGGTAAACACGGGTGTATTTCAGATCATGGCTTATCTGTTAACATTTTGAAAATCCCCTAGGCTTTGTATTGAGTGTTGTAGTTATTTTTCTATGTTCTTGCTTTTTTTTTTCTGGGCAAGAGAGATAAGTACCAACTGAGCAGTGTTTCTATTTTTCTTGAAAGGTCAAGGCTAAATGTTACAAGAAACTGAATTAAATCTACAAGTTAGATTCATTTTGAACCTGCAAATGGAGTTGTGTGAGTTTATATCCTATTCTCAAATTACAAGTATGTAATCAATTTCTAAGATGAGCATTCTCTTAAAGAGAATGAATGACTCAGTTAAATTTATCCTTTCACTGAAGTATGTGGCAATTCAAGACTGTAATTGATGCACTTACCATATTTTAGCCCCTCCACATTAGGATGATTCTATGGATTAACAAAATTTCAATTTGACGAGCAAATTGAGAAATGTACTATTTTAGTATGTGATTATAAATGTATATTTGCTTGTGTGTTCATATATATATATATATATAATAACGAAAATTAGCAGTAGAACTATTCCTTTCCAAAAAATCAATCACATAAATTACTCTTTTAATTATTTGCTTGGTATTTAGGTATTATACATGAATTAGGACAGGTTCCTCTATTTACTTTCAATTTTTAATGGACAGCTTGTAAGATCAGTGAAAAATATGACCATTAGTGAAATAAGAAATAAGAAGAAAGAAATAAAATAAGAAGAAATAAAGAAATAAGAAGAAAGAAAAGAAAAGAAAAAAAGAAAGAAAGAGAGGGCAGTATATACAGTAATCCTTAACTTTCCCCTTCTTAGCAGCAAGGATATTGTGCTATACTTTTATATTTCTTTCTGGTAAAACAGTAATGTAGAAAAGGCTAAGTCATAGCAGTGCGCAAGAATAATTTAAAAATGAACATGCCTTGATTTCTCGGATCTATACTGTGAAAAGTTCATTACCAGCTATCATCAAATTTAATGCTCAGAAATCCTTATGTGTGACTACAAATATGAAGAAAGTCACTAGCTTAAAAAATCAACAGAACCTTCTCCCTCCCGCGCCGCCTTCCCGCTCCCCACTCGGCCAGACCCCCAGGTGAGTAATCCCAGCCCCACCCAGGTCACCCCGCTTCCCGGCAGCACTCAGGCTGCCTCCGGTTTTGGCCTGGGCCACGCCCTGGGCCCCAGCCCCCTTTCTCCCTCCTGCCTGCTGTCCGCCCAACTGGACAGGACTTGCTTGCTTTCCTCCATCCCTGGAGCTTGGGTAGGACACTAAGCCAAGTCCCAGGTCCTGGGTGAAGAATTCTGCCATCAACATCAGCCCCTCTGGCTCTCTGACCCACCAGGGACCCACACACGTGGTCTACAGAAGAGACAATGATACTCAGAATTCAATAGAGTCCAAAGAAAACTCAAGCAAAGTTTGAAGGGTCAAAGGTCATACATCTGAAAACCTCTTCAATCATCCTATCACATGGGAAAGATTCTTCACATCCAGCCCAAAGATAAGTAAACCTCCTTTTTTCCACCTTACTGTTCCTTTCTAATATTAATCACTATAGATTAACTTTTCCACAAAGCCACCCGAAAAACATATACAACTCCGGGGATCAAACCGCTCACCCTCACATATCACCAACATACTACATCATAAAAGTGCACTACCATACTAATATTCACCCCCTGTCTACTTAACCTGACTTAACTGATGCACTAACAGCCTAATAGCCTCATTTAGGAAATAACAATAATAAAAGACAACCATACCCAACTCCAAGGCAAGCACTAGTAATAACTGCCCACGTGTAGGAATACCAACTAAATCAGTCAAAAACACATAGAAACTGAAAAGCCCTAGAAGACAAAGCAACAATGCCCAAGTCAAAGTGCAGATCCATGAGAAACAAAACCCAAGAAGACCAATCTCCTACTGAAAGAATTAACCTCTTAATGATGGATTCCAACCAGAACAAATTCACAGAAAACAGCCAAGAAAGCCAGACTCAAGACATCCACTTTCAAAGTATGATCATTACCATGATTAATACTATGAAAGAGGAAATCCAAGAGGAGTTAAACAACCGAATCAACCACTATGAACAGGAACACAACAGGCATTTGGAGGATTTGAGAAAACAGTTCAAGAAACAAAAATAGGCCTAGAGCAGTTAAAACAGTCCCAGGCAGAGTTTAAAATTGAACTAAAAGACAAGCTATCTTCAACCCAAAACTCAATAGAGAGTCTCATCAGCAGAACTAATGAAGCAAAAAATAGAATTTCAGATCCTGAAGACAAAGTGGGAGAATTAACCAGCTCAATGGAAGAGAATATTAAAGCCAAAAAGATACTTGAGAGGAACATTCAAGAGATATGGGATACCCTGAAGAAGCCTAACCTGTGCATTCATGGAATACCACAGTAAGAATCTCAAAATACCACACCTGAGGAAATTTTTCAAATTATCATAAATGCAAACTTCCCTCAACTGAAGAATGAGAGGCCCATCCAAATACAAGAGGCATTTCACACTCCAAACAGATATGACCAAAATAGAAAATCACCATGGCAAATAATAGTCAAAACACTCCACATTCAAGACAAAGAAAAGGTGCTGAGAGCTTCAAGAGAAAAAAAGCAAGTCACTTTTAAAATTAAACCTATTAAAATAACAAATGACTTCTCAGTCAAAACAGTAAAAGCAAGAAGAGCTTGGAGAGACATACTTCAAGTATTAAATGAGCAAAAATGCCAACCCAGACTGATATACCCGGCAAAACTATCTGTCATGATTGAGGGAGAAAGAAAAATTTTCCAGCGCAAAGACAACTTGAAGGGATACATGTCTACCAAACCAGGCCTTCAAAAAATGCTAGAAATGATACGCAAACTTCAAGAAAAGAAAAAGCGTATCCAGGAAGACAGAAGGGAAGTATAATACCACAAAAATATAAATGTAAAACAATAAGCTTACAAAATCCACTAAACATAAAAAATGTCCAAAATTATAAAGAATTTCTCCATTACTTGGATTAAAAATCACAACCCATCAATCTGCTGCCTTCAGGAAACTCATCTCACCAGAAAAGATAGGTACATCCTAAAAATGAAAGGCTGGTCCAAAACTCTGCAAGCTAATGAAACCAGGAAACAAGCAGGGGTAGCCATTATGCTGTCGGACAATGTGGATTTCAAACCCCCAAAAATCATAAGAGACACAGATGGATACTACATTTTAGTCACAGGTATAATTCACCAGGAAGACTTCACAATACTGAACATGTATGCACCCAATACAGGCCCCTCCACATTCATTAAGAAAAACCTACAGCGTCTAAAGTGAGAAATCAATCCCCAAACGATAATTCATGGGGACTTCAACACCGCCCTCTCAACGTGGGATACATCAACATGTCAAAAGCTTAACAGGGACACTTTGGAACTTAATCAAACCCTGAAAGAAATGGACCTTACAAATCTCTATTGAACTTTTCATCCACATACCAAAAAATACACATTTTTCTCAGCAGAACACGGAACTTTCTCCAAAATAGATCACATATTGGGCCACAAAACGCATCTACACATATACAAAAAAGTTGAAATTCTAGCCTGTACCCTATCAGACCACCACGAACTAAAGCTGGACATTCACCACACAACAAAAAACAGAAAATACACTACCTCCTGGCAACTTAACACTATGATGCTGAATGAGAACTGGATTCAGGAAGAAATTAAAAAGGAAATTCAAGATTTCCTGAAAGTGAACGATAATGATAATACAACTTACAAAATCTCTGGGACACAATGAAAGCTGTTCTAAGAGGTAAGTTCATACCTCTTAATGCCTACATCAAAAAAATGGAAACATCAGAAATAAACAACTTAACAATGCAACTTAAAGCTTTATAGAAACTAGAGCAATCTGATCCCAAAAGCAGTAGAAGAGAGGAGATTAGCAAAATAAGAGGAGAAATATCTGAAATCGAGACTAAGAAAATGATAGAGAAAATCAACCAGTCAAAAACCTGGTTCTTTGAAAAATTAATAAGATTGATACACCCTTAGCTAAATTAACCAAAAGCAGGAGAGAGAAAACCCAATTAAAAAAATTAGAAATGAACATGGAGTTATCACTACTGATACCCAAGAAATCCTGAGAATAATAACATTATATTTCAAAAACTTATACTCTGTAAAGTTTGACAACACAAAAGAGATGGAAGAATTTCTAAGTAAACACAATTTACCTAAATTGAATCAGGAAGTTGTGAATTATTTAAATAGTCCTGTAACATTTAAGGAAATTGAAGATGTAATCTCGAATCTTCCCAAGAAAAAATGTCCTGGACCAGATGGATTCAGCACAGAGTTCTACCAGACACTGAAGGAGTTAATAACACCAATACTCCTTAAACTATTCCATCAAATAGCAAAGGAAGGAACACTACCAAATTCCTTCTATGAAGCTAATATCGTTTTAATCCCAAAACCTAATAAAGATTTGCTTAAAAGAGAAAACTATAGGCTGATCTCTCTGATGAACACAGACGCAAAGATTCTCAACCAAATCTTAGCAAATCGGATTCAAAAAATATCAAAAAGATCATTCATGGGGACCAAGTAGGCTTCATCTCTGGCACACAAGGTTGGTTCAACATACTCAAATCAATAAATGTAATTCATCATGTAAGCCAGTCCAAAGTCCTAGACAACATGATATTCTTGATAGGTGCAGAAAAAGCTTTTGACAAGATCCAACAGCCTTTTATGATCAAAACACTAGAGATTGTAAGAATGGAAGGAACCTTTATCAATATAATAAAAGCTGTATACAACAAGCCCACAGCAAGGATTATGCTCAATGGGGAACAACTGGAAGCATTCCGACTTCGATCAGGAACTAGACAAGGCTGTCCACTCTCACCACTTCTATTCAATATTGTACTTGAAGTCTTAGCTGAAGCCATAAGAGAAGAAAGGGACATAAGAGGGATTCAAATTGGCAAGGAAGAAGTCAAGCTATCTGTGTTTGCAGATGACATGATCTTATACCTGAGTGATCCCAAAAATTCCACCAGGAAGCTCCTGGAACTAACTGAGAAGTTCAGCAGGGTGGCAAGATACAAAATAAATGTGCAAAAATCAGAGGCCTTCCTATATGCCCAGAATGAAAGAAGTGAAAGCCTTGAGAGAAACAATCCCATTTACTATAGCCCCTAAAAAAATGAAATACCTTGGTATAAACCTAACCAAGGAGGTAAAAGACCTTTACAATGAAAACTTTAAAACCCACAAGAAAGAAATTGCAGAAGACACCAGAAGGTGGAAAGACCTCCCATGTTCCTGGATTGGCAGAATCAACATTGTAAAAATGACCATCCTACCAAGGCAATATACAAATTCAATGCTATACCAATTAAAATCCCAAAGAAATTCTTTGAAGAAGTTGATCAAACAATCTCAACGTTCATATGGAGGCACAAAAGACCCAGGATAGCAAAGACAATCCTGAGTAACAAAAACACTGCTGGAGGTGTTACCATAACAAACCTTAGTCTATAATACAAATCCATAGTTATAAAAACAGCCTGGTACTGGCTCCAAAATAGACACACAGATCAATGGATAAGGATTGAAGACCCAGATATAAGCCCACAAAATTACAGCCATTTGGTCTTTGACAAAAGGGACCAAAGAATCCAATGGAAAAAGAACAGCATCTTCAACAAATGGTGCTGGCAAAACTGGATCTCCACATGCAGAAGATTAAAGCTGGACCCGTACTTGTCACCATGTACAAGACTTAATTCCAAATTGATCAAGGAACTTGATATCAGGCCAGAGACTATAAAACCCATAGTTGAAAGGATAGGGAACTCCCTCGAGCTGACTGAGCTAGGCCAACATTTCCTAAACAGACATCCAATGGCACAGTCACTGCTACCAACTCTCAACAGTTGGGATCTTTTGAAATTAAAGAGCTTCTGTCCAGATAAAGAGATTGTAACACCAGCTCAAAGGCAACCCACAGAATGGGAGAAAATCTACACTAACCACATACCTGATAGAGCTCTACTGTCCAGAGTGTACAAAGAACTTAGAAAACTAAACACCAAGGAAACCAATGGCCCAATTAAAAAATGGGCCATGGAACTTAAAAGAAACCTTACCAGGGATGAAATTAAAATGTCTAACAAATATCTTAAAAAATGCTCCACTTCTTTAGCCATCAGGGAAATGCAAATCAAAACTTCCCTGAGATATCATCTCACCCCAGTCAGGATGGCAAAAATCCACAATACAAACAACAACAAATGCTGAAGAGGATGTGGAGAGAGGGGCTCTCCTACATTGCTCGTGGGAATTCAGGCTCATACAGCCACTCTGGCGAGCCGTCTGGAGATTCTTCAAGAAATTAAAGATTGAAATGCCATATGACCCTGCGATTCCACTATTGGGAATAACCCCCCATGCAGCAGAGGCTCACCTCGATAGCACAAGCACGACCATGTTCATAGCAGCACTGTTTACAATAGCAAAGTCATGGAATCAATCCAAATGTTCAACAGTTGATGAGTGGATAAGGAAACTGTTGTACATCTATACAATAGAGTACTACTCAGCCATCAAAAATGATGAAGTACTGGAATTTGCCTGGAAATGGATGTCATTAGAAACAATTATATTGAGTGAAGTATCCTTGACCCAGAAAATTAAGTGTCATGTGTACTCCCTAATAGGTGGCTCCTAGTACCAAACCCACCCAGCCCACCTTGAGACACTCAAAGGTAAATCCATGTAATACCTACAGTAATTGGAAGGATTATGAACAGGAAAGATGGGGTTGGAGGGCCACACCAGAAACAAGCAGAGAGGGGACCATGTTACAGCAGGGAAAATAGGCCTCCATCAAAGACTGCAAGTAAGTAATGAGATACCTGGTTAAGTTCACAGACTTTGGTTCCTGATCATTTACAACTGAGGGGGTATGATCTCACCAAAAGGGGAGGGCATATAGTCTGGCAGAAAAAAAGTAACCATTTTGCAAATGGGTGATTGACACCTCCCTCATTGAGGTTTCCTACTATTATTACATCTACCCTTGAATGTGCTCTTGTAACAAGACTCCAGTTTAACTGCTTTTTGTCTCTGTCCAGGGGGTGACATACAATGCCCATCAGGATGGAGTGAAGGGCATTGCAGGAGCAGCAAAACTGCAAAAGAAAATCAACAAACCACTATCCAGAACTTCAGAGACTCTATATCAACCACCTAGAACTAGGCCAGACTAATCTCTCCCCATCCTGAAGCTCAGGGACATTTGCGAAAGAGGGGATGGTAAGATTGTAAGAGCACAAGGATGGGAGGAGCAATGGTATGCAAGATACTCCACACAAGTTAGGGCCGAAGCAATCATAACTGGACTTTGCATGCCCTACGCAATGTCCAACACACTATTGACCTCACAAAGTCTAGCATCTGCTAAAGCCACCACGATCCTTGGAGGCATGGTATTGACAGCCACAGTAGTGTTCCTTTGCTTAAGGGGAACATGGGAAAGGGTTCAGGGAAATGTCACTGGGTCCTTGTATGTCATCGCAGAGGAGGGCCCAGTGGAGAATCTGGCATGCACATTAAAGGACTCTCTGGGAATTGGGCGGCGAGGCACTGGGGGATGGGGAGGGTGAGGTGAGGAGAGCAGGCGTTTCGGGGGAGAGGGAGGGAGGGAACTGGTTTACCTATTAAGTTTGTATGAGCGGAAATAATAATAAAAAATGTTAAAAAAAGACGTGAGTCTAGTATCTGGTTTCAATTTGACAAATTATATATTTGTGATTGTTTAATTATAGAAGAGAGGAATACACATTAATTTCCACTAGCTTTGACTGTAGTTATTATTAAGAAAATGTGTTTAAATCTAAAGATGTGAAGACCTGTCAAATGCAGAAATTGAAATTGATTTAAATAAAGGTATATCTTTAAAAAAATTAACAGAACTGCATTTGGATATTTCACATGATTTTCAATTTTTCATAAAGCAAAATTAATATCAAGCTAAAAGAAGAATCTAGATTTATCTAGAGTTAAAACAAACAGAAATGCTATATCTTAATTCAATTTTCAGGTTCCCTCATTCCACAAACTCCCCAAATATAAAAGCTATTTAATACATTCTATTTTTCCCCAATCATTTCTTGAATCTAATTGGAGACAAGGCCAATAAATAATAATTACATAATACTTGGTATAAAAATATTTGGTCCAGCTGTCTGGAAGGTAGCTTAGGATTAGTTCATAAAATCTGTTTAAGAATCAATTTCTACCTCTATTTATTCTTAGTAACACTGAATGGGATAACCATCTATCCAGTCACTTCAGATTTTATTTTATACCTTATATCTATAAAGTGGAAAGATCTTTAAAGTGCCCATGGGCCAGCCGGTTAGACTAAGATTTGTTAGAAATACAAAGTCTCAGCCTTTCCCTCAACCTAAATTTAGCCTCAACTCAGGCAAATGAGTTAGCAATTTTGTTCTCAATATTCCTTTCAAGTAACTGTGATACACACTTACACTTGAAAAGCATTCATCCAATATCTCCCTTTGTCATTATCCCCATTGTTAATTGCCTTCTGGTACTTATCATTTCTCATCTGGCTTATCATCATAGTTTTGTTTTCTGCTATCCAGTTTGAACTGCTCTATTCCATCCACCATACTGCCAACAAGTGAGGACCTTCTATATCTTAAAAATGAACCTTGCCTTTAGTCATCCTTACCTATATTAATGGCTCTTAAATTGTTACCTTATGATAAGACAAAGAATCAGTGACAGTACATTAAACTTCACAAACATTAGAATATTTGCCTACAAGAGAAATGAGAAGTTCTTTAATGGTCTACATGCCATTAAAGTCCTTAAATGTTTGTCCCCAACATTCATCTTTGTTTTGCCTCAGGCCCTTATCTTCTACATCACTTTCTAACTGCAAAAAAAGATTTTTTTTCTCAGAAACAGCAAGAAATTTGATATTTTGTGTTGTTACTTCCTTTGTTTAGAATATCTTTCTACTCTTTCTGTTATGTTCTTTTGACTATATCAAATGACCATTTTCTACTCTCTACTAGCTCCTAACTATAGATTCACAGATTTTGTCATACTATCATGACCATTTCCATGAGACTTTGCAATCTCTGCTGTTGATTCCCTTCCAGATTGTATTTACTGTCCTTCATTTGTTCTGTTGCTGTGGAATATTAATAGTGGGACAAATAATCAGTATTCATTGAGCATGCAGTATGCTGTGTTATATGCCAGGCATTCTGCAAAGTTATGAAGAATAGCTGTAATGAAGTAGGTTTATAAGAGAAATGTTTAGTATCAACATGGCAGTCGGGAAATTCACATAAGCAAGGTGCTGTGACAACAAATTTGGACCAACAACTCCAAAAACGATTTGTGGTTAAGGACATGGCCCTGTTCTCTATGGTTCCCCAGAAGGATCTAAAGATATCACTTATTCATACAGGGTTGATCATGTATGGAGTACCTGATAAGCTATAACACCCATGTGTTGACCCATGACACTTCCTAATGAGGAGGTACAATTGGATTTTCTATATAATAAACACTTGGACTGATCTGGGCATGGCTTTGACTCTATCTGACCTAGATTGCTCACTAGATCAGTGTTTTTTTAAGCATTTTGTCTTCTTTATACTTGTGTTGCTCCAACAGAGCAATTACCTGGGTAAAGGCACAAACTGCTTTATATGTGATACATATGCCACTATAACCCTCATACATCCATAGTATATGATGTACAATTATTATGCTCGTTTTAGAGCTAAATACACTAGCTCAGAGATATTCCATTTTATGTATTTATCCAGGCCATATAGACAACATGTGAAAAAATGGTGCATGTCATACACTTAAACCGAAGCATATACATTTAACCTTTATATCAGAAAGACCAGGCTGATGTGTTTGGAAAGCAGGGAATAAGAAAACAAGATGGCAGGATGACACTAAAGGGGACACACTAATGTGGCAGGCATTTCAAAAGATGAGAGAGAAAGACAGTTGCAGGGAAAGATGAAACAAAATATGCTGGGTTACAAACAACATTTCTGAGGACTCAATATAGGCCAAACACTTAAGACTCCTTTTTTACACTATACTGAGTTCCCAACCTTTCACTGCTAATACTACCCAAGCCAGGACAGCCTGTGAGAAATGTAGTATCTGCATCTTTCTCACTGTTACTGGTGCCCCATGAAAGAAGAAAAATGACCACTTATCACCTGTACATAAACATTATATATATTAGACATGAAAAGAGAAGAATATAGGTCAAACGAATGGAAGAAAGGAACACATGTGATCTATAGTAGAAAAGAAAAGATTTTAATAATTCATGAATTTTTTATTTGGAGAGACAAAAATTTGTGGTGTGTTCAGAGACCTTACGAATGATTCTACTTCTGAAGAAAAGTCTCAGTAGGTATCTATGAAAAGTGGTCACTAAACATGATATATCTTAGAACTAACATGAACTATGAATTCAGGAATAATTAATGACAGCGAGAGACTTCTCAAGTTTTGTTAATGTGTTGGAGGAGATAAGATTCACTACATTAATTTTCCATTGGCGCTCTAATAAATTATCACAAACTTGATGATGTCCTACACAAAAGATTTGGCCTTAGAGTCCTGCCGGTCTGAAGTCTGAAATAGTAGGTCTTGACAGTCTAACATTATGATGGAGACAGGGTGGAAGTCTTTACTGGAGACTTCAACAGATTATCTGTGCCCCTTCTTTTTCCAACTTCTATAAGCAGCCCATATTCTTCAGCCCCTTTTTCGGACTTCAGAAGTGGCTGTTTCAGGTTAGGTTTTTCATTCTGTTATTTCTCTCTTCTGTCTTTGTCCACTTAAGGATCCTATACTTAAGTCCATCCAGATAACCCAGATAATTCATGTATTTTAAGGTCAGTTGAATAGTAATTTTAGTCCCACGTGTATGCTACTTTAATTCTTCCTTGTCAGGTGATACATCACATTAAAATTTTCCACATACGGGGTGAAGAGATGACCCAGTATGTAAAACCTATGCAAGCAAAAGGACTCGAATTTATATCCCCAGATACAATGTAAATACCTGGAAGATTTGGTGGAGGCCTATAACTCTAGTCTTTGAAGACAAAGCCTGAAAAACCCAAGAGCAAAGCAATAAGATGGAAGAGCAATCCAGGATAATTCCCAATGTCACCCATGGGCCTGAGTAAACAAACACACTCAAGTGCATTATTATTGCATATCAACATGTATATACAAAGACACATATACACAAAAATTTTACAAAGTTTAGAAGATAAGCATGTCAGGGACATTTTGGTTATCATAAACTGTTATTCCTGAATATTTTTAATATGGGTCTGTTTTATATGTATAATTGCTTTACAAGATACATTTTATATGTGAATATTTTCCATAATAAAATACATCCTTATTCATCCCACACCAACACCATCACTTATTTTCTTTCTGTTTGTATATATAGGTCACTTCTCAACACTGTACCATGTTCTTGTGAATTGAGATCATGTCTCATTTTGATTTTGATTTCACAAGAACATAGCACCATGACTGGCACATGATGTTTGTTACAGTAATAAATAAATGAAAGTGCTTCCTCTGAAAAAGAACAGTTGTAGAGTTGTATTTGTAACTTATTTCAGAGCTGGGAATATTTCAAAAAATGAATTCAGTGCTAAAAGGAGCAAAGCTGAACATGTACTATTTAAAAATCCATTTAAAATAGATGTCAGAGGCATTTTTTATTATTTTTAAATTGGATCATTCATCAGTAGAATATGGAGCAAAAGAAAAGGAACTATTCCCTTAAACTATATGAATTCCTACTTCTATTTCATTTCAAATCAATAAGGTGAAAGTCACTTCTAAAATATTATGATTCATGAAGTTCATTTACTGCTCCTTCTTTTAGTTTGATCAGAATAGCCATCTTTATATAGTACTAGAATTGTTTATTTTTATTGCATTGCCACATCTCATTATTATGTATTAAATATGATTATTTATAGCCACTACTAAATCTGATATGAGACAGAAAAATTATTGAAGGCTTGGCACTTCAGGAATAGACATTTTATAGGGATGAAGGACTGACTAGGAAGAACCAATGGTCCTTCAGCTGCCCCTCAGATCATTAACTCCAAGTGGTTATTTGCTCCCAGGCACTGTCCTGTGCCCAAGTTGTTATTGCTGTGATATGTAGATGAAAGAGAATATATTTTAAATGCTTTAATATGAATGCAATGCTCATGAAGGTTACCAGATCGAAAGCATTGGAGTTTGAAGTCATTGGGTTATGTATTTGACTGATTTCAAGGTACGAAGTGATGCTTGACCTTGAATGACCACCTTGCAACAGTGAGAAAATATACAGCTTGATGAACTTTAAGAGAATGAGAGAAGATCAGAATGGAAGCATCCCACAGTTAAGCATTTTCACTAACTAAAAAACTTGAAACTACTAGCTAAACTTAGACTTCAATATATTTAGTAGAATTCCTGTACTGCTTGTGGATAGGGGTAAGTGGGTGTCTGTGGTGTTAGGATACACAGTTGTTTTATTTCAAAAAGAAACAAATGTCCTATTACCAAATCAAAAAGAACTCACAAATGATTTTTTTAAACAACTGAAGTCTTTTTAACAAGTAGTGTGGGTGTAGTCCAGGGTAACCACCAACCATGACTCCATATCACGTGTTCAAGAAAAGTCCTTATACAGGCATTTATGTGTCTGCATTTATGTGGTGGGTGTGCATGTGTGTGAAAGCCAGAGATAAACATTGGATGTCTTTCTCAATTGCTTTCAACTTTTCTTTTGAGAAAGGGCCTCTCACTGAACCTGAAGCTCAATGATTCAGCTAGATTGGCCAACACATCCCAGGGATCTATTTGTCTCCCCATCATTATGATGTACCTGACTTTTGAAGAAGGTAAAGGTGATTTTACTCCAATTCTCAAACTTGTATGGAAAATACTTTACTGAATGAGCCATCACCCGAGACTCTAGAGTCCTGTATAAAAAATAAAACAAATCAAAATCAAAATAGATACAGGGGGCTGCAATATGGCTCAGTTTGTAAAGGTTTATGAGTATAACCTAAATTTTACTTCAGAACTGACTTAAAGATAGAAAGAGAAAACTGTCACCACATATTTTCCTCTGACCTCTGCATGTACACAATGGCATATGCATCCCCAAACTAGTAATAAATAAAATAATGTTAAAAATATAAGCTCTTTGAGCAGGAAAAAATGTGAGTAATATACTGTCAAAACATGTTTAGTGTGAGTATGAGAAGGCTAAAGCTCAGAAAGAAGAATTGACCCTAAGAGAAACATATTATTAATATGAGATTGGGAGTAGAGCCCAGATTTTCTGATAGACAGGAAGAACTTTTCTGCTATGCCACATTTTCTCTCTCAGGGAGAAAATCTAGCTTCTTTCTGAACCTTTTAAATATTTAGTACCAATTATTTTCATAAGAGTGCATTCTTGGAGCCCGTCAGGAACATTTCCACTTTATTATGATCTATTTGTTAATGTTAGTTTTAAATTCTCTTAGTATGAAAAATGTCTTTAAGTTAATTCCACATAACAGATGGATACACAATTTCTAAATTAAGCAATTATTTTCATAAATAACACAATATGTGAAAATCTTAACTTCCTTCTTCAGTCAGTTCCTCTGTAATTTGTCACTTGATTTCCTTATCTTTCTATTTTATAATGATCTGGATTGGGGGCATTATTATTCTTTTAAATATATTGCACTTGGAAGAATGGAAAATAGAACTACATGTAATGAAGTCACAACTACAGGTATATTTTAAATTTCCATCAGAGTCTAATCTCAACTAACAATCCCAATTAATGATATCTTTAATAATACATATTTATTTTTTGAGGGCAATACATGTTTCACGACTTGGGGGATCTATTTATTCAACATAATTTAAATTTCACATCTAAATATTTTAAAATAGTGTTGAGCGATGTTGAAGACTTACAAAGTTACCACAAAAATGACGGAAGAGGGGGAGGTAAGATTGTAAGAGCACAAGGATGGGAGGAGCAATGATTTGCAAGATACTCCACACAAGTTAGGGCCGAAGCAATTATAATTGGACTTTGCATGCCCTGCGCAATGTCCAGCACACTATTGACCTCACAAAGTCTAGCATTTGCTAAAGGCACCAAGATCCTTGGAGGCAAGGGATTGACAGCCACAGTAGTATTTCTATGCTTAAGGGGAACACAGGAAAGGGTTCAGGGAAATGCCACTGGGTCCTTGTACATCATCGGAGAAGAAGGCCCAGAGGAGAGTCTGGCATTCACATTAAAGGATTCTCTGGGGATTGGGGGGGGAGGCACTGGGGAATGGGGAGGGAGGGGTGAAGGGAGGGGGAGCAGGCTGGCTCGGGGGGAGGAGGAGGGAGAGAGGGAACTGGTGTACCTACTAAGTTTGTATGAGTGGAAATAATAATAAAAAATGTTAGAAAAAAAAACAAAAACAAAGTTACCACAAATTCAAATCAATCTTTTACTTTTCCAACTTTGGCTGACAATTTGTATTTGGTTAATTAAATATAGCATTACCAGATATATGGAACAAAGTGTAAAAAGTGTAAAAAGCAATGCCTTATATTCCCTATTTACTAAAAATGTAGAAGTGTCTACTATTTCATGAAGGTTAAAAAGATCTATAGGGGGAGATCCAAGTGTTTACTTTTTCTTTTTCATTTTTTACCAACCAGAGGCCTGACTCCAAAAGCATTTGTTTAGTATTCTACTGTAATCTTATCTACACTGGCATATTTACTTTTAAAAAGCACACAGTAATTTTACCCTTTTATTATTCAATGGATATTTACTGGGTATATCAGTATGTAGATGGATAAATGAAGAAAACTGAAGAACAGAAGGACACATCAGTGAATGCAATATTTGTATCACTAGTCATCAAATTCAGATATTTTATATGTGACTTTCCTAAAGAATCTAAATATAGGAGGCAAGTATCATCATCTCAGTAAATCGTCTGAATGAACATATTTGTTCCATGCATATGGAGAAATGCCATATTTACTTGTATTAATAAGAGCCACTGGACAATTTTGTAAGTATTCTCATTGATCATTGCTATTCCCATGCACATTACAAATGGTACCATTACTCAAGGAGTCTCCTGGTTTTAGTAGTTATATGTAGAAAAAGGTCAGGCAATTATTCAAATATGTTAGACATACTGAACATTTGGTTTCAAAGACTCTCTTGCAATTACGGAGTCAAGACACAAGTTTATACATGAAAGTGGCAAACATATTCCAAAAAAAAGGAATACATTTCATTTTCATGACACTCTAAATATAGTCAATTACATCACTGGAAAATTCTCTTCTTTTCACATTTCATAGTTACGTGTTCAATTCTCAAAGTAAATTTCAAAGTAGATTTCACATACCTTGATAGATTCAGGAGTTAAGAGAGAAGTTAAGCTGGATGAAGATCACCCTTGTAATTCCTGTAAACAAATTAGACCAAATTATCTTTCAGATATATGTTCAAGAAAGTCCAATTAAGTTTTTCTATGAAAAAAAAAGTTTGGATATGTGTAGGCTTGGTGGGGATACGAGAGGTACATATAATGAAATTCACAGTAAAAAAGGATATACTGTTTAAAGTCTCCTTGAAATTTCAATTATATTAATTATGCTACTAATAGAGTTGCTGTTATTGGTGCTAATTTGCAGTACTTGTGATGGAACCCAGGGCCTCAAGAATGTAGGTAGAATTGATTACTGAATCACATTCAAAGTGTGAGCAATTTTTAAATATAAAAGCATATTTCAAAATGACATGCCATTCTATCTATCCCAAAAACTTGATCTCATTTAATTTTCACTCAACAAACCACTCATTTTGAGATGAAATTCTTTCAATATCTGTATATTAACAGTGTTTATGTAATTATAATTTCTTCTAATAATCCTTTGCAGTTTCTAGAAGTAGAGGTCAAGAGAGGCTTAATGGCTAGCAATACTGCACAGAGACATACACATAGGTTCAGAACTCATGTCCATTTACTTTTTGTCCATTCATTGCTGGGAACGGATAGATAGATAGATAGATAGATAGATAGATAGATAGATAGATAGATAGATAGATAGAAAGATAGATAGATGATGGATGGATGGATAGATAGATAGATAGATAGATAGACAGACAGACAGACTGATATTATCATTCAATGGTTTAAGAGTACTTGCTCTGCAAAAGATAAGAGCATAACATCAAATCCTTACAGCAATATTAAATGTAATATCCTATCTTTGAGTTCTTGTAACCACTGGGAGATGGAGATAGGAAGGTCCCAGCAGCTTACTGTTGGGTTTCCTGGACAGCCAAATACAAACTGTCAGCATCTAGCTCAATAAAAGATCCTGTCTCAATGCAATAAGGTAGGTACCGATAGATAAAACATATGACACCTTACTCTGAACTCTGTATGAACACATGCATCTATACACTTACATGTATGCATCTCTCTCTCTTCGCTTTCTCTCTCTCTTTATTTCACACATACACACACTCACATATATAAATGAATGCAGATGTGTCTACCATGTACCATGCTTATTGGTAACTCAAGAACTATCAGTAGTCTCCAAATAGTCCCCAAATAATTTACTTTGCCTCAAAGCAACACATCTTTCTGTGGTTCATACCATGTGAAATATGAAATCAATGAGATAGTTAACATATGAACTTTACTAAGCCCTTCAGCAGCAATGCAAACTCATGATACATTTATGAAAAGCAACTTGTCAATAGGTGCCAAACCCTTGTAATATGTTCTTCATTTGATCTAATTTTTCTACATTTATGTATTAATAAAGGAACAATGAGAACTATATTCAAAAATGTATAAATATAAAAGAATTTTTCATGATTTATATATTAGAAATTATATAAAAACCAATAAATGAACTTTAATTTGATAGGTCATCATAATATATTAATTATTAAATGTTATAAAATATGCTATAAGCATATGTGTTAATTTGTATTGTCAACCTGACATATAGGAGGAAGTCTCTCTGGCCCACTTGAGTTGGATTCTCCAGATTAGGATTGGCTTCTTGGCAAGCTTTTGAAAGCAGCTGTTTTTGTTGCATTAACTAATGTGGGAAGACCCAGCCTATCTTGGATAGGACCAAAGCAGGTGGTTTGTAAGTATATAAAGATGGAGAGAGCTGACTGAGCATAAATAAGCAAACACTTATTCATTACTGTATTTTCTTCCTGTGCATATAACATGATAAATCACTTCAAGCTTCTGGTGTTTGAAGTGGTGGATTGTAACCTGAAGTTGTTAGTCATTTATGCTCTTTTTCCTGTAAATTACTTGGATCAGGTATTTTGTTGCAGCAGTGTGTTATGAAACTAAACCAAAGATTTTTATCAAAAATCGTGTAGATTGCTATAATCAACCTCACCACCATATGACTTTCGTGTCTTTGGAACTGTTGTGTAAGTTGGAGAATATGGAAGAGTTTAGAATTTTGGCCTGAAAAAGTAGTTAAATGCTGGCAGTAGCACTGGCCATTCTAGTGGTAGCTTGAAAGATAATAATTCTATGAGACAGTGAGCCACACCAGCGAAAAGATTTAAAAATACGAGGGAGTCAGGCAAAGGAGATAAATGGTTACAAAAGGAAAAATAGGGGAGATGGAATTTGGGAGTTAGAGTTGAAAATATTATAATGTCACTATATGCAAGTATATAACATTGAAAATAATGAAGATAAAAATAAGACAAAAAGGGGCTGGAGAGGTGGCTCAGGGGTTAAGCTTCTGCTTTGTAGGTGGAGGGTCCTGAGTTCCGATCCTAGACCCCCACATATAGACTCCGGGCAGAGGCGGGGGCAGCCCGCATTTCTGGTCCTGGTAGGGCGGAGCCTGTGAATCCCGGGACTGAGTAAACAGGAGGAAATGGAGGCAGTCCATGGCGGTTCCAGAATTCGCTCGTGGTTCTACACACACACACACACATACACACATACATATACACACGCTCACACACGCACACATACACACATACATATACACACGCTCACACACGCACACACTCACAATTGAATAAATTTTAAAAAGGCCAAAAATAGTGTAAAAAATCCTGTGAGATATGGACTGTGCAGCCATGCCCCAGGAGGTTTAGGAGGTAATGAAGACTTCATTATGAATTTGGGCTGGGGGCCTTTGCGTGACATTTTGTTCAGAGATCTGCCTGTATTTCGCCTGGGACCTGAGAAACTGAGTGAAGCTGAATTTGAAGATAATGGACAGGTTTGTTTAGCAGAGGTAATATTAAGGCAAGAGAGTATTCCAGCTGTTACCTAGAGAGCAGCTTTGGCTGTTAAAAAGACCAGCACCACTAAAGTATAAACGTCCTTTGTTGCACTGGGGCAATCGGAAATGTATCTTAAGCGCAAAACTTTAACCCTTGGAAGCTTCATTTTTGTGAAGATTCAGATTCATTTATAGGAAGAAAACCTAAGTTGAAGTGACTTGCTGCTCCTTGAAAACAACCACCTAGTAAAGAGTTTTCCCAGGTCAACTACCCAGAACTTGATAAGCTATGGGCCATGTGGGACGGTCCCTGTGACCAGAGTTTGATTGCATTATCCATGCGGTACTGTCTTAGTACATAGGGAAGTTTGCAAGATTTCCAGGGTTGTGGGAAACAATGGAAGCCTGGCACTATGTACAAGGTTGGATTCCCTACAAAGGAAGTTGAAGCTCAAATTTGCAGTGGAGACTCTAGTGTATTGGAGATGACCAGGACTTCAGGACCTGCAGCAAGGAAGGGTATGAACATGGATTATAGTTAGCTCAGAGACAAGCCATGTGTGCTATAGGGGATACAGCCCAAACACAAAGCCTTTTAGAGCCTTTTTGATTTTATTACAAGACAGATGATGGACATTGAGCTCTTGGATTTGGTGTTTACTGGGCTGAATTTTAATCTTGTTTCCATTTGGTTGTTTTCTACTGTGCCATGAGACTCTATGCTTTTATATGTTAGAAGTATATAACTTAGGTGCATGCATGTCTGTGTGTGTGTGTGTTAAAAGAGCTTACAGGTAACAAATCTTGAACTTTTACACTTTGAAATGTTCCTGGCTAAGGTAATAATAAAAGTTATATTGAATGCATTTTATATTATAAGATGAATATGAGACCTTGTGGGAAAAGATTAGAAAGTCAAAAGGTAATATGTTTTGATGTTAAACTGACAAGGGATAGAGTTGGGAAGATCAGTATTACTTAGGAGACAGGACTCCAGGCACAATTGTGAGGAATTCTCTACGTAAAGACAGACCTCAGTGCAAATCTGTAGCAGATAATACTGATTGAGTTGACTGAGGTGAGAAAATCTAACCATTGTGGGTGGTACTGTTCCTTGGACTAAGGGACCCAGAACTATATGAGAATAAAAATTTAACACTAGTAGTCATGCATTCTTCCGTTTTTCTTTTCTGGTCTAGAACATGGATATGATGATACCAGTGCCCTTACCTCTTGTTGTGAATCCCTTGTCATATCATACTTTAACCTGGAATTATGATCTAGACTAAAGCCCTTCTTCTTCCCTTAAGTTGATTTTGTTGTGTATTTTATCCCAGCAGCAAATGAAACTTACTCAGAACGGTGTGCAAGCAGTTTAGAAGTACCTAGTTGGCACTTCAAATAATTTCTCTTTATATTTTTAAAGTATCAGGGTAGGGTGGGGCTATATATTTTCTTTATAGTTTTCATAATTTTGCAGTCTATCTCTGGTATTTTCTCTGACTTTAAATGTACATGTGACTTTTACTAACAAATGTTCACAAACATATCATTATATTAAAAGCACATGATAAAGGGACTGTAAGGTGAGTCCAGTTCAGAAAACTATGTATTTGAAAATATGATTTCTATGTGTACTTCTGAATTCTATAATTTTTGGTTAACTTTTCATGTATTGGAAAGATATATCTTATGGTGGCCAGATATTGAGAAAATAAAGGCTATTGTGTACAAAATTAGGGACATGAGTTCATTACCCAAGGTTCATATGGCAGAAGGAGAAAACTAACTTCCAAAAAATTCTTGTCTGACTTCTCAAGTATACTATGACACATACATGCCTGCTTTCTCTATCACTCTGTCTCTGCTTCTTTCTGTCTCCCTTTTTCTTTCTCAAATAAATAGCAAAATATGATAATGATAAATTTAATCTCTTTAAAGTTGTATTTTAGAAAAAGCATCACTGCAGTTTAAAGCAGAAGAAAATGTCAGGTTCATATTTTAACACTCTAAAATTTTATGATTGCCATTTAATTAACCTTGTGGCCCCAATTTATCATCACCAAATTTCCAAATCTATTTATTTTCCCGTTTGTATAAAATTCTCTGTAGTAAGAAAAATATTCTAAAAATTGTTCCAGTAAGACAAGAAGAAGACAATGTTCAAATGATTTTTTTACAATGTAGACAAATTATTGTCACCCTTGATAAAAATCACAAGATGACCTTGCAATGATAATAGAGCATCATATTATTAGTAATGATCTCCATATCCAATGTGCTATATATAAATCATTCCTAATAGACTGGAGTGGTGTTCTTGATTACATGCAGTCTAATTATTTTTCATCACTGCTAATGTTGCTCAAAAAAGACATAGTTCTGCTCAAGTGTTGATGTGGTTCCATAGTAGTGCGAAGTTAAAATCTTTCAAGGGAAGACACTTCAGAATGTACTGACATCCAGACTATAAAAATTAGCCCTGGCTCTTGTGCTGCATACACCATATCAAGTTTGTAGAAATTGGCTCCATACCCATCAGACTGATTCTGCAAGGAAGCTAGCAAAAAAAAAAAATTAAAAAATAAACTGACCTATATGTAGCATTTTGCCTTGGCAAGATTCATAGAGAGATTGTAAGGAAACTGGCTTTAAAAAATATAGCTCTTCTCTGCTCACTACTCAATTGCTCTCCAGGGTGAGTCTTTAGGAGACCCACTTCACTTAAGATTATAGAAGGCCAGTTTATAGGTTTATGTGTATTAGATAACACAGATTATTTGCCAATGCTTTTCAGTTCATAGCATGGGCAATTTCCTTTACTCTTTTCCCTTATTTCAGTGAAGTTCATTTCTGAAACAGAAACTATTGAATACATTAATATGGCCTAATTATCCTTTAAGAATAAAAGAAATTAGGATGTTCGAAAGAAGCATTTCTAGAATCAACCAAGTGATGCATACCAGTGGCAAGAACATCAGGAGTCAAAGACATTTTGAAATGTATTTCACCGAAGGGACTGTTAGTTTCAGGAACAGGCTAGATCTTGACAGCACACTCCTAATCCAAATCTAGAAAGCTGTTTAAGAAGTTTTCTGATCCACACTTCAGATACTGTCACTGCCTCTTGTTTAGTCCTACAGAAAGAATATTTTACTTCTTCACAAAGGAAAGGAGTTTGAATTATGATTTGATATGAAATGAATAAATTGAGGTAACAGAAGACAGCAGAATTCTGGTTCCAGGTACTAATATAAAACTATGAATATATATATATATATATATATATATATATATATATATGAATACTTGTACAATTAGATATATACGTAGGTGTCTGGATAGCAGTATTACATAGATTGTAACAGAATAATCTCTATTAGTTTACAAAGATGGCCATATATTACTTGTTTTTAGTAATTATTTAAGTGGGTAATAATTACAGCTATACCCTTTATATTAACACTGTTTCTATTTTCAAGGACCTTAGCAGCATTCAGGTCATAATATTTTATTATACTAATGAGTTTATCTTTCCATGCTGCTTCTCATGCAAACCATAGTGCTCTTTTTCTAACGGAAAATTTACTCAAAGACCTTGTAGAAAATAATCGTGTTAGTAATTGAGACAGTTTCCCCGTCACAGTGATTAGTACTTTTAGACAATTGATGCTGCAATATTCTACATTGCCACTTTCCTCTTTGGGGCCTAAAGAACTTCTAGGTTTACATTGGCTGCAGCTTCTTTTTTTTCTGACAATATGGGCATTTCTAATGATGAGACCTGACAAAAGTTGTGAATGCTATTTTTCTTCTTTTCCATTAGAGGTGACTATGGTACAATAGCCAAGTAATCTATACTCTAACTTCACTTAATTGTTTTTAGTACATGACATGAAGAAAAATAGTGAGTAATCACTTTTGCTTTGCATGAGGCAAACTACTAGTGCTTTCCACAACAATATGAAGAAACCTTAATTAGCTTAATCTCCATTTAACATCTTGTTTAAATCTTGACAGGATAAACGTAGTCCTCTTTGGTGAATGAAGACTAGGTTGTATCAGTGACTCTCCATTATACCACATTGCAATGGATACCTTCAAAACAAATCAAATACAACATCTGGTCCCTGTCTTAACTAGTATAGTTGTCTTCCTCCAGCTCTGTCTTTCAAGGAGATTGGGATTATTCTTGTCTACCACTTAATCCTCATTTTAACATAATGAGATTTATTTTATGCTTTTCATTTACTGTTTCTGTTATAAATGTAATCTGATGATAAAAGTTATGCAGTGTGATTGTAGAAAATCTGAAAATACACAATGCATAAAGGAAAAACTCCACCTCCTGTCCACCTTTGCAGAGGATTTTTATTTTTTAGCAATTTTGTGCATCAATTTACAATCTATTTTTTAAATATATTATGTACAATTTTCTATCTGAGTTTATTACTTGACATAATATAAATGTCCTTTTGTCATAAAATATTCATAAATGTTATCTATGCAGGCTATAAAATATTAAATTGCTCAAAAGTGTAATTACTTGATCAAATGACAAAACACATTGTATTGTACTGCTAGGGAGAGATCCTATGGTCTTATACATGCTAGACTAGGCAAGTGACCAACCATTGATTACAAGCATAGCCAATGAGTATGAGAATTTTTTATGTTTTTGTTTCAACAAAACAACTAACAAATCTTCAGCAACTAGCATTTCACCGTGTCTTTAGTATCAACTTGTTTATCAACTAGTACTCATTAATCCTTTTCTGTGTGTCAGGAAGTGTTTCAGATTATATGAATGCAGTGGTCGTGGCAAACACAAAAGACAAAAGTATATGTTCATATGGAATTCAAATGATGGAAGAACTGATAAATAATAAATAAAAACACAATATAATACCAGGTAATACTAAGTAATATGAAAGGAAATTGAAGCAGAAAAAGGGACAGGGAGTGAAGATATATAGTAGAAATCATTTCAAGAGACAAGCAGGGTAAACTTGTATGATGAAGGAATATTTGATTAAACATCTGAACGATATGAGAAAAATCAACCAGTAGGAATCTCAGGGAAAGAGCATGCTCAAAGACCTAGAGAAGCAAGGGATATGGGGAGCATTCACAAAATTTTTAAAGAAAAAAATGAAAGAAATATGTTTATCGCCATCTGAATTTCTAATATGATATCTCATTATATAAGTTTCACGTTTCCTATGTTGCATAATGAGCATCACAGTAGCTTTCAAAGTATTCCTTTCTCCCCATTGTTACTGTCATTGCCTTGGAATATGATTCTGATAAATTTTTATACTTGCAATACAGTATTTTCACTGGTGTCACTGCTAATAATCTTCCTCTATTTCAATATATCCTCTACATTGATATATTTTTTAAAAACTCAAAGTTAGTTGCCTCTTCCTCATCTTAACTAATCCCCATCCAATATTGCATCCCAGTAGATGCTGATGCAATATGTCAAATTGCATGATTTTGAATAAACATTAAGAAAGAAATAGTAATACATACATTCATTCATTCACTCTATATTCAATAAATACTACTTAAAGATCATGAACATATGAGGATGTAAAATAAGGCATCATTTTTCATCTCTGTTATCCACATCTGGTTGGAAAACAAAACAGTGCTGGGTATTCTCCATGGTTTATCTAGCCTGTGACTTTCCACAATCTTTGTGCCATATAAAATGTAACTTTCAGGTTCTCTGAATAAAATATTCTGGGGCAGGCATTAAGAATTAAATATCTATCCTTTATAAAACTGTATCAAATTTGTTTCCAGAGAATTGTAATCATTCTTCTCTTAGAGAATCTGTTACATGATCATAGCATACCTGTATGCTTGTCATCAATAATAGATAGTAGGTTTTTCAGTGGCTCTGTATTGTGGAGTAGACAGGTGCATTCATAAACCTTAGTAAACGAGTGAATGAATGCATCAATAAATGAAAGAATGATTGAATGCAGACTCTCCTTCATGAAAATCATTATTTGACATATGGCCACATCTGTATAAAACCGAAATCTTCAATAAAAGAAGGGGCCAACACATGGTACCTTAAGTGCCTTTGGTGAAAATACTTGAGACTTTAAGACACATTGCCCCCAAATTCTTTGTAAAGATTGAATATAATTTTCTGCATCTTTGATAATAAAGTACTACCTAGTATTTGCTTAGTATGTGGAACCACTGTTCTCTCACTATGTCTATTATTGCTTTATACATTTACTTAACTGTGCTTTGTTCCATATTTTGCATTAAAATTAAAGTTTTCCTTATTTTATGTTAAATTAACTATTAAAATATTTCTGTTGCACTGAATTCTAATTATTTACATTAAAATTATCTTATTATCACAAGTTGTCCAATGTTTCATCAAGGCAATATCTCAAACAAGAGAAAAGAACAAAACAATGAGATAAAAATGTAGCATCCTTGTGCTAACACTTCATGGGTTCCAAACCAAAAATAAATGGTGTCACACCTAGGTGCTGGTGTTTTATTGTACTAAACATGAGCAATAAATCACAAATGTACTAACAACATGTATATATGCATATATACATGCAAAATAAACCTTTAAAATATACCAATCCTGTAAATTGTTTTGCTTTTTATCTCATACTCAAGGTAACTGAATACAATATAAGCAACTGCACTCAAAACTGTACTTTTAATTCCCTACTAAATTCATGAAACTTTATTTAAATCTGAAAAAATTAAAAGTGAATGATATTAATGTTTTAGCAAGTTTCTCAGAGGTTATTTTCTTCCCCATCAACCAAAGAGGAGGGGAATGAGAAGGAGGAGGCAAAAAAGGAGAAGTAGACAGAAAGGAGAGAGAGGAGGAAACAAGGGTGTGAGAAAGACAGGGAAGGAAGAATTATTTAATTGGTATATCAAAATACAAGAGGCTGCTCAAGTCTGAGCAATAAGCAGAAACTCTACAATTAAATACATAGCTTTCTCTTACTAGATTTCATTAGTAAAATTAAAAGTATCTTCCCCAAAGAATCTTCTTTGTTTGATTTATTTAGCAATTCTTCCAATATTGCCCTAAATTGCTTAAGGCTTTAAACATATAACGAGGCAGTCATTCAAAAATATTCATTTGAAATGTGTAATAAGCAAATAGGAAATTTAGCTATGTCTCAGTGCATATGTTTGTCAAGTACATGTCAAAATGTACATATATGTTTAATAACTATTATGTTACAAAGAAATTTCATCCCTATACATAAATAAAAGCACACTTTGGGATTACTTAATGGATAAGGACATCATACATGAGTATTACTCTAATACTTGAAATTAGTCAAAGCTGCTTTAAAAAAGAAAATCATTATCTTTAAAGGTAGGGACCATAATGCACAGAATATAAATTCAAATGTTGATCAGAAACATTTTTTGGTAGTGTCCTATTTAGCTAGGAATAGAGCCAAAATTTCAGGTTCAGAATACTTCCAGCTTCTGTGTAGTTGTAGTTTATTTATACATCTCTATATTTAAACACAGGTGGTAATTAGCAAGATTAAGACACCTTTAATAAGGCATCATTATAGGTGCAAAGGATGTGAAGCATAAGATGAGTTCATTATCAATAACTTTCCTGAATTAATCATCTCTTAGGACATTTAATTTTAAATGTACCTGAAAAAAAAAACTGGATTATTGGGAGAGACCATCTGCAGTATCTTTATGCATTTTATCTGAACAACTGAAGAGTTTTCTTAAAATGTCTGTATGCATCTGGGACACAGGGACAGCACTATGTAATAAATCAATTGTCTTTCTAATCTGGCACCTTCTCTTTGACAGGTGTCTAAACCACATAGAAGCATTAAAGAAAATACACACACTTAGAATCTACCAATTATGCAAAACCACACAATTGGGAAATTTTCTCTTTGACCTTCACCAGTAATCACATTTTTCCCTAAAGTATGCAAACGGAGAGCCATGTAGTTTTCTTTGGGCCAATTTTCAAACTTTCATTCCTATAGGCAGCTCAAAACATTAAACTGATTCCAAACATGAAAATGGATTTAATTTAATATAATCATGTATGAATTCTACTGAGAATGTATGGGCATCAACATGATATTTATTTATCTTTTCATTTAAACAGTAAACAAAATAACATAGTTATAATTTGAAAGTGAAACTGAGGCTTTAAATCCTTCAAATCTAGACATGTGGCTATATTACAAAATCTGATTGATCAGAGCTTTTCAATGATGTACATGTTGACTTTTCATTGTTCCTCCAAATGTTGAGCATTTGAATAAAGTTTAGAGGAAATCTACGTGACACAGAAGCTCTGGGTATTAGGGATCCTGCATGTTCAAGAATGATGATTGATGGGGCTGGAGAGGTGGCTCAGGGGTTAAGCCTCCGCCTTGCAGGCGGAAGGTCCTGAGTTCGGATCCCAGATCCCACGTATAGACGCCAGGCGGAAGCGGGGGCGGCCTGCGCTTCTGGTCCTGGTAGGGCGGAGCCTGTGAATCCCAGGGCAGAAGGAGGTGGAGGCATCCATGGTGGTTCGCGAATTCGTCCGTGGTTCTACACATACACAGACACACGCGCGCGGGCACATACACGCGCATATGCACACAGTTGAATAAGTAATAATAATAAAAAAAATTTAAAAAAAGAATGATTGGCCCAATTTTTAGTTTTAAATAATGTTTTGTATTCTCACAGATATAGCTCACACAAGAGAACAAAAACAAAAACATTTCACCATGAAGCAATGGATCATGCTTCACCAATATGTTCTGAATATAAAAATAAAAATTATTGCATTCTTAAAGTTTGAAATGACTATGCCTTTCTATCATTAACAGTTCTTCTTGGATGTTTACATTTGACAGTTCTATTCACTTCAAAACATGCAGTGATCTTCTGACCTTTATATGAACATACACATTTTTTTACTATAAAAATCCACTTTGGGAAATTGCATTTTCTTAGCCATGACATAAAAATTTGTTTGCAGCTATAATTCACAGGAAAAATGTAGTTTCTCAGAATCTATTGCTGGTATTGTAAAAGACATGATTGCAATTCAGCTCATATTAGAGATTGTGAATCCAAAATTCAATTTCATGAGTTGCAATCATCCAAAAATGTTACAACAAAATATGAGAAACATTAAAAGGCAATTTCCTCATTGTTTACTACTTATCAACTGACAACTTAGATGATTAAAATTAAAACCATCAGTATGTATTATGGTGATGAGTGAAAATTACTCTTTTGCAGATATCCAATAAATGCATTCAAAACTATTTTGTCTCTAATAAAAAAAGTGGGAGGTAGATATTTTAACAAAATTGGTTTTCTATTTAAAAGGGGAAGTACCTATCTACTGTAAAAATTTAAACACTACCTATGTTTAGTTTTACTGTGATCAGTAAGTAGTGTTCTTCAAAGTCTACAAAATGATAATATAAAGAAAATATTTTTCAATGTAATTGTTGTTATGAAACTTTTATAGCTGTGAATGTCCTATTAGAAAAAAATGCTTTGTAGAATACAGAAATACCAATAAGAATGTACAAATCAAACTTTTGTTTCTTTTAATAGGACTGCACGAGTAGGGACAAAACAGGTTTGCAGTAAGATCTTCAGGAAAATCACTAATTTTCTTTCTGCTTAGTCATTTATTCCTAACAAATTCAATTCCCCAACCTTTTACAGTGGCTTTCGGAGACCAGTAGGCTGGCATGAAATTAAATTAACAAGCAGGTTCCCATCCTGAATTAGTGACTCCCAGCTGTCTGTCTCATCTAGTTTCCATGGCAGTAGAAGAATTGGTGAAAAATTAGGTACAGGAAATTGAAAGAAGCTAACACAAACTATGTTAATTTTTAATTTAACAAATGACTGTGGGTGGAAGAAGAAATGTAAAATTGAAGTTAAAGTCTTAATTGTCTGACTTTTTGAAAAGACTAGTGTGTGTGTTTTTATAACTGTTGGGGAATGAAAGTGACATATCAAACAGAAGAGTGTTGGTTCAGGGTATCATTTGGCTCAATATATATTTTATGGAAATTTAAAAGTGTTAGGTACTTTATATATTTTTGTAGATTCATTGCAAATGTTCATAGCCATTGACGTGCTAAATGACTCCAAATGACGCAGACAAAAAGTAAATTATTCTCTCAGCCAATCATGTTAGTTTGGATTGCTTCAATGAACTGGGCATTCAATGGAACTTTCCAATCATGTTTGTGGGTATCGTCTAGTTACAATCACAGAGAATTAGCCTGAGGGAGTGCCCAGAAAAATATTAATGTGTCAGATATCACTCATGAACACAGAAAGGAAGGTTCCAGAGAAACAGCACCACGAAGATGATCCACTAATCTGAAAAGTGATTATTAATAAAAATGCATGTGCTGATTTTCAAATTAACTACTCTACTCACATAGAAGAGGTCAGGGGTATAAAACCCAGCATTTCAGAAGCATTACATCACATTAAAGTCACCATCCAAGAAGCAGTGATAATTTGGCATATATGCATATTTCACCATATGCTACTGTTTACCAAACATAGAGGTTTGGACAGGAAAAAAAATACAGAGTTACATTGTAAATTACACAAGTTGATACTTTTTGGTCTAGAAAAGAGTTTTGAAGTTAGGAATTTAGTAGGCTTAATTAATTATACATTACTATTTTTAAAATATTTGGAATCAGCATCTGTATAATTGTTTGCTATTTCTAAAACTTGCTTGCTTAAATTATATACAGAAATGTTAGGAAATGAATGAACATGAATATCGCTTTATAATAATTTTCAGTCTAGGCCACAATATTCAATTTTTTTTGCCCTATTTTTCCACAGCTTCCAAGTGTAAGCAATCTTCTTGGTCTTGCTGTATCATACCACAATACATCTAGCAAACTAAAATATCCCTATACATAATGTAAGTTGTCATAATTGAACACAAATACTGAAGAGACACCTATGGTTGAGCCATCAGGGTTGTTAAGAATAATCCAAAGCTCCGTGAAGCCTTTTATTTCATTCACTTGCTCAAACTAATCATGGTTCTATTTCACATTCACCTTCCTCTGCTCTAACCTGAATCAATGGAGAAAAAAATAACATATGTGACTTACAAAATTAGGTAAATAAGCATATTTTATTTTCAGAGGAAGTAAAATAATAGCAATTCCCAGTCAAAATATTGACCTGATCTAGTAGTTAAAAAGTGCAGGTAACTTAAATCAGTTATTGCATGTGTGAACAATTCTGATATTTGAATTCTTTTAATTATCATAATCAGCAGCTACATTTCGAGTGATAAGTAAATGCTGCCTAGTAAAATTATAAAATTGTTTATATTACAATATCTTTTATCATTTTATCAGCCTGTACTTACAATGGTAATCCTATTCACATTTATTTCCTAAAGGTAAGCAAGGAAAAGCTTTGTAATGTATGCACAAAAGATTATTTTCTTTTTCTAAAATTGAGAACAATTTAAAATAAAAGCAACTTAGTGTTTTATATCCAATGCCTAACATTCACAGGAGATTTCCTCTCTCTCTATCTCTCTCTCTCTCTCTCTCTCTCTCTCTCTCTCTCTGTGTAATGAAGATTACAAATACAAGTAGTATAAAATATGTTTTTATATTAAAAAAGCACATACTGTTGTATTCAAGATACTAGTTTTCTTCTGACCTCAGGCTATTCATAAGTAAATAATTTTTTAAAAAACAACACATTTGTATAACCTTAGGGAATTTTCTAATCATAATACATCCTAAGGAGTTAATAATCTTATTTAAATTTAAATTTAAATTCAGAAAAAGCAAGCTTTATCCAAATACTACATGAATTTTGAAAGCTTGTCTCTAACATAAAATGCAAAAAAATGTTATGTTAATTATCAATAAAATTTCTCACCACTTCCAATTATCTAAGACGATCATGGAAAATAAATTTTCTTTTAAGTCTTATGTTTTCAGAATTAACACATCAAATAATATTTTTCAGTTTGATAAGTTAATGTTGTACGAAATAAATTTCAATGCTAGATTATTCCATTATAGCAACAATCTTTGTATGGAGGTATCAGAAATGTACAATGGCCAGAAAGGAATCTGTGATCATCTCAATATTATTTACGCATATGACAGCTAAACACAAATACTAAGACTTTGGGGGACATTCAAACATTGAATTAGGCCTTTGAATGAAATGACCATTCCATTCAATATGCTTTTACCATTTAAATAAATGTTTATGTTCAAATATTTGGACACTCAGTGTATCATCATTACAGAAACATAATTCTACAAAGCAATATTTTCCTTTAGTGTCTCTGTGTATTTTCTCAAGTGCTATGACTGTTCTCAATTCATAACTGAGATCTACACCTAATAGCAAACACTGTCTTTGATTCCAAAATTTTTTAAAAAAACTTTTTCTGCATGTTTTTGGCATTGTGATAGGCATCGAACTTGTTATTTTTATTAGGAGACTGATAAGTATGTCTTTTATAGTTGTTTTCCAGAAACACCTGTTTTTAAAGGAAAAAAATTCTGGATAGTTAAGCCTGCTACATTTTAATTAACACTTAGTGTTTAAATTCAATTGATAAATTACCTTAATCCCCTTTCAAATACACATTGTGACTTTCTTTGATTAGCATTAAAAAGTTTTCACCTTATTTTACACAATCGAAAGCCTTTAACTGCCTTTACAATAAACTTTAGAATAGAAAATTATTTAACACACCACAAAAAAATGTCTTTTTAACTTGGACAAAAATGATCAAATGGTTATTCTGCTTTTCTAGGTATTATTTTAAGGCTCATAGCATATCTAATGAGAATTCATCCCCCCAGCTCACTTTGAAAATATGAAAAGCAAAGGCCAGAGGTGACCAAGTGAACAAGAATGGGTAATTTTGGAGCAGAAGTTAAAGTTGTGTATCATCTTTCATAATATTTTTTAAAAGCTGTTCTTCTCAGGTGGTCCTTGTCCTTGGTAGTACTCACGCACCCTCTGCCACAGACTAGAAGACTTTGGGCTACAAAGGAGGGAAGGGTTCTTTTCAAACTAAAGATATGAAAGAGCAGACATCCTCAATATCTTCATCAAAGAGGTTAATGTAGCAATTGATTCTCAACGTACAGGGTACCTATGTTGCTAATTACAGTTGGAGAACAAGAATTTCAAATTCAAGAAAGCTGCTTATGATCCTTTACCACAAACATGATCAATTAAATGCTAATCTAACAATACCTATTAAAGTCCAGTGGGCTATTTCGTTTCCTTTTAGTCTCTAAAACCAAATGGAATGTAATTTTCCTTCTATGGTATGAGAAACTTCTCTTCGTATTTGTTTGGTTCACTATAAATACACCAATAGGTTACATCCCAAGAAATACCGGTAAAGTTTGAGACGTCTCATGACCAAATGCTTCCTATGGAAGAGTTGTTCTACCAAGATTATAATATATCGCCAGAAACGGTAATGCAGATCTGCTAAACCTAAAGCCGCCGAAGGCAAGTACAAGCTGCAAACCAGCTCCCGTCCCCGCCACTACTCTCCCAGTGGTGAAATAGACGTGGAGAGATGTCTACTAGTGGAGTGAGATCCTCTGTCTCCGCAATTGTAAACAACCAGCTGCAGCCGGTTAGCTGAAATGTTTAATGCACTCTTGACTGCAAACACATCCACTCACCAAGTAACGCTAAGTCTCCCTTTCCCCCCACCACTAGGCAAAACATCTACAAAACGAATTGGCAACCCGCCCTTCATAGAGTGGAAGAAGCCGAGGTTAAATTTCTCCATGGCTAGTGGGTGCGTGACTCTCGGCAGATGTGCTTGCCGCTGTTGGATCCCAAACACCACGTTAAAGGATGAAATGCAATAACACAAAACCTCACAGTTGAGCACTTGGTTAAAGCCATCACCGACGGCTCATGGAGCTTCAACTGCCCACTAATCATTGTTTCTTTGACAGAATGGAGCATAGAGAGGACGCATTGGGTGGGGCCCGGGATAGCTTAGGTGAGAAGGGTACAAGACCTCCTGGAGAACGTAGGCTCCCTGAGTGAGGTTCGAATCAAAATCACAAGCAAACAGGTTCTAAAGTGCGTTCCAGCCCTGGGGCATATTCTCTCAGTCAACTAGTAGGAGGTGACCTCGAGTGGCAGAACCCCAGGTGGACGCTCCAGGTGAAAGGGATGCCTGATGAGATGAGCTTTTCCTTCCTTTTTGGATGAAGCTCCCCACCCCCACTCGGAGGAGAATACTGGTCCACTTGTTAGAGCGCCGGGTCTGCGCGAGAGCGGAGGCAAGAAGCCTTCTCAGCACAAGAGGAGTTGGTTGGCAAAAGTGCCACCCGGGAAGCCCGCCGAGCCCTCAAAGAGCAGTGTCCCTAGTGCCTGCTGGAAAGCCTAACTACCGCCTAAGCCAACCGCATATTTCCCCTGAGGGTTCCAGAGCCCCGCCGCAGAGGGAGACTGAGCGTCCCAGAGCAGGCGCAGCCAGCCTCTCACAATCGGCAGCCACCATCGCCACTGCATCCTTCGGGTGAACTTCAGCCCGAGTCCTAGGGGTGGAAAGCTGGAGGAAGCCAGTGAGAAGGAAATAGGAACTGAAAGAAACGCACCTACCTAGTCCAGGCGCAAGTTTCGGTGATGTCCTCAGGTGCTGTTTCCCCGCCCCCTCGCCAGGTGCTCAGCTCCACCGGGTGCTGCTAGTGCCCAGGACTTCGGGTGTCTTGGCTGGTTCCTTTGGGAAATGACTGTAAATCCACATTACTGTTCAAGCTGTGGCTCGGGCCCCCGCATCGCTCTCCTCCGGCGGGCGGCGACAGTGTTCTCAGCCCACGCCGCGGGAGCAGGAACCGAACCTGGCTACTAAGGTGCCAGCGAAGGAAGGACCGCTGCCAGAAGAATGTTTGCACCCGGGGCGTATCTTTGAAAGACAGTGTGTAGACGTGTGTGCGAAATAGTGTGTGTGTGTGTGTGTGTGTGTGTGTGTGTGTGTGTGTGTGTGTGTGTGTGTAAGTAGAGGGGATAAGCTGAGCCTGCCGGGCACTCGGAGGTGAACTCCGGGCTGAGCCGGAGCCCGCCGCGCTCCCGGGTGCCAGGCGTCTGCACTGCTGATGGCTGTGCTGATGTTGCCGTGGCCGCCGCCGCCGCGCTTTAAGGCTGGTGGTGGTGGTGCAAAAAATGTTTCTCCGCTACACGAGACCAAAAAACCTGCCCTGTCTACTGAGCATGCCCGGTTTGACAGCTCCACCGCCGTGGCTTTTTTTCCCCCTTTTCTCTAAGACTCCAGGTTTTAGCCGCAGCTGAGAATCGGGAGGGGGGAAGGGGAAGGAGCAGGAGCAGAAAGAAGAAGAAGGAGGACCAAAGGAGCAGGTAGCCGGCAGAGGAAGGGAAGTCAAGATGAGAAAGATTGGGAGTGTTTGAGGGCGGAGAGAGAGCAGGACAAAGCTGGCTGTGGGAGCAGGAGATGTGGACAGGCAAAATTTAGGATTTGAGCTACAGTAGGTGGGTACTTGATCTCTCACAACCAGCATTTCAATATTATTTTCGGCTGAGGGTGAGGTAAGGAGGAGAGTTCCAGGGAGTATTTGTTAATTTCGGAAGCAACCCGGGACAGTGTTTCCTAGTCAACACACACACACACACACACACACACACACACACACATACACACACACACACACACACACACACACACACACACACACGCTTGCGCGTGCCCTTCGACACTCTGGACCACTGCTTGGATGTGTAAAGCCAGGGGACTGTGAGGAAAAATAAGTCTCTTGGCAGTATAACTTTGGTGGGAAAAAAATAAACACACATCCGGAGGATGTATCCTGGGTTCCTCCTAGTTTCCCCTTCTGGCTTGCCCTCTAGAAAAGCCAAGCCTGTGTGAATTTGGTATGTAAATTCCGCACAAGCTCTCCTGCCAGGGTGCTTGAGAGACCAACTCCAACCTGTCTTTCACTGACAGGATGACCCTGGCATGCCAAGGACTACCGCAAGCAGTCTGTGGGCAGCGCGTCTGGTCAGCCCTGACAGAGTCCTCTTGGGTGGGGTGAGGTTGAAGAAAGCACTCTGAATCCTGCTCTGCTAAGCTATCCAGGTCTCTGTATTCCCCCAAACAGCTCTGCCCCTCACCCAGCCGGGCACGAGGGCACATACCCAAGAGGAACCCAGTGCTCTGCCCCAGCCCAGGATCCTTTCCTTCCCACCCGCCTCAGCTTCCTAGAAAAAGCGGAGAGGTGGAATCTGCAAGCTCACAAACTCGCTTCGGGAGTCTTAGAAGTCCGACTGGGCATGCCCGAGACTTGGGGGCGCCTCGCATGGAGGCACTCTTTAACCGCTAACATCTGCCTGGTTGGCCCAGATGTGAATGAAAGGGAAGGCTTTAGCGCCCCTAGGAACCCGTACTGTTCCGGGAAGGGCAGCGGCGACGCCCACCGCAGCTATCTTCTCTCTTCCAAGCTAGAGCAAGACCATGGGAGATACCAAGTGCAGAGCCAGGGGAGCTGCATCAACTGAAATTAAAAAAAAAAAAAAAATCACAAGTCTGGCTGGATTCTCCAGACCCTACCCTTTCAGCTCCACCCCAGCAATATCCAGGTAGGGGGCGCGCACAGCCGCCAGAAAGCCAGGAGTGTGTTCCCAGGGACTCCCAACCTCTGTGTAAAGAAATGTCATCGAGAAGAGTCGAACCTTCTTTGAATGAAAGACAGTTACTGATGGTTTTCTTCAGCAAAGAAAGGAGGCTGTGTGTAAATGTGCCTGTGTGCACGCATATTTTAGATTTTTTTCTTCCTCAAGAACAGACACTGTAAAAAAGGAGAGGCTATTGCGGGGTTGGGAGTCCACTAGGGGTTGCAATAAAGCGCTTTAGGTGCAGTGGCTGGTGCTAATTACCAAGAAGAGTTGCTCTTGCCGAGCACCAGAGATTCCAGCTGTTCCCCTCCCAGGGTGGCAGCAGCTGTCCAAGAATGGTTTCCGGACAGAAGGAGTCCTGCGCTTCTGAGCCAGGGGACAGCGTTCAGTATCCTAAAAAGACATCGAAAGGACAACGCCAGGGGGAGATCTCAACACCACGGCTTCCCTGTTCTCTGCTTTTGATAGAGGTATCAGGAAAGAGGGAATATTGGAAGCCTATCAGACCACTGAAGGCAATTAGTATAATCAGCAGGACACTCTTCAGGACAGAGGGAGAATCAGGGAATTATTCCCATTGTCCCTTTTCCAAAGCTGTCTTCCACTTCCACAGAAGACTCATTGGAAACCTTGTTGCCCTACACACATGCCTCCAGTCCTGTCCCATGGCCCTGACAAAACAAAGAAACAAAAGATGACAACCACATTCCACAGGGCCAGCTGCCTCCTCTGTGGTCTCTCTGGTGGAGTGTTAGAAGCTGTAGAAAATGGGGTGGCTATAAAAATTCTGTGTCTTGGGACCAGTATGTTAATGAATCTTCCAAATCCTACTATTCCTCCTTGAAAACAAAAATAAGTTCACTACTTAAATAATTTTATAAATCTTAAATAAGCCATAGGTTCTTCATTAAGAAATATCTGAGTCTTGAGCTGTGGATGAAACACAAAACAACAACAACCATCCAAAATCCTTTCAAAATACATCCTCAATCTTCACTGTTTCAGAGGTTTTCTGTTCCATAGGTCCACCATTCTTCTCCCTTTCCTTTCTTTCTCCTAACCCTCCCTTCCTTCCTTCTTTTTTTTTTCTAAAAGGAAGAAAAAGAAGTGTCTGGCCAGTGACCACAGTGACTGAAAGCATCTTTGAATCAAAGAAAATTTTGTAAACAGTGAGTAAAGAAAGTATTTACCATTAGTGAAAAGGGAATTCTGGAAGAAGTGAAAGTGGGCCACTCAGGCCAGACATGAAAGTTGAATATAGAATTCAAACCCATGATTATCTCACTCTTGCTCTGGCTACTTCTTTGTTACATTGTTTAATGCCACTCAAGGAAGGGACATAGGATATCTAAAGACTTTAAGCAATTAGACTCTATTTGCTGGCATGTCAGCAATTCATTCAATCATTAAAATATAACCTCTTTTCTATGGCTTCCTTATATGTTTACGTCTTATTTTTCTCTCATTTTCTGTCGCGGCCTCCCATGGTTCCCCAATTTCTCTTTATTCATTTGGTATGTGCCTGTCTCCATTCAGTTTCTTTAAGTCACTGTTTCCTATCCTAACTCCAAAGTACACAGGACTGTGTCACTGCTTTCTGTTTTCTAAGATCTGATGTGGTGATTCTGAAGTTACATTTCCTGAGAGGGTAGGTGGATTTCCTAGAGCACTTATTCAACTTTATTGAGTCCAGATGCATTTATGCAATGGTACATTGCAGAATATTTGAGCAGTTCTTCTTATGAAACCAAGAATTTTCATCTGAAATACGAATATTGTGAAAATGGTGCACTGAATTGTGAGTTTGGGGATGATCAATATAAAGGGTAATGCAACTGAATGTAACTGAGCATCCCATCTCTGTGGGACAGTTACCCAGTTGCCAAGATTTCATTATTCAAGTGATAAGCTAGGAATTTTTATGAAGATGTTTTTATTTAACAAAGACATAGATACAGGCACCCATTCATCTTTCTATGTTTACTCCTGGAACTACAAATCTTCAAACCAGTTAGTTCTTTTAGAGCATCTACTATATTCTAAGAACTTTCTTAACACTGGGAATATTAAGAAAACTGGGATTTAAGACAATTCATTAATCAAACAAATTTGAATGGCTATTCCCATGTACTTTGAACAAGTCTGTCTTTAAAAACAATATATAGATCTTTTACCTTTGATGTTTAAAAACATATTTGTATAATCTACTGATAGTGTTCTGAGAGAAGAATGCATAATGGAAAATATCACTTATTTCAATCTTGTTTCTAAGTACCCTTATAAGTAAGAATATAAGTACAGTAATATTAGAAGACTAAAGTCAATAACAATTACATAAAAAATCAATGTATGCCATTTGACATAAAAGAGGTTTGTCTGGTTGCTTATCTAATGGGAAGATATTTTTCAAAGGTATACTTTTAGAATGCAAAAGCCTGAGAGCGGGGGGGGGGTGTACCAGATAGTATCTTCTGTTAACAATATGGCTGCTACACCCAAGAACTCACTGCAACAATATCTAGTTCCACAAGAGCTGTACAATATTTGGCTTATCAGCAATATCACCATGAAAGGAGGAATATCTCATGAGGCATCATGAGATGCCTCCCTGAGAGACTATGTAAGGCTAATGCCAGACAGGAGAACAGGAACTTCTTAATGATTTACTCACTGATAAGTCATACATACCCCAACAAATATTTAGGCACTTGCCAGTACAGGCATCCCAGATGAAACCCAATGGTCCATACATGAAGTAAAACATGAAAGTAGAAGGGAGAATGGTTAGGAAAGATAAAGTATGAAATGAGTAAAAGCAGGGGATAGAATTGGGTGGAATGTGGTAAAATGCATGCATACATTTTATTCATGAATGAAAGTGTTGAAGAATAAAAACAAATTGTAGTAATAATAAAGGGATACTACTGATATTTCTTTGTTGTAGTAGGCTGTTATTTCCTATTGTAACTGATAGCAATGCCATGGAAATATTAGTTACCAGAAGTTATGAGTGGTGCTGCTACTTTAACTTGTGGCATCAATGACTCTAAGCTGAGTAATTTTCTCCCAAACAGCTTCCATAAATGTAAAATTGCAGACACAAGCTTGCTGCTACGGATACCCATTTCCGGCCGGCTGTGAACCCCTCTGAGAAAAGCAGCCACATTCCACATTGGAGGAAGCTCACTTGAGCCTGGATGTGAACAGTTGGTGGCCAGCATTCTGCATCCATCTGTTCACAACAGAATCAGATGAGTTATTTTTCACACACCCAAGGAAGGCTCAAGAGAACAACTGACAAACTAATTAAAGTTTTCTTCTTACCTATTCCTCCATAGAATCCAAATGAACCCCTTAGGGTCACTTCTCTAGTCTGAGGACCTAGAAGAAGCAAAAATGTTTTAAAAAATGGAGGTGGTATAACAAGCTATTTTATATTCTCTAATCAAATCATTCTAAAGGAAGTGCATATTCACATAGAATATCTTTCACTGGAAAGGATCTGTCAGCTTTGCCATACCTTATTCTCAAAATGAAATGTATTGCAAATACAGATTAATCATAACCTTTAGAAGCCAAGTCTTCCCAACAGGGTGCTGTGGCAATTCACTTGTATTATTACTGTAATGGGGTCGACTAAGTGCTTAATTTTAGAATTATAGACAGTTGAAAGAATGGTACTTTGGTCTCTATTTTGTATAAAATTTTCCTGCATTTGTTATTCACATACATAAACAAATATGGCAATAACAATAATTTGTTCCCTCATAAAGATAACATAGTGCCTTACCTTGCAGATCTGAATGCTGACTTTATGTTAGTGTTTGTCTTTTTATTGGAAATACTTTTAAGAATATTACTTTCTGGCAGTTTTTAACTATCACAGTTGTTGAAAGGGGGAGAAATCGATTTCAAAATGAACCATGATTTCTGTTTCAGAGACAAAATTATACTCCAGGAAAAAGAATGTGAAAAGGGTTTAAAATAATTTTGATTGTTCTGTTGGCATTTAAATGCACTTGAACGTCTCCCTAAGTTTGTGACCTCATCATTGTAACCTTTTAAGTAAATTATTATCACGATTGATTTACAGGTTACTATTAATCTATACTGGATTATCTAAAGCATTTAGTGCTTCTGAAATGCATGTTTTATATTGCACATAAGAAGGTTTTTACATTTAGCATGGATCACAGGCACTAGGATCCTTAGAGGCAGGGATTAACAGCCACATTAGTGTTCCTATACGAAAGGGGAACACAAGAAAGAGCTTTAGGCAATGCTACTGAATACTTACACCTCCTAGGAGGGGAGGACCCAGAGGGAAGTTTGATATGCACACTAAAGGACGCTCCAGGGATGGGGATGGGGGAGGGGGCACTGGAAGAAAAGGAGCAAGGGGAAGGAAGGGGAAAGGGGAGAAGGAGCAAGGGGATCCAGGGAGGGGTGGAGGGAGGGAGGGGACCGGGGTACCTATAAAGTTTGTATGAGTGGAAAAAATAAATAAAAAAATATATATATTTTTAAAAAGATTCCCATGCATTAACAATTGATATTAGAAACTGGCAATTATTGGAAAAGTGTAACATAAGTGCATTTCAAAATATCTTTTAAATACTGGACATGTAGCTCAGTGGTAAGACACCCCAGGTGCAATTTCTAGCACTGCAAGAAAGGCACTGGTATCTTAGTATATCCATACAACACAATAAATGTGAGTAATTTGTTTTGATATTGAGAAAACAAATTCCCCATGTGTATCTTAATTCACTCATTTATACTTTCAATAAGCAGGGAATTACACAAAACCCAGTATGTGCCTACTCACTGCTATCTATTGGAAAGAGAGTAATAAACTGGACCTCTTCTTACTCTTATGGAGAATGTAGTTTACTGGAAGAAGGCATTCATATCCAAATCTGAAACATAGTTAATAACTTATAGGTGTTTGGATGAAGCACAACCAAGTATCTGGAAGAGAACAAGGGAGAATCAATTTAAATTGGAATTAGGGTGCAAAGGCAATCTTCTTTGAGGCAGTGTTATTTTAATCCCAGGCTTAGAGAATGTACAGAGGTTAGCATTCTAGGCAGAGAAAAGAGAACACATGATAATTGATAAGAGCAGTAGTTGGACACACCAAGAATTATAAATGCAGCCTGTACATCTGGAGGATAATGAGGATGAGTAGTGTGTAAGAAGGGGTATAACATGAGGCAAGGAATCACAAAGGAGGTAGAAAATGGAAGCTTTAGGAACGTTGAATAAGATTTTGAAGTTTCTTTAAAGGACAGAAGAAAGTGTAGGAATGTGTCATATGAATGTCACCTAAGACAATCAAATTTTTGTATTCATTCTCAGTAAAATATATTCTGCCCTTTTCCTTCCCAACCTCTCTGTATGGTCTCAAAATGTAGTCCAGAGACTCTCAGGTCTTCTTTTAGACTCCATATTCATGTTTCTTCACTAGAACTTATATCAATAATAATAATAATAATAATAATAATAAATTTAGTATTTTTATGTATTACATAGACATTCCTCTGTATATCTACTAATTAATATTATGCAGAAACAGATACATGTATACAAATGCATTCTATTAAAGCAGGCACTAAAAATAAAATGCTATTATATAAATATTTTGCTTTGGAAGGTAAGACAATTTTCATGAAAATTATATCTGTGTTAAAATGAAGTTTACTATTATTCGAGTTTTACATAGGTATTCATTTTGTCTACTCTAATTTGTGGTAATAAATTTCAGTGTGTATAATATACAAAACAAAACTACTTTAGTGTTCTCCATAGCTTTTAAGAGTGCAAAAGGTATCTGAAGATCAATGTTAGTTATGCATCAATTATTTTCTTTTTTTATTTTTATTTTTATTTTTTATACATTTTTATTATTATTTCCTCTCATACAAACTTAATAGGTACACCAGTTCCCTCCCTCCCTCCTTCTCTCCCTGAACCCCCTGCTCCCCCTCCCCTCACCCCTCCCTCCGCATTCCCCAGTGTCTCCCGCCCCAATTCCCAGAGAGTCCTTTATTGTTCATGTCTGACTCTCCTCTGGGCCCTCCTCTCCGATGACATACAAGGACCCAGTGGCATTTCCCTGAACCCTTTCCCGTGTTCCCCTTAAGCATAGGAACACTACTGTGGCTGTCAATCCTTTGCATCCAAGGATCTTGGTGGCTTTAGCAGATGCTACACTTTGTGAGGTCAATAGTCTGTTGGACATTGTGCAGGACATGCAAACTCCAATTATGATTGCTTCGGCCCTAACTTGTGTGGAGTATCTTGCAAATCATTGCTCTTCCCATCCTTCTGCTCTTACAATGTTACCACCCCCTCTTCTGCAAATGTCCCTGAGCTTCAGGATGGGGAAAGATTAGTCTGGCCTAGTTCTAGGTGGTTGATATAGAGTCTCTGAAGTTCTGGATTGTGGTTTGTTGATTTTCTTTTACAGTTTTGCTGCTCCTGCAATGCCCTTCACTCCATCCTGATGGGCACTGTATGTCACCCCCTGGACAGAGACAAAAAGCTGTTAAACTGGAGTTTTGTGATAAGAGCACATTCAAGGGTAGATGTAATAAACGTAGGAAACCTCAGTGAGGGAGGGGTCAATCACCCATTTGCAAAATGGTTACATTTAATCTGCCAGACTATATGCCCTCCCCTTCTGGTGAGATTATACCCCTTCAGTTGTAAATGATCAGGAACGAACCTCTTGAACTTAACTAGGTGTCACATTACTTACTTGCAGTCCTTGATGGAGGCCTATTTTCTCTACTGTAACATGGTCCCCTCTCTGCTTGTTTCTGGTGTGGCCCTCCAACCCCATCTTTCCTGTTCATAATCCTTCCAATTACTGTAGGTATTACATAGATTTACCTTTGAGTGTCTCAAGGTGGGCTGGGTGGGTTTGGTACTAGGAGCCACCTATTAGGGAGTACATACGGCACTCAATTATATGGGTCTGGCATACTTCACTCAATATAATTGTTTCTAATGACATCCATTTCCCAGCAAATTCCAGTAATTCTTTATTTTTGATGGCTGAGTAGTACTCCATTGTATAGATGTACCACATTTTCCTTATCTACTCATCAACTGTTGAACATTTGGATTGATTCCATGACTTTGCTATTGTAAACAGTTCTGCTATGAACATGGTCATGCTTGTGCTATTGAGGTGAACCTCTGCTGTATGGGGGGTTATACCCAAAAGTGGAATTGTAGGGTCATATGGCATTTCAATCTTTAATATCTTTAAGAATCTCCAGATTTGCTAAGACTTTGTTGAGAATCATTGTGTCTGTGTTCAACAGAGAGATTGGCCTATAGTTTCCTTTTTTAAGTGAATCTTTATTAGGTTTTGGGATTAAAACGATATAAGCTTCGCAGAAGGAATTTGGTAGTGTTCCTTCCTTTGCTATTTGATGGAACAGTTTAAGGAGTATTGGTGTTATTAACTCCTTAAATGTCTGGTAGAACTCTGTGCTGAATCCATCTGGTCCAGGACATTTTTTGGTGGGAAGATTCGAGATTACTTCCTCAATTTCCTTATATGTTATAGGATTATTTAAATAATTCACAACTTCCTGATTCAATTTAGGTAATTTGTGTTTACTTAGAAATTCATTCATCTCTTTTGTGTTGTCAAACTTCACAGAGTATAAGTTTTTGAAATGTGATGGTATAATTCTCTGGATTTCTTGGGTATCAGTAGTGATAAGTCCATGTTCATTTCTAATTTAGTTAATTTGGGTTTTCTCTCTCTTGCTTTTGGTTAATTTAGTTAGGGGTGTATCAATCTTATTGATTTTTTCAAAGAACCAGCTTTTTGACTGGTTGATTTTCTCTATCGTATTCTTCATCTAGATTTCAGATATTTCTCCCCTTATTTTGCCAATCTCCTCTCTTCTACTATTTTTGGGATCACATTGCTCTAGTTTCTCTAAAGCTTTAAGCTGCATTGTTAAGTTGTTTATTTCTGATGTTTCCATTTTTTTGATGTAGGCATTAAGAGCTATAAACTTACCTCTTAGGACAGCTTTCATTGTGTCCCAGAGATTTTGGTAACTTATATTTTCCTTATCATTCACTTTCAGGAAATCTTGAATTTCCTTTTTAATTTCTTCCTGAATCCAGTTCTCATTCAGTATCATATTGTTAAGTTTCCAGGAGTTAGTGTATTTTCTCTTGCTTGTTGTGTTGTGGATGTCCAGCTTTAGGCCGTGGTGGTCTGATAGGGCACAGGGTAGAATTTCAACTTTTTTGTATATGTGTAGATTCGTTTTGTGGCCCAATATGTGATCTATTTTGGAGAAAGTTCCGTGTGCTGCTGACAAAAATGTGTATTCTTTGGTGTGTTGGTGAAAAGTTCCATAGAGATCTGTAAGGTCCATTTCTTTCAGGGTTTGATTAAGTTCCAAAGTGTCTCTGGTAAGCTTTTGACCTGTTGATCTATCCCATGTTGAGAGGGCGGTGTTGAAGACCCCAAGAATTATCATTTGGGGGTTGATTTCTTACTTTAGATGCTGTAGGGTTTTCTTAATGCATATGGCGGGGCCCGTATTGGGTGCATATATGTTCAGTATTGTGAAGTCTTCCTGGTGAATTGTACCTGTGACTAAAATGTAGTATCCATCTGTGTCTCTTATGACTTTCTTTGGTGTGAAGTCCACTTTGTCTGAAAGCATAATTGCTACCCCTGCCTGTTTCCTGGTTCCATTAGCTTGCAAGATTTTGGACTAGCCTTTCATTCTAAGGATGTGCCTATCTTTCGTGGTGAGATGAGTTTCCTGAAGGCAGCAGATTGTTGGATTGTTGTTTTTCATCCAAGTTTGTAATCTGTATCTCTTAATCGGTGAGTTAAGACCATTGACATTTAATGTTATAATGGAGAAATTCATTTTAATTTTGGACATTTTTTATGTTTAGTAGATTTTGTAAGCATGTTGTTTGATATTTATGTTTTGGTGGTATTATACTTCCCTTCTGTCATCCTGGATACGCTTGTTCTTTTCTTCAACTCGAGTATCATCTCTAGCATTTTTTAAGGCCTGGTGTGGTATACATGTAAGCCTTCAACTTGTCTTTGTGCTGGAAAACTTTTCTTTCTCCCTCAATCATGACGGATAGTTTTGCCGGGTATATCAGTCTGGGTTGGCATTTTTGCTCATTTAATACTTGAAGTATGTCTCTCCAAGCTCTCCTTGCTTTAACTGTTTCCATTGAGTACTCATTTGTTATTCTAATAGGTTTACCTTTAAAAGTGACTTGCTTTTTTTCTCTTGAAGCTCTCAGCACCTTTTCTTCGTCTTGAATGTTGAGTGTTTTGACTATTATTTGCCGTGGCGATTTTCTATTTCGGTCATATCTGTTTGGAGTGCGAAACACCTCTTGTATTTGGATAGGCCTCTCATTCTTTAGTTGTGGGAAGTTTTAATTTATGATGAATTGAAATATTTCCTCAGGTGTTGTATTTTGGGATTCTTGTTCTGGTACTCCATGAATGTGCATGTTAGGCTTCTTCAGGATGTCCCATATCACTTGAATGTTCCTCTCCAGTATCTTTTTGGCTTTAACAGTCTCTTCCATTAAGCTGGTTAATTCTCCCACTTTGTCTTCAAGATCTGAAATTCTATTTTCTGCCTCATTTGTTCTGCTGATAAGACTCTCTGTTGAGTTTTGGGTTGAAGATAACTTGTCTTTTAGTTCAATTTTAAACTCTGCCTGAACTGTTTTAACTGCTCTATGACAATTTTTGTTTCTTGAACTGTTTTTCTCAACTCCTCCAAGTGCCTGTTGTGTTCCTGTTCAAAGTGGTTGATTCGGTTGTTTAACTCTTCTCGGATTTCCTCTTTCATAGTATTAATCATGGTAATGATCATATTTTGAAAGTCGTTATGTTGGGTCTGGCTTTCTTGGCTATTTTCTGTGAATTTGTTCTGGTTGGAATCCATCATTATGGGATTAATTCTTTCGGTGAGAGATTGGTCTTCTTGGGTTTTGTTTCTAGTGGATCTGTACTCTGACTTGGGCATTGTTGTTTTGTTTTTTAGGACCATTCAGTTTCTGTGTGTTTTTCACTGAATTGATGCAGTTGGTATCGTTACACTTACCAGTTATTACTAGTGCTTGCCTTGAATTGGGTATGTTTGTGTATTGTTATTGTTATATCCTAGATGAGGCTATTAGGCTGTTAGTACATCAGTTAAGTCAGGTTAAGTAATGAGGGGGTGAATATTAGTATGGTAGTGCACTTTTATGATTTAGTATCTTGGTGGTATGTGAAGGTGAGTAGTGAACTCCCTGGAGTTGTATGTTTTTGGGGTGACTGTATGAGGAAGTTGATCTACAGCAATTGATACTAGAAAGGATTAGTAAGGTGAAAGAAAAAAAAAAAGGTTTACTTATCTTTGGGCTGGATGTGAAGAATCTCGCCCACGTGATATAATGATTGTAGTGGAGTCCAGATGTATGGCCTGTGTTCCCTTTGTTCCTTAGAGTTTTGCTTGAGTTTCCTTTAGACTCTATTGAATTCTTTTTTTTTATTATTTATTCAATTGTGCATGTGTATGTGTGTGTGCGTGTGTGTGTGTGTGCATGTATGCATGTATGTAGAACCACAGATGAATTCAAGAACAACCATGGACTGCCTCCTCCTTGTTTACTCTGCCCTGGGATTCACAGGCTCCGCCCTACCAGGACCAGAAGCGCAGGCTGCCCCTGCTTCCGTGGGGTCTAGGATCCGAACTCAGGACCTTCTCCCTGCAAGGCAGAGGCTTAACCCCTGAGCCACCTCTCCAGCCCTCTATTGAATTCTGAGTAGCAGTGTGTCTTCCGTGGACCACGTGTGTAGTTCCCCGGTGGGCGAGGCAGAGGGTCTGATGTTGATGGCAGAATTCTTCACCTGGGACCTGGGGGGGAGGCGGAGGCCCACGGGGGTGGGAGGATGCTAGGGGCTGGGGTCCGGGGCATGGCCCAGGCTAAGCCGGAGGCTGTTTGGGTGCTCGCATGGAGACAGGGGCTCTGGGGTGGGGGACTGGGCTGGGCCGGGCTCTCTCACTCACTCACCTGGAGAGCTGGCTGGACAGCACAGATGGGCTGGGGGCCGGGGCGGGGGCTATTTTCTAAAACTATTTATAATCATCCTCATGATGTACTTTTATTATTCCTTAAGTATCAGTCCTTACAATACTAAATTCACTTCTACATTAAAAATCCAGTATTGTAACAAGCATTCGAGGTTCTGCTCTAATTGAATCAACTGCTTTTCCAACCTATAGCTTGCTTGGCAAAAGAGTGTATGTCATCCCATTTCTAGGTTTCCAGAACTCTATTAAGTTGTCTTCTTCCAGAGTATATCCTGATTCCAACATTCCTCCTTGTTTCTTTTTCTAACAACTTACTTGATACTCTATTATTCATATTTTTCAATTACCTCATTCAACTTCTTCAAAATTGAACTGACCCCATAAATCTTAATAGGAAAATGTGATATTTGAATAGTGTATAAATCCAAATTTGAATGCCTACACTTAGTAAAAATATTGGAGAAGAATTGGGAAAAATATATCACAATATTAATAATGATTCATGGAATTTGGGAGAAGATAAATTTTACTTTTATGTTTTCCCACATTTTATTTTCTATAGGTAACATGTGTCACTTTATAATCATAATGTTAGTATTAAAAATAGTAAAACCAACATCTAGTTGAATGGTTCGGTGGGAATGGCTCAGTGGGTAAAAGTTCCTGTGTGCAATCCTAATGACCTGATTATCCTCTGAGTCTAACATGGTAAAGAGAGAGAACCAATTTTTGAATAATAGTCTAGGTATGCCCTGACATGTTCTTCTCTGTCTCTCTTTCTCTTTCTTTCTCTCTCTCTCTCTCTCTTTCTCTCTCTCTCTCTCTCCTTTTCTCCTTCCTTCCTTCCCTTATCTATCATTGTTTTTCAGATTAGAGGCAAGATTCTATTTTATCTCAAAATGTGGTAGAAACAAGTGTTTTCTTTAAAGCTATTTTGACAGTAGGAATTCCTCCAGAATACTTTATCATCAAAGAATCCCATGACCAAAAGCTGAACATAAACAAGAGTTACCTACTACTTTATAGCAGGCTCAGGAAGATAATGGATTATTTGATGTCTTAGTTGGAAACCTGGTTGCTGTTCCCTCACCACTCCTTTGGTACAATTTGTCTCCCAAGTTATTAGATGGTATTTGATGTGGTGTAAAAACCTATCCTTTTGTACCTTTGGATAAGAACTGTGAACAAAATCTAAAAGTATATAAGTTTAAAGCACTCTTTCATTTGCCTGCAATGGCCTTTATTCTGTCCATTTCTCGCTATATGTCTATATCTGTCAGGTTCATATCCATGGTTACATTTTCCAAGATGTTTTGAATAAACATCCATCCTGAAATGTTTTTCTTTGAGCTGTTAAAGTACTTTTCCTTTCTATACCCTTGTTCCATCTGGTTTAGGGTCCTTGTTATTTATGTGCTTATTTGTCATTATTGTTACTTACTATATTTCTAAGAAAGTGAATATATGTTCTAACAAATGATATGATTAGGTCATACAGAAATAGTTGGGGCACAAATTTTGAATATATCAACTAAGTTTCAAAGACAAAAGATCAATGAATTTAAATAATAATTAGGATAATTAAGATATGTGTGTGATTTTGCTTGAATAAATAGGATTATCATATCTCTTTCCTCATAGAGGAACTTTCTTTGATACTAAAACTTTAATTTAATACAACTAGTTCTTAGCTTAGCAGGGTCTAGGTAAGAGATAAAACAGAGTTAAATGCTTTTTTCCCTATATTACTCATTGCTCTGTTTTCTATTGTCACAATAAAGTACTTGAGCCTGAAAAAATTACAAAAATGTTTATGTAACCCATGATTTTGGAGGTTCAAAATCCACATAGTGGCACATTCACTAAAATCCCTATCGTAAGTTACATAATGGTACCCTGCTGGGAGTGCATACAAGAGGGTGAGAACTCATGGAAATATACAAAAGCAAAATGTCATATAAGAAACACACATTCCTTTCTGATGGTAAAATCTACTAGCTACAACACTAGATAGAGCTATTGCTACTTTAACAAATTTATGCTTCATTTTCTACACACACATATGCATATGTGTGTATCATAACCAGTATATTGATTGACAAACTTAACTCACACTTTTAAACCCTAGAATCTCTTAAATTTAAGATGAGACCATTTACCTTTATTTTCTATAATTGTCCCACAAGCAAAGAAAATAGAGTGTACGAATGTTAGTGATCAGTGTGCCTGCATTTTAGGTAATGTAAAGAAGCTGCATACCATGTTGTTCTATCACAGGTAGACTACCATAATTATTAATACAATTCCTTTGAAGGAAAGAAGGAGAAATTGTTTCCCTGGTGTCTGCACAAAATTTAAATGAAAATGAATGTGATTCGAGTGTTAGTATTCATGACAACAAATACTTCTGTATTAATTTACATTTATATTCTTAATGTCTAGATTGACCCTAGGGAAATTTAAAACTCAGTTTCATTAATGCTATAACTTCCATAGGAATCTCAATATGCACACAATTTCCTAGATGGTGGAGTTATTGGATGAGAATATATCAGCTAAGCATAATTGCAATGTGGTTATGATAGTTAAACACGTTCTGTCAATTTTGATTCTCAAATTCCTCTGGGCCTTAGCCCAATGTACTACAAGTTTTAAAAGCATGATGGTAATATAGTAATGAATTTTAACATCTCTAAAATGAAAACATTACCTTTCAGAACCATTGCCCATTTCTGACTAAATATTATTTAAACTAGATCATGTTTCACATTTGCAATAATTACATTGACATACATGGTGTTCACTGTTATACTGTAACCTAAGGTTTGCAAGTTTAGCTCACTAGAGTCAGAGTTTCCTCATTTAACTATTTTTCCTTGTAAATGTGGCACAATATTTCCAGTTCATATTCCTATGAACAAGAACACAAACCAAACAATAGTGTCCCTTAACAGGCCACCATCAAGTACTGCAAGCAAGTAATGAGACATCTGGTTAAGCCCACAGACTTTTCTTTCTAATCACTTGCAACTGATGGGGTTTGATCTCAACAGAAAGGGAGGGCATAGTGTCTGGCAGAAAGAAGGTAACCATCCTGCAAATGGGAGACTGACCACCCTTCACCACGGTCTCCTACTCTTATTCCATTCCGTATACCTTGAATCTACTCTTATAATAAGACTCTATTTTAACAGCCATTTATCTCTGGCTAGGAGGTGACATCCAGTACCTATCAGGATGGAGCCAAGGGCGGTGTAGGAACAGCAAAACTGGAAGAAGAAAAAAAAAAAAAGAATAACAAATCAAAATTCAGAACATCAGAGACCCTACATTAATCACCAAGAACCAGGCCAGCCTAATCTCTCCCCATCCCAAAACCCAGGGAAATTTGTGGAAGAGGGAGAAGTAAGATTGTAAGAGCCTAAAGATGGGGAGGAGCAACGATATGCAAGATACTCCACACAAGTTAGGGCCGAAGTAATCATAATAGGACTTTGCATGACCTGCACAATGACCAACATGTCATTGACCCCCCCAAAGTCTAGCATGGATCACAGGCTCTAAGATCCTTAGAGACAAGGGATTAATAGCCACAATAGTGTTCCTATACTAAAGGGGAACACTAAAAAGAGCTCTAGGCAAAGCTACTGAGTACTTACACCTCATCAGAGAGGAGGACTGAGAGGGAAGTTTGACATGCACACTAAAGGATGCTCAGGAATGGGAGGGGAGAAAGGGTACTGGGAGAAAGGGAGGGAGGGGGGAAAAAAGGAGAAAAGAGGGGAGGGAGAAAGAGGATCCAGGAAGGAGTGGAGGGAGGGAGGGGAATGGGATACCTATCAAGTTTGTATGAGTGGAAAAAATAAATTAAAAAAAAATAAAGTGCAATACTAGCAACATTTCCTGGAAAAAATAATAGTGTCCCTTGCATTTCTGAAAGATGAACTTTCTCCCTTTTTTATGAGCTATGCATAAATTGACTATTAAACACATACTATGTAAAAGTTACACTCGCTAAGTAATCTTTTTAAAAGGAAATCCCTAACATTGAAGTATTCCTTACAGGAATAACACTCTGCGTTAAATGTATTCTTAATCCTCTCTTTGATCATTTTGATTAGACTACTCCATAGATCACAATCAATGGTGTCTTAGAATTATAGACATCCCAGAGAGGTTCTATTGCTCTTAATGCTTCAATCCTTAAACCTATTACAAGGAGGTCGCAAGAATTGGGATTTAAAGAGACATTATCCCATGGATTACTTTCTTTTTTTTTTTCCATGGATTACTTTCATAGTGAACATCTGAACCTTTCTATATAAATTTTGTTAACACTAAACCGTGCTAAGGTACTAAAAAGAAGTTTAGGTAGTTACCATCTATCTGCCAGACTCTATGCTCTCCCTGACTGATGAGATCAAATCCCCTCAGTTTCAAGTGAACAGGGAGTAAAGTCTGTGAGCTTAACCAGATGTCTCACTACTTACTTGCCACCCTGCAAATGGGAGACTAACACCCCCTCACCGTGGTCTCCTACTCTTATTCCATCTACCTTTGAATCTACTCTTATAAGAAGACTCTATTTTAACAGCCTTTTATCTCTGGCTAGGAGGTGACATCCAATACCCATCAGGATTGAGCCAAGGGTGGTGAAGGAACAGCAAAACTGGCAAAAAAACAAAAAACAAAACAAAAAAAAACCTATAATTCAGAACATCAGAGACCCTACATTAATCACCTGGAACCAGGCCAGCCTAATCTCACCCCATCCTAAAGTTCAGGGAACTTTGCAGAAGAGGGGGTGGTAAGATTGTAAGAGCCTAAAGATGGGGAGGAGCAACGATATGCAAGATACTCCACACGAGTTAGGGCAGAAGTAATCATAAAAGGACTTTGCATGACCTGCGCAATGACTGACATATCATTGAACCCCCAAAGTCTAGCATGGATCACAGGCACTAGGATCCTTAGAGACAAGGGATTAATAGCCACAATAGTGTTCCTATACTAAAAGGGAACACAAGAAAGAGCTCTAGGCAATGATACTGAGTCCTTACACCTCATTAGAGTGGAGGACCCAGAGGGAAGTTTGACATGCACACGAAAGGATGTTTCAAGGATGGGCGGCACTGGGGAAAAAGGAGGGTGGGGAGGGAAAGGAAGGGGAAAAGGGGGAGGGAGCAAGGGGATCCAGGGAGGAGTGGAAGGAGGGAGGGGACCAGGATATCTATTAAGTTTGTATGAGTGGAAAAAAAAGTTTGGGAAAAGAATTAGAGAGGCAAGGAAGAGGGGAAAAATGCCATATCCTTTTCTGGTAGTAATGAATATCTTTTCTGACTACAAGTACACTCATGGCAGCTCTCAAGAATACAGTGATAATTCTTGATCAGGACGTGATCTCTCCTGAGTAGCAGCATGCCATAGGTCAGCAAGGTGAATACCTCAGTAGTTCTAGTCTTTCGCTGGAAGCTGGAGGATTCCTGGAGAATTTCTAGACTTTGGTCACTTTGGAACATTGAATGATCTGAGTCCTGATGGTGGCATGAGGGAAGATGAGCTTGCCAACATAGGGCTAGAGTCCCAGAGGTCTTCTTTCTTGTGCTTTCTTTTATCTGGTTTGCTACTAAGAGGTTCCATCTAGATTTAGGGTTGGTTTTTGTGTTCCAAATATATTGATTCAGATAATCTCTTTGGGTGATCTGACAGCTGGTATGTTAGTAATCTGAGATATAGTCAAATTGAAAAGCAAGATCATAATGTGCTTTTTGGAACATAAGATTTTTGTTTTCTTGTGTTTGTTATGTGACTCTTTTACTGGGTTTTACATAATGCCTATTTACTACATGTATGGATCCAATCACAGATTAAAGTAAAATGTATACTAAGTCCATCTTGATGAACCAATGATTTTATTGGAGGTTATTTTTAAGAGCCAGAGTGAGAGGTTACTAATATATGCAGATACGACTTAAAAGCAGCTCTGACACCAAAAAGTCCACCCCATCATAGGTGATGCTCACAGAAGCCACATCCTTGGAGTTTATCGCACACTTGCTGTCAGATTGGGTCATAGTATTCTCCTCCAGGCAGCTAGACTGATCTGTTTTCTTCCCCAGTAGTTGTCTATTTCTTTCTTCAGCTTGATGAAGTGGTCTTGTAAATGTTACTTTAAGAATTTCTTGAGACTTAAGCTTCTTTCTAAAATGGAATGTTATGAATTGTTGCACAACACACTGAGCTCAACCCCACCCTTAGGTTAGCATTAAAGATCTGTGTTTTTTCTTTTAGATTGTTCTTTAGTTATCATGACATTCCAGGAATGGTGATGACTTCATAGTTATACTTCGTCAGCAAGACAACAGAATTCACACCAATATCAGGAGCCAAGAGAATTTGACACAACATATCCATGACAGAAATTAAGACAGGGACATACTTTCTAATTTGTCAGCATGTTTGTTTACCTATATGCCAAAGTTCTAAAATGATTCTTTCCATCATATTCACCTGTCAAGAAATGGTCGAACTCATCATAGGCTATATCTTCCCTATCAATTGGATAACTCTCACAAACCCATTTTTGCCTTCACTGCTAATTCTTTACGAGGCGCCCAAAAGCTCAACCTTTTATTTTCAAAATTAGCACCTGTATCTAATGGCACACATGACTACTGGGGAAAAGTCCAAGATGGCACCATGTTATTCCCAGAGGAAAAACATCATGATACAATATTATATTTAGGATGTGGCTTCATGTAAATTTACTTTAAAGATTCTTCTCTTTAGAGAAGAGTTATGCGCTATCTTCTAGGTACACAGCTTCAGGTTACATGGACAGTCCTGCCTAAAACTGTGTATTGAAGCCTATATGTGATGTAACTCGTAAACTTAAAGCTGTAGATTCTGTGTTGCCATTATTATTGGTGAAATTGAGGGAGCCTCAGGAGGAAGGTCTAGACACAAGTTTCCTCCTCATTCTTCTATCAGGAAAAAAGGTTCTCTATTCTTGAAGCGCTTACAGTTTATCCCCAAGTAGCAGTTTTCTGATCTTGGCTACCCATAAAGTTGTTCAACCAAACAAACACATCCTTCTGTTGCAACTAATACTGTGAAGTATGCTTCCTACAACAACTGTTTGTTCTGTCTTTGTAGCTTCTTTCAGGCTGTGAATATATGTAAGTAATTAACAGCTTTCATTCTCATTTTGAAATGGCAGCTGTTTTGTGTTCAACCAGACCCTAAATATTAAGATGAGAGTCTCTCATTCAACAGTGGAAGAATGACAAGGCAATTGAAGTGTAGTGGTGTATTCGAGAGTATGTTTTATTACCAGAGCTGAAAAACAAAAATCACCAGTGAGTCTATATTTTGCACAGGAAATGAAAGGAGCTATGAAACTGGTCGACCTTTATTTAATACCTTTTCCACTTTAATATCATGATGTAAAAAGAATTAAATGAATATTATTCTTACATTCTGGAATTTTAATCCCCTGTCAGATTAATAGCTGGCAAAGACTTTTTACCATTCTTTGGAATATTTCTTTACTTGGTCAATTATTCCTCATGCTGTGCAGATTAATTTTCATGTAATACCTCTGGTCAATTCTTGTTTTTACTTCCTTAACAATTGAAGTTTTATTAAGAAAGTCATTGTTTATGACTGGATCCTGAATTGTTTCTCCAATATTTTTCTTTAGGATTTTCGATGTTTCAGGCCATTTGTTAAGAAGACTGATCCATTATGAGTTGAGTTTTGTAAAATGTGAGAGCTATGGGGGCTGGAAAGGTGGCTCAGGGATTAAGCCTCTGCCTTGCAGGTGGAAGGTCCTGAGTTCGGATCCTAGACCCCACATATAGATGCTGGGCAGAAACGGGGGTGGCCTGCGTTTCTGGTCCTTGTGGGCTACACACACACACACACACACACACACACACACACACACACACACACACACATACATACAGAGAGACAGAGACAGAGACAGAGACAGAGACAGAGACAGAGACAGAGACAGAGAGATTTCAGAAATCTGTTGTTTCTTTCCACCATATGGGACAGAATTCAGATGACTGGGTTTCTCATCGTGTGCCATTAGCTAAGTCATTTTGATGACCTATGTTGTTGTTTTTGTTGTTTTCTTCCAGATAGCATTGACTATTCAGTTTTATTCTTATCTATTAATTTTAGTATAATTTTTTCTCCCATTAATAATGAAATTTAAATTTTAGAGGAGTTTGCTTGAATCTGTAGATCACTTTTGGTAATTTGGCTGTTTTGAACAATACTGACTCTGCCAATTGATTGAACATGGGCCCTCTTTTCATCTAATGTTTTTGGAAAGTGTTTTCTTAGTTTTAAAGGAAGTCAATATAGATGGCTTTAGTATTTTCAGTTAAATTTGTACCTGTGTATTTTATTTTTATTGAAGTGTTAAGAAATGCTAAAAGAACAAATAATCCAATTAATATAAAAACAAAATGAGCTAAACAGATAACTTTCAAATGAAAATATATAAATAGCTAATACCTAAAGAAATATTCAACATCTTTAACCATTAAAGAAGCATAAATCAAATCTACACTGAGATTACATATTTTCCCTGTCACAATGGTTATTAACAAGTTAACACAGATAAAAGGGAATATTTAAAGGTTGCTGGGTGTTGATGTGAACTAATCCAGCCACTACAGAAATCTGCTGGAGTGCTGGGGAGATGTCTCAGTGTTTAATACCTTTGCCTTTAAAAAAAATAGGACATGAGTTTCGATCCTTGGGACCCATATAAAAATCTGGGGCAGGTGAGATTGTCAACCTGTAATTCTAGCCCTAGAAAGCACAACCTGATAATCTGCATAGCATGATGCCTAACAAGACTAGCAGAAATGGTGCGCTATGGATTTATTTAGATGTCCAGGCTCACAACAATAAGGTGGAAGAATGATTGAGAATGATTTTTGACATCATCCTTAGATCTCCATAGGCACACACACTAAAGTGCACTCCTGCACATACATACCCACCCATGCATAAGGACTCACACGCAAACACATGTACACACACATACCACAATCATACACACATGAAAAAGAAAAATAAAAAAAATCCCTTGATATGACACAGAGGTCTGAACCCCCACAAGAGTAGACAAGCCAGAGTGAACCCTGGGTCCACAGAAGCAGAAAGGTGGGAAGGTGGGACAGAGTAGGAGGGATTGATGAAGTGAGGGGATGGGAGAGAGGGGAGCTGGGATGAGTATTCAATATGCTTGTAAAAGTAGAAAAACGAATTAATAAAAAAATCCTATGAAGGTTTCTTAAAATTTTAAAATAGAATCACTGTGTGATCCAGGGATAACATTTATGGGAACATATTCAAAAGAATTAAAGTCATCTTACTGAAGTAATACACTGATATACATATTTGTTACTACTCATTATCACCACATGATGGATTCTGTCTAAGTGCTCATCAATGCTTGGATGGATAAAGAAAACATGACATATATATTAATGGAATCTAATCATCCATAAAATGAATTAAAATCATGTCTGTGTCAAAAAATAGATCAAACTGAAGATCATCAGATTAAGTGAAATAAACCATATTCACCAAAACGAATTCATATTTTTTCTGCTATGGGATTGACAGACAAAATAAGGAGGACTATTGCATATATGGAAGAATAAAATATAGAGAATGATAAGAGAGCATAATAGGCAGGATGATATGATTGGGAAACATTATATTTATATTTGCCAATGTCAAAATGAAACCAAATACTTTATACAACTAAAAAGTGAATCAAAGCATAGCATAAATATTTATCTTCTGGATATAATACACTGAAAGGAACAATTTATTTTTTTAAAAGCTTCTTATTAATAACTGTGGATAGGGATCTGGAAATTTGTCTTTAACACTCATCCTGGAAAATTCTTATCAAGTAAATTTCTACTAAACTTAAAGTGCAGTAATGATAAACTCAAAACAGTAATGAAACTAGGTTACCTGGAATCCTAAGCAAAAGTTTTCAGGCTTCTTGTAGAAAACAGTTTCTTTCAGTTGTACATTTGAAGTCCTCATAATCTTGATCATGTTTGACTGGGAAACTCTCCTGATTCTATATAGCAGCAACTAACAAAACTTACCATATGATTTTTACAGAGGTTCAAGTAATGAATACATGTTTTTTTCTCAGACAAGCAGAAGTGCCTCCCTGTTTCTTCATCTTCTTAAAAGTTACTGTAAAGATAATTTTCCTTTTGATTAATTTGAGTTGCTTGATTATTTATTTAATCACTCAAGTGAAAAAAATCATAGTAATAAGTTTGGATTTATTCAAGAGGATGATCTTATAAACAGTATGTGTACACTAAAGGAGAGATTCTTTGGGGCCATCATAGATTTCTGTCTACTACATTCATGATTTAAAAGAGACAATGAATGATGAAGGAAATGAAGTTTGTTGAATTATATTTTTATTAAGATAAGTGCCCATGTAAAAAAAAACAAAAATTTTGATATATAGGTATGAACAGACATTTTTATAAGGTTAAAAAGAGAGAAATGATAGATATTTGAAGTATGTACATATATCCAAGAAGGCAATCTGGTCAATATTTATATTCAGCTATTCCAATGTAAATAAGGTATTAAATCAATCAGATCATTTATTTCCCCATATTTTAAAAGTGTTTCTACTAAAATAGGAATCACTTATTTTTGTCTTATGTTTCTGAAAACTTGATTTACCAGAAAGGAGCAAAAGCAGTAAAGAAATGACAATGATAGAAGAATTCAGAGAGATTGACCTTATTCAAACTTGCAATTACCAATCAAGAAACATTAGCTAGGTGATACCTTGCTGACTTTAAAAAGTTGTGGAAGAAGACATTTGAAAGATTTAAATGAGGGTAATTAGTTAAGAGAGACTCCTCACATGAAGGACTTTCTAGGCTATCCTTTGTAGAACCAGATGGAATTAGATAGGTCCACAATTGGGAGTAATTTTGAAGGATGAAATGAGATAAAAATGATTTTGTTTCCAAAAAATAAAAATATTTAAAAAACTGGTACTTGGATAGAATTCTAAGGAACACTAATGTGTCATGAATGATTGAAAGGCATGAGAGATTGGAGAGCCTAGAGAAAAATTGTAAATGGTGTACAAAGTATGATATTTAATAATGAAACATAGCCTACAGTTTTAATCATTAGGACCACTGTGAGAATAATTTAATTGTACTGTTTGAGAAAATGATGGTATAGACTAGGATATATCATTTATCAAGGAAGCATATGTGAAGAAATGGGTGCAATTACTCTATGCATTAGCATGGTTGGCAATAGAATCTGATTTTAGTTTTATGAAATCTTGTTTATCTTATCCAGATTCCTGGATATATCTATTATCATAATAGTGATAAACTGATGAGCGAAGCCACAGAGAACCATAATGAGGTGGGTTAAATAGCAACTATATAATCTCCAATGCCAAAATATTTGTGTAAGGGGAGAAAGAAATAATAGTTTAAAAGTAGTAACATGAAGTTAAAAAGGTACTACTTCCCAAGAACTCCCTTCTCCCTCTCCTTATTCAATGCCAAAGGATATGTTGTTTTTTTTTTTTCCACGAAACTCTCTGCAGAAAGTCCTTGGGAAGAACAAAGGTTTAAATCATGCCAGAATGGTGTTTGGATGTTCATGAAGAGAAGACATAGACAGTTGCTTATGAAACATAGGCATAGTGAGAACCATTGTAAAGGATGAAGGTGTTGAAAAGCAGAGAAGTGAGTTTTTTTTATCCATTGGAAAAAAACACCAAAGGAAGTAGCTCAAGGCAAAAGTGGCTTGAAAATTTGAGAGTATATTATGTATGTAATAACAATAATATAAACATGTTAAAAGTAGATGACTTCAACTTTCTAAATAGAATAATGTTCTCAGGTATTTCAATATTAATGTATCTATGAGAAATATGGAAGTTAATACATGCATTATGCTTGTATTGAGTGCTTGACTTTTTCTAGAATAAGAATCTCATGATGAAATAAAATCCCACATATTTAAGACATCATCTATGTTATTAATATGATTACTACCAGAACGTATGTATAACTGATAAGGTAGGCACAGCATCAATTTAATCAAGGATCAAAAGGAAAGAAGCTGGAGTGATGCACAAGTTTGGAACCTTTCAATTGCATGGATTTTATGATTAGATAAAACAAATTAAAATTCCTCTGAATAAAGCCACAATTTTGGCAAACTCATTCTCTTTTCAGATTGTTTGACAAAAATCACAGCAATTCCTCAGAGGAAGATGTTTTTCTCATGATATTTGGCTTACCAAAAGAATGGGCAATAACTTTATTATAGAAAAGCTATAACATCAAAACATGTTCCCCTTATCCATCTGAATCTCAAGATCTCACTATATAATTCAGATAGCACTAGAACCCACAATCTTTTGCTGCACCCTGCACACTGTTGGTCTTACAAGTATGTGGAAGCACACCTAGCAAAAGGTTTTCTGTTCTTTCCACTGGATTTTTCATCGTATGAATTTTATATGTATTCTAAAGTCCATTTTTTAAATGTTTAGTTTCCTGCACAAGGTGATAATGAAAGATGTGGACTAGTTGAAATACACTAGGGCATTCACTAAAGTGGATATTGTGTCCTGTTATCAGTCTTGATAACATGAGGTAGCAGTTTCCTCCCATCACATGGTCCCACCATGTACTGCTTTGCCATTGGCCCCAAAGTAATGGAGCCAAATGACAATGTACTGAGACCTCTAAAACTGTGGGAAAAAAACAAATCTTTTGTTCTCATAATTTTCTCATCTTAAGTACATCATCCTAGTAGTGGAAATATGACAATAGTTATAAGCCAAAAAAAGAAGACATACAATTAGTACCTTAAAATAGTATCATAAGTTGAAGAAACTAGGCCTATGTCCTTCTTTTTTCCAAGCTTAAGTAGGTCTACTAAGTATAAATACACACAGTCCCTTAGCACAACAATACATAAACTCTATGGCTTCTCATATTTCACTGTGTTCTACTCATCACTGGAGCATTAAGTAGATACTGGATATTCTCTTGTCACGAGTAGTGTAGAGGAAGACTACTGTGCTAATATGCTGTCCTTAGTTGATCAAGTGGTGCTTTTTAACTTCTGTATTATTTTTTTTAAAGTTTGGTTAGCATGCAAAGCAATGGATTTCACTGTGACAATTTCATCACTATACTTTATTTCTTTTCACCTTTCCCCCGTTGCATTCCACAGTGCCCTACTCCTTTTTTCACCAGTAATTCTCCCTCTTTCTTCCCATGATGCATGAATTACTTTACTCTCTCCTTAACCCTCCCCTCTCCCATTTGAGTTTTCCATTATCTGGCATAGCTCCTTTACCACTTTCATTGCCCTGCACACATGAATTTGAATATTTTTGTCCTTTATTCTGACAAAGGAGACTGAAGCAATGAACCAATGTTCTAAGTGCCCTACCACTGACCCACAAATCTAAGGCTACAAATTTAAATCTATGTTTTGTATATGATATAAAACCAAATTCTGATAGTCTGTAACAACAAAATGACTTGTATGTTTGGTCAGAATGAAAGAAGGTGTGTCAAAGAATGTGTTTTTCTTTTTGCAAATATTCACATATGCATTATTAACTCTCATTGCAACAGTGGCAGTTTACTTCCCCTTTCAGGGTGGTAGTAATAGTAATAGACCTGCACCTAACTTTTAATTTTTTAAAAAATTAATTAAACTTTATACTAACAAAATGATTTATGTCCATGTTCCCCAGCCCCTTCATTTTCATGTCCCTCCACTCCCTCTCTGCTTACAGTTCACAAATCTGGGTATGTTCCTCCCACTCTCACATCCTTCTACGTGTGTGAAGCACAGGGCTCTTCTTGGGGTACCTGCAAGTAACCCTCCAGTGGGCAACCTTCTGTTGTCCAAAACCTGCCCCAAAGATTCTCTCTGAATGTAGTTGCTTCCCCTGAGATCTTCTTTCATCCATGGGGGAATGGCAATATGTTAGCCTTTGTGGAGATCAGGGAGTAGAAGGACTCATTACAGTGAGCTCCTGGATTGACCAACCCTGTTGTGATTGGCATATCATGGCAGCTAGTATATCTCTCTGCCTTTAGGGTCTTGCAATCTTACCACCTTCTCTGCTACTGGGTTCTCTGAACCTTGGGATGGGGAGTGATTTTGAATACCTATTTAAGACTCAGCATTCCAGGATCACCTATACTCTGCACTCTTGCCAGTTGCGAAGTTTTGCATCACAAATCTTCTACTGTTAACAAGATGCATCGTGGTTGAGTGCTGGGAACTTTGCTTATTTATGGGTATAATAAGTATATAGATGGTAGTTTACTATCAATTACTTATTAGAACCAAGACAACTGTTCCTGTTTAATGCCTGTCTTCCCCACTTCCACTGATATTTGGATGGGCTTTCAATATCTGGCATGTGTTATCCAACAATAGTGGGGGCTTAACACCCTTTCAGAGAGCAATTAGCTACCTGAAGACATTATATACCACTGTTGTTCTACTAGATTCTTCTTGCCCTAGCTATTGCAGCTTGAAGGATTCATACCTGGGTGAGGCCATTGATGAATTTTTTTTCCCCTTGAGCCATTTGCTTTTATTGCTCTCCATCTTTTTTTTTTTTTTGTATTGTATCCTTTTCTCCCTCCCCTTTAAAACCTTTCTTCCATAATTGTCTTATTCATGTATTTGCCTGTATTCTTTTGTCTCCATTCTTTTTGGATCTTCCTCTACTCCCCTGACGTATGTTCCTATGCAGATTGTGGGTGTTACAGAAGTTTCCATTTGAATATAAGACTGAAGGTTCAATAGTAGAATCCACTTGTAAAGGAGAACATTTGGCATCTGTCTTCCTGTGTTTGAGATACTTCATTCAGTATAATTTCTTCCAATTCCATCCAATTACCAACAAATTTCATTAATTCATTATTCTTGACAACAAAATAATATTCCATTGTATATATGTACCACATTTTCATTGTCTGTCTACAGCTGCACATCTGGGCTGATTCCATTTCTTTGCTATTGTGAACAGATCTGCAATGAACATGGATTTATAAGTGTCTCTATATTAAGATATAGTGGTCTTTGGGAATATTCCCGAATTGGTATGACTGAGTTACATAGTTGTTCAATTTTTAACTTTTTTAGAGACCTACATACAGATTTCCAAAGAGATTATATAAATTTGCACTTCCACCAGCAATGAATGAAGGATCTGTCCTCCCTGTATCTTCACCAGTATTTGTTATTGTTTGTGTTTTAGAATTTAGCCATTCTGACTCATGTGTGATATCTCAGGGTGGTTTTAATTTGCATTTTTCTAAAGGATAGGGAGGTAGAGCATTTTAAAAGATGTTTGTTAGACATTTGAATTTTGTCTTGTGAAAAGTTTCCTTTTACTTCTAAGGCCTATTCTTAATTGGATTGTTTACTTCCTTGATATTTACTTTTTTGAGTTTTTTGGCATAGTATAGATATTAGTCCTTCATCAGATGTGTATATAGCAGATTTTTCCCATTCTGTGAGTTGTGTTTTTTGCTTCATTGACAATTTCTTTTGCCAAACAGAAGCTTTTTATTTTCATGAAATCCCACTTGTTGAGTATTAGCCTTATTTCCCGTGCATTCAGGGTCTTATTCAAAAAATCCTGACCTAGACCAGTCAGTTCAAATGTATTCCCTATTAATTTTTCTAGGAGTTGGATAGTTTCTAGTTTAACATTGAAGTCTTTGATCCATTCAGAACATGGTAATAGATGAGGATTCAGTTTCTTTCTTATGAATGTAGATATCCAGTTTTCCAACACCATGTTTTGAAAATGCTGTCCTTTTTCAGTAGGTGGTTTTGGCACCTATGTAAAAAATAGTTGATGGTAGATATATGAGTTTATATCTGTGTCCTCAATTCTGAGGTTGCTATTATTACTATGGTCTCATAGGTATGTGAAACTTCAATACATCAAGGTATCTGTTTTGTGCCAGTACCTTGTTGTTTATATTACTATGGTTTTGCAGTAAAATTTAAAGGCTTGTGTGGTAATGCCTACAGCAAAATTTTTATTACTCAGGATTGTTTTGGCTATCTGGGACCTTTAGTGTTTACACATAAATTTTGAGATTGTTTATTGAATTCTGTGTAGAACTTCATTGGAATTTTGATTGGAATTGCATCGAATCTGTATTTTTTTTGCAAGATAGTTATTTTTGCAATATTAATTCTACTGATTCAGGAACATGGAAGGTTTTATCATCTTCTGGTATCTTCTACAATTTATTTCTTTGGTATTTTAAGGTTTTGTTGCACCAGTTTCTCACATCTTTAGTTAGATTCATTCTAGGTATTTCATTTTTTGGAGTTATAGTGAATGGAATTGTTTCTCTTGGGTCTTTCTTATTTTGTTCATCTTTGAACCCTTCTATTATACTGAATATATTACTAACTCTATGAATTTCCTGATGGAACTTTTAGAATCTTTCATGTCATCTCTCATGTCATCTGTGAATAAGGATGTGTTGACTTCTGCCTTTCCTATTTCCATGCCTTTCTTCTCCATCTCTTGTCTTACAGCTGTAGCTGAGACTTCAAGTATAATATTAAACAGAAGTAAAACCTTCATCTCTAAAACAACAAAACAGCTTATTTCTTACAATTTAACTTTACAGCTTATTTATCTTTTAACATCCTCCACTCTTCCTTTTTTGGTGCAATATACTTTTGCTCTCTTTATAACACGAAGAAAAAATTTATTATGATATTTTCCTTCTTCACATCTAAATACTTTAAATATATTGCATATATTTTTAAAGTAACTTTTGTTGTTTGTCATGTATGTGACTTCATAGCAAAATAAACTAGCAGTTTATTCACAAAGGTTTCCATACATTGACATTTTTAATTACTTTCCTCAGTCTATTAAATTGAACTGTGCTGTGACTGATTGATCTAGTTAATATTTTGAGTGATTTTTTTCTTAATTCATGTCATGTGATTGATATTTGATTGAAAGCTTTTGAAATAATCAAAAAAAGTTCTGCAAACATTGGAATTTCTTTTAAAATGGAATATTAGAATATTATGAAATCACGGAAAATTAATCTACACTGAGAGAGTATTATATAGTGGTAATATATGCAGCTGTTTCACAGAGAGCTAGTTTATTTTTATGCTTTGAATTAATCACTTTTTAGGTATGATACAAAGCAAAATTATTTGATACCTTTGTTAAAGTACTTATATAAATTATGTGTTGTGATATGCATTGTGACAGCTGAATGAGACAATGTATATTAAGACAATGCTGTAAATATTGCTATTACTACTGTAGTCTCATAAGTATGTGAAACTTCAAATACTGTGTACTATACAATAATATGAAACATTTAATCCAACTTGAAAGCAAGACTGAATAATCATAAGTATATTTTTAAATATATTCATTTATCTCATTTCATATTTCAAAAAATACACATTCTGTTCTCTGATAAAGAATGGTGAATGGATATATAGCAAAATGAGATTTAGTCAAGGTGTATCTAATACTGTCTCAGAGGTAATAAAGTGTGATACAAAATATCACCTGTTGCATTATATAAATCATGCAGAGTTTATTAAAACAAATGAACTGAGTTTGCAAAGCAAAGTTTACATGTCTGAAAATGGATGGTTTTAGATTTCCTAACTGGACAGTAGTGCACAATAATAATAGTACCATTTTCTTGCTGAAGGAGAGAAACCAAACTCTGATTTGCTCTTAGCTACCCAAGCTGTCATTTCTTTGATTACCATCTAAAAATAAAAATTTGTATGATTTGATTACCACTAAAAATAAAAATTTGTATGATTTCTCATTCTACTTCGATTGCTAAAAGAAATGTAGTTCTGTAAACCACAAATGAACTGTGCTAACAATTACAAATCATTTGACAGCAGATCATTATTGTTCAGAAAACTAATTTGAAAGAGGAATAAATCGACACCCAACTAGGTCACATTGAAGCTGTATGATTTACTACAATGTTATTAGTATTACTTATATCTTAGTCCTAATCTTCAAAGTTGAAAGAAAATGTACACAATATACTATATATTACTAACTACAGAATTTGCAAGATGACACAATAAAACCAATTCATTACATATCAAAAGGTATAGCAAATTATTTTGCCTTCAATGAGGTCTGAAAGTAGAGACTATTTTCAAGATGTTTTGTCTTTTTATAAGATCCTGTGATATAAAAGTGTAGAACACAGAAAATGAAACATTTATTTAAACTGAAACAGAATTCTTATGGGTTTTGCAAAATCTAAGTGCAATTAAGAAACATAAGTATGCATTAGAAAGCTTTCCTTTGCTTGTATGTATTCTTAAAAAATTCTATCAAGCTACTTAGATCCAGACACTTTCTATATTTTATGCATATAGGACTGACTTTTTAATAGTCACAGTAGTTATGGCATGTAGTAATTTAGGGGTCAACAAATTTTTTTTTCATTTTAGTTAGATATGAATTTAAAAGAAAAATGGATATAGTAACATGAATGCACATTCCTGACAATGGTAAATATATCAAAATTTACTTTCATAGAAATATGATCATAATCCTTAGAGGCAAGGGATTAAGAGCCACAAAAGTGTTCCTATACTAAAGGGGAACACAAAAAAAAAAAAAGCTCTAGGCAATGCTACTGAGTCCTTACACCTCATCAGAGAGGAGGACCCAGAGGGAAGTTTTGACATGCACACTAAAGGATGCTCCAGGAACTGGGGGAGGGAGGAGGGATTCAGATAAAGGGAGGGAGGGGGAAAGGAAGGGGACAAGGCGGAAGGGGACAAGGGGATCCAGGAAGGGATGGACAGAGGAAGGGGAATGGGGTAGTTATCAACTTTGTATGAGTGGAAGAAATAAAAAAAAGAAATATCATGAAATTTAGTTTTCAATTCATTTTGTATGGAAGAAAGAACTGCAAAATTCTTACAGTCTACAGCTTTGTATGTTTTTTAGAAAGGTAAGGAAGCCTGAATGATATAAAACATATCCGTGTCTTAGTCCCTGGAGCCTTTATTATCTACTATGTAAGTAAGAGACTTTGCACATTTTTCCTAAGGATTCTGATATAACAAAGACCATTTTGGTTCATTTGAGAAGGCATGATACAATTTCACATATTTTTCATAAGAGAGAGGCAGAAGAAATTTTGCTACATAAGATATAAAACAAAGTGACTAAGATGACAGAGATGGAAGTGGCTATAAGCCAAGGAATGTTGGAAGACACCAGAAGCTAGAGGAAGCAATAGTTTTAATCTGTGCTACTGTATCTGAAAGAAGCAGAGCACGAAAAGACCTTAATTTCAGCCCCATGAAACTACTTTTGGAATTCTGTAGAACTGTAAGAGAATAAAATTGTATCAGACTCCGTCCTAGTGGTAATATGATTTAATAACATAGAAAATGAAAGGTATTCAACTTTGAGCTGAAAATAGGTAAAATACAATTTTCCCATTTATCCTTAAAAATAAGTGATATGCCAAAATAATGGATACTGATCAAAGACTGAGGTGCTATTAATATTTAAAGAAAGCAAAATTCCAATTATTTGTTGAATGACTAAGAAATTTGCTTGAATGTATATAATTCATGTTTGTTAACATTAAATAATACAGGATAGTATTTCATCAATAATTAAGCCAGATTTTAAAATATGCCTTCTTTTAAACATTATTATACCTTCACAATATAGATAAAATCACTTACTTAATAAGACCTAAGGTGATTAACCTAAAAAGCTAATCACAATTGCAAACATATACCTTTCCCTCATTACCCTTTTCCATATTAGAAAAAAATGTCTCTTTTCTTCCCTATAAGAGTTGAAAGGTACAAATTTTCTGAGCTGCTGAACCTTGTGATTGAAATTAAGCTTTATGATACCGCTACAGAAATAAGAAGGGCAAATGTCAATGCTCTTTCAAAAGCAAAGGGAAGGAATGGATTGTTAAATGGGCAGAGTTAAGTGGTCTTCTGAAAGGGCATCTACTAAAAGTGATATTTCAAAGAAATAGTCTTAATATGGTGTTACTGTAAGCTCTGCATTCCACAGTATCTTTGCTTTAACATTTAATATCTTTGAGTCTCAGTAGTTTTCAGTGAGATTGATCCATTTAAAGGCTGAATGACTTGGAAAATACTTGTCTCCTTGCTCATCTTTAAGTAAAGAGATGTTTTCTTTGGGGTTTATGTAGAAATCACGGAGTTATTCCCTTAATTTTCCAACATAGCCCTGTCAGTTTTCTGTTTCATATCTTCAAAACTTAATAAGCCACATTAATGTGAACATTTCTGAGGTTTGAAATGTAAGCCATTGCAAAGTACTTTCCAATTCATAGTACTTAGTTGTAGAGTTTTTCATTACTTTCTATTCACAAATACAAAGCCTGTGTTCCATGTGATTTAAATTATATAACAGCAAGGTGCTATGAATAGATTTGTATGTAATATAAATGTGAAAGATGTAGATACTTCAGTATTTTTAGACACTATCTTAGACTTAGATAAGTCATCTCTATGTATCCTCCCTCTAACCATATGGACAATGATAGTATCTGTATTAGGGTTCTCTGGAAGAACCAAATTGATAGAATGGATAAGTATAAACAACTCACAGTAAAAAGTAGCTGCATATAGCTGTTTCATTTTTGACTGGAATGTCTCACAAAGCCAAACGATCCCAAGAAGGTCTACAGCCTTTATTTCACTGGAAGACTCTGGGGTCTGATATCAGAGAAGAACAGCAGCAAGGACAATGACACAAGGTTCCAAAGGCAGGGAGAACAGCAGAAGGGTAGAAAGAGCACAGCTCTGAGTCAATCAAGTACAGAGGCAGTGGCCCAGTGGCTGCAGCAGCAACAAAGGAGGCAAGGAATGCAACAAATGCTCAAAGGGTGAACTCAACAGCAAGTGGACACAGGATAAGGGAGGAGCAAATTCCTTCTCCTTGCACTTCCTTTTATCTGGCCCATTGCTGGAAAGCACCACCCACTATGTGCTGGATTTTCCACATCAATTAAAGGAAGTAGCTGCAGGCTTGTTCAGTGGCTTGTTCCAACCATTCATTCTTCACAGCTTTGCCCCCAAACAGCATGCAGCTATTAAGCTGATACATAAATCTAACCTTAACAGTATCTATCTAATAGTATTCGCCAACTACAGAATCTGGATGATTATTTCTTGAGTGTGAATAGATATATAAGCCAGTGAACAATAATGAACAAACACAACTACACTGTAATACAAATTGTGAACTTTCAATAAGAAAATTTACAAGAGAACAAATAGAACGCCAATCTCTGTACATGTATGGAAACTGCCTTGAATCAATCACTCCATCCAATTCCAGAAGTGAAAAGATCTGTATGCTTTTTGCATGTGTTAGCAAGTACACCAATAGTCATCCCTTTATAAAATGAACAGTTTATTATATCCAGTGCTCTATTTTAAAATGCAAACACAAAGGAATGATACAACACTTTAGTGGACAATGCCAACATTGTCCTATCATCTCAGTACACTAAAGTTTAAGAGAATTTGATTTTTAAATAGATCTAGATTGAAACCATTTTCTTCTCCATAGAAAGTATGCCATACCAGCAATGTTAACTTTACTGAGCTTTATTTTGTTATCTGAAAAAACAGGTGAAAATTTATCCAGGGTGTGGGAAAATTAAAAGAGATATGATATGACAATGGCAGCTCATTAAATGTCAGTTCTTAATATTATTACAATTATTTCAAAAAGCTATCAGTTGCGAAAAGAGAAGAGTGGGGAAGAAATAACATGAATCTTGTCTCCTAAGATGCCCATTGAGAATCTGCAACTATGGATTATGAAAAGAGAAAGGAGCCAAGGGAAACTGACTACAGTCAGTCTTGTTAAGGTTGTTTTATTTGCCCACAACTAAGGTACCATCCTGTCTTGTTTAAAATGTAGAAATGTAGAAATTTTCACTCACTCACACACACACACACACCATATATATATATATATATATATATATATATAATACAAATATTACAATATGTTACATATATTGTTTAACAAAGATAAGGTACATTGTTTCCATATGAAGTCTCCATTTATAAATCTTAATATCTTCATGTGTTGGTCACTGCTGGTAGATCCAATTATTGAAGTGTAGTTTGCTCTTGTAGGCACTGATTTCACCAAGTCAACTTATTATAGAGATATTTGCACATCAATACTTACTCCAGAATTAGTTACATTAACTGAACTCTGGAACCAACTTAGGTGTGCATCAGAACAGAAATTAAGAAAATGTTATGTTAACATAATGGGAATTTTTAGCCATAATGAAGAATAAGTGTGCAGTATAGCAGTAGGGAACAACTTCTGATTAAATTAAAGGCTGTCTTTTTAGCAAGGAGCACATGCTTTTAACGTAAACCAGGTCAAAAACTTGCTGAAGGGGAGACAATAGTCTCTACGAGGGACATGGTATGAAGATTTCATCTAAACACCTATCATTACATCCATAGATCAGAGCAGCTCATGTTTCTATGCCAAGAAACATCCTTTTTACAATGCAAGTTGTTAAATAGAATCACACCTGGCCAATGTACAGAAAATAAGTGACTGTGGAAAGCTCAGTCCTAACCAAAACATCTAAATTTCCCCAAATCCTAACTCTTAGGGAAGCTCCTAGTAGACATGGCAGTAAGAATGCAAGAGCATGAGGCAGTTGCTGGGTACTGACACACAGTACTGCCAGGTAGTAGTCCCTGGTCATGACAGGGTTGCTGCACTGAGGAACTCTATTCCAAAGACATCTGAACAATGTTTTGTCTATCAACATTGCAACATGGAAGGGCGAAGTCTCAAAAGAAAGTACAACTCTCTAAGAAATGATTGAAAGTTAATGCCAGACAAGAGAAGGATTACTTTCTCAATAATCTACTCACTGAGAGATCATCCATGCTGCACCAAGGATTCAGACACTTACCAATATAGGTATCCTAAATGAAACCCAGTGCACCACACAAGTAAAAAAGACACCAAAGTTGTAGGGATACATGGCTGGAAAGGATAATATATGTAGTGGGAAATTAGGAAGATGGGATTGGGTAGTAAATTCATTTTATTCATATATGAAAATTACAAGGAATAAATGAAAAATAATTTATGTAATTTTCATTACAATGGATACAACTGGAGATAATCATTTTAAGAATATGAACTCAGTCATAGTTTTACCATTTCAAGTCCTTAGATTTTTACATAGATACATGCAATAATATTTGTATATGTTATTGTGTATATGTATGACATGAAAGTAGAGACAGAGCCATCTA